>OZ023232.1:6126335-6286200 GCA_964006365.1 Trididemnum miniatum | reverse complement strand
AGATCCCCGGTGTTATGAAATGCTCCTAAAGGGGTACTAGGAGCAAGCTGTTGACCGAGAAAACATGCTGGGGTCAAGGGAGATAAATGATTAGGAACACTGCTCACAGCAGTGAGGGGTCTATCATTCACTATGCGCACAGCATCAGATACAAAGGCATGCAGTTCAATTGATGAGGGCTTACGCCTAACCTCCTCCAAAACTTTACCCAGTGAATTTTTTGTAAGCTTGACCATGCTTTCCCAACTCCCTTGTTGACTGGGGGCATAAGGTGGAATTTTTACCCAATTTCTTCTACGTTTTCGAAGGGAATTATGAAGGTCAGTGGAATTAATGAGCAGAGGAAGCTGTTCCGCCGCAGCACAAAAGGTAGAACCGCTGTCAAAATAAGTTGTGTCCACAGCTCCACGAAGGTTAGTAAACCGCGAAAAGGCCAGCAGAAGATTATTCAAGTCCAAGCTGGTAACTATTTCAACATGAACAGCGCGCGTGCACAAGCACGTAAAGAGCAACCCCCAAGCTTTACAGTCACTACGTCCCTAACGGTATATATAAAGCCCAAAGTAATCAACCCCACAAAACTTGAAAGATTTGTTACGAAAGGAGACTAGACACGCATGCAGATTGGGCCATAAGTTGACGAATGAGAGTAGCCTTGCGGCGCGCACATTGATAGCAGTCCGATAAGATACTTATGACACTGGAAATGCCAAAGATTATCCAAAACCTTAGTCTAGTGTTCATGAGTGTATAGGTATTACGTAAGTCCAGCATGTCCCGAATCCACATGTTTATTTAACGCAATTAGTCTAGTAAGGGGTGCTTACTCGGTAAAATGATAGGGTGCTTCGTGTCCACAGGAAGTTCGGCGTTTACGAGCCGCCCATCAATGTGTAAAATCAACTTTTCGTCGACGCAAAGACGCAAATTACGAAGCGATTTAAGTTCAGCCTCTTTCGGACGTGTAGTTTTAGCGTTAAATTTCTTTAATATAGTCAAAAGCGTCAGGCAACAAACCGACAGCGGCCCCGAAACGATTCTGCCGAACATATTCAATAATATCGATAAAAGCCTCGTCAAATTTATTTGCATTAAGCACTGGAACAGAAAACTCAATCTTTTTAAGTTTAGCCCAAAGATACTGTTTAAAAACGACAAATTAGGCCACCCGTTTCTTTAAAGTGTATAGATCACGAGAAGTGTCAATCAATTTGTCCAAACTTCCGTTAGCGCAAACCAAAAGCGGGTGGGTCTGCAGTAATCCCCGTGTTTTTTACAACAATGTCGTCTGACGTACTTGGTTCCATTCCAACGTGCAACAAAAAACTAGGACCGTCCAACCAAGTTAAAATTCCAGCGTTTTTAACGTTCTCCCAACGCGTCCCAACGTCGGCTGGGTTCAATGTGGTATTTGCATATTTCCAAGCGTTTGCCGGAGCGGTTAGATGCATTCTATCAACCCGACGTTTTGCACACCGTGGCAAATCAAGATCCGGATTTAAGATCCATTTCGAAACCACTTGGGAATCCGACCAGAAATGCAGACCACAGGCAAGATGTCGCAGCGAATTAGATACTTGAAGCATCAACTCTGCGCACATCTTAGCAGCCTCCAACTTCTTACGTGCAATTACCCAATTTACCTGATTAACCAAAGTCACATTTACTTCACCTTGTATGAAAGAGACGCATTCCTGTCCGTTCGCAATACTCTCAACAAACAAGGTGCTAGCATTTCCACAGGATCAAATTGCCCAGCAAGAGCACTTAACATCTCACGCCTAATAAACACTTCCATCAAACTCTTTTTAGGGCAAAGTCGCAATTTATCATTTTCAACATCCCTGGTAATACCTAACGCTTTAGAGTCGGGCATGGGCTGAGTACTCAAACCAACTTCACCAAAACCAGAACCAAAGTCCTCTTTAGGAATGTTCGATAAAACAGACTTGGATTGTCGATTCGCCACCCACTTGCGTAACTTAAAACCTCTGCTGTTGAAACAACAAAGTCGATTCTCGAGAGATGGTTTCAAAACCATTAACCGAATCAGTGGTCAACAGTAAATTATCCATGTATCGATTATTGTCGATAGCTGTTAAATTAGTAAGGTTTTCATTTACCAAACGTTTTATAGCAAAAAGAGCAATATAAGAACTGGAATTAATTCCCCAAACATGACGTGTAAACCGAAAAAGTTTAAGGTCACCACAATCCAAATTATTATCCTTAAACTAAATTAAGCGAAACAAATCTTGTTGGTTTTCGGGCATTGCACCTTGAAAAAAGCACCAGCTTAAATCAGCCATGCATGCATTCTTTCCTAGATGCGAAATCTAGTTACAACGCCAACCAAACCATTCAACAAATTAGCGCCGGAAAAAACAGGGTCATTGAGTGATAAGCCCTTCAACGTAGTGGCCCCGTCAAAGACCACTCTCGCCTCGTCTTGTTTGGTAACGAAAATGGGCAAGTACCAACAACCACTGTCCCCCGGTGCACCAGTTACGGGTGTTATCCAACCCTCAGAAATCATTTCTTCAAATTTATCCGTGAGCAAGTCTTTTAAATTAGCATTCGAAAGAGCCTTATGACGCAAAGACAACGTTTTGTTTAATGCACACGAGTAGGTACGGTATAAGGTAAAGACTCCACAATGCTGACTTTAAGCGGAACCGGGATTTCGTACCGGTCATTTACCACATTAACCGACGACTGCACCAACTCGCGCACAACTTTGTCATTCTTAGTTGGTTGAATCACCTGGTCCTCTAATTCGTAACTTCGCAAAGACGATTTCAGCTCCAAATTTTCTATAGTAGTTGACAATCACACATGTCAAGACATTCGCTTACCTTTAAACTCTGCGGAGGTTGAGACCCAGCGCTCACACAACCCCACTAGCGATAGGACCAAGATGAGTTAGAACACAATTTGGCTCATCAGGATTTAAACCCTCGCGTTCTTCTAGAACCGTAAGCAGCATTTGGTCCGATTGTCCGATCAAAACATTAATACTTTTCCGTTTAGAAGTCACTGCAATTTCCACACCTCTGAAATGCTCCAAACGCGCAACGTAAATAGCATGGGGAAGAGTGCTCTCTTGATCAGTAAATTCCGGTATAATTAACACATTTTTTACCTCAAATTTCTGATTATTCATTAAAGGTTGAATAGAGAAGTCAGTGAAACCTTTACTGCTAGTGGTTTGTTTAGCTGGTGTGCGAATAGCTACACCACGTTTACCATCAACTTCAAGGATTCAGTTCGTCTTTCAGCCTTTTCGCCATGCTGTGCAAAAACAAAAGTAGACTTGCCAGTGCAAGGGTTTATGACTCTCACCACACCGTGGCTCGATCGCATTCTAATCGACCATCCCCTTCCGCATTACCTCGAGAACAATTTCTATTCTACGGGTCAGCTTCAGCGGCCCTCACGTCAACAGAAACGGTCTTACCATAGCTTTCATGCAATGCAGTGGTATGTTTATTTCCGCGGCCCTCACGTCAACAGAAACGGTCTTCCTTCCGCATTACCTTGAAAACAATTTCTATTCTACGGGTCAGCTTCAGCGGCCCTCACGTCAACAGAAACGGTCTTACCATAGCTTTCATGCAATGCAGTGGTATGTTTATTTCCGGCTTCAGGTCCACAAAGAACAATTTCGAGCAACATGTCCCAACGCGAGACAATGAAGACATCTCCATGCGTCGATAACACTGCGTTTGTTAAGCTCGCTACTAAACCTTTTAAGCATTTCGCAGTCTTCAATAAAGTGCCTTGAATCAGAATTATTACAAATGAAACAAGAGAGGAGGTGGCTTAGCATGAACTGGGCTAGATTTTCGCCGTTCAAAATCCCGATTATTACTTGGCAGTGAGTTTGCTAACCTTTACCAGAGTTCACGACCACTTGTCTAACACGGACAAAACCACGCTTCCCACCATTATCACTAGACTTCTCAACATTCTTATCATCGTGTTTAAAGAAAGTTTGAGCGTAATCGGAGGTCATCACACTCAGCTAAAGTACAATAAATTTACGTAAAGAATCAAAATCTGGGCGGTTCAAATTTAACTTCCTTTGTGCAAGGTAATCAAGGTACCTCCGTTGAAACACACCAGGAAGTCTGCTTGCCTCATCCAGTAATGGTTGCCCGGACAGTTTTTCTGCTTCGTCATGAGCATAGGCGAAAATTTATGGAGTATTAAGATCTTCATTAAACGATTTAAGGGACGAAACATTGAAAACCACCTTATATCCACGACGAATATCAATTATCTGGGGTTCAGTGGTAAGACCTCCCGATACTCCATGCCTTTGACGCAAGCAATCGAGTGCCTTCTCGATCCTCTTTGAAGTAGACAAGCTCTTCGTAGACGCTAGAAACAGATTTACCATTTACCGTGGTTGGCCCGTATATAAAGCTCTGAGTATTTCAAGTCTACGTTCATTACATGGGCTTTCACTCATAAGTTTACGTATTTGGTTCTCATAGAATACAAACGCACTATTATGGCCATTATACCCAATTTTAGTGGCAAGGGGAATGCATTCGTTACGTCCTTGGCGGTAAAAATACTCTTTGAACACAGACTTTTCCGACAATTTGACGGGACTTTCACACAACTGCGCAGTATTACACGCAATTCGTGGAAGCACTTCAGTGATATTAGTCACGTCGAACACATTTTTTGCACGCCGATTTGAATCTACGTAATCGCTATCATTTACATAGCCCCACTTTTTACGATCAACTTGATTATCAGTTTAATTTTCTGGGTAGGATTTATAAACAGGTTTAACAGGATTACTGGGGCCCCCAACTTTGCTACCCTTTAAGGTTTCCTTCCTTTTCTGACTAAATTGCGCATCTACGTACGATTTAGTGATTGCCCCGTTTGACAGCTTATGACCACCCCTTGAGAGGCTCTCCAGCCACGAGGCTAAAGCTGAAGCATGCTCAGGCAATGCTATCAGTTTTTTTTTCGCGTCCAGCTTTGCTTTTTCCATTCGACACCAGGCTTCAGCATCAGCTTTCGCCGCAGCAAGGTCATGATCTGTGCCGCCCCGAGTTCAATGCGCTCATGTTCCCCTTTTATCTTATATGCCAATAGTTTACGGAAAGTAGAAAACGTGCTTTTATCCTACGAAACACTGTCCGCCGGTTGAAGACCATCGTGGAACTCTTCCTCGTTGGGGTTATCGAGTGCACGCCCGTGGCACTATCAAGAGTTTTACGACACTTCTCAAAATAAAAATCACCTTTTTCTAGAAGCTGTGACACGTTGGGGTCCCGAATGTTATTAGCCCTCTTTTTATAATCCTCAACAACGCTTTTAATATCCTCGAACTGCGCAACGCGGTCACTTAAATGAGATGCTGAAGCCACCCTGAGATTAGTTATCAGGGCATTGATGTTAACGATTAGCGATCTTTTCGCGGTCAACAGCTTGCGGCTCCAATTGGTCTCAGGGCCGGAACTAGTATCTAGAGCGGACCTAGACCCACCCTCGTGATCGTTAATTTCAATCATATTAACAAATAAATAATACAGTGGAGTAACACAAATTGTTAAATAATTAAAGTAAGTCAAATCAAAGTAAAACTTGCCGACAGTTCTCGCAGTCCTTTGTTTAATCTCGAACAGGATCTCGCTTGAAAAACTTCCCGCACCAAATGATTCAGCGTTGCTGGAATCTCGAAGTATAGCAGTGAATCAGTCCCAATGAACCGATCTCCAAAAGAGAAACGCAAGTCCTCGGAGGGATCGAGTCGAATGTCAGTAACCAGTCGGAAGTATCAATCAATTTCCAATTCTACAGTAATTTTAACGAATCGTTTGGCAGTACCTATTTCATCACTTTGTTTCTCTCCGAAAGTAATCAATAATTTCAAGTAATTTCCTCAGTGTTTATTCTTATGTTGTAAAACCAACTGCAATACAAGCGCCCGGAGGAATTCCGAAGACCTTACCTGACTGGTGGTAAGGGCACGACTGATGCTTTATGTATTTTTAGAAGGATGCAAGAGGAGTTTCTTGGGAGAGAGAAAAAGCTGTACATGTGTTTTGTAGACTTGGAAAAAGCGTTTGATAGGGTTCCTAGAAAAGTGATGGAATGGGCACTAAGAAAGAAAAGTTTGCCAAAAGTGTTGGTGAAAGCAGTAATGAGTTTGTATGAGGGTTCAAGGACAAAAGTCTAGAGTTGGATCGGGTTTATCAGGGAAATTTGGGGTAAGGGTTGGTGTGCATCAAGGTTCTGTGATATCACCATTAATATTTGCTATTGTGGTTGATGCAGTGACAGAACAAGCAAGAAAAAGGCTATTGAATGAAATTTTGTTCGCGGATGACCTGGTGCTGATGAGCGAAAATTTGGAGGATTTAAGGGAGAGGTGCGTTGGAAAGCAAGGGAATAAAAGTAAATATTAGAAAGGCTAAGATGATGGTGAGTGGTACAGAAGGAGAAATTGTACGTAGCAAAGTAGATCCGTGTGGAATATGTGGGCAAAGAGTTATGTCTAATGCGGTGCTGTGCAGTGTGTAAGAAATGGATTCACGCTAGATGCGCCCAAACGAAAAAAGTACCCCGCAGTTTTGCACAACAGTTTAGCTGTAGAAGATGTGAAGATATTGGAGACGGCAAGGAAGAATCAGTGGAGGTGTGGTGTGATGAGGTGGAGACTGTGAAGAGTTTTTGTTACGTTGGAGATAGGCTGAATGCTAGTGGCGGGTGTGAAACTACAGTGACTGCAAGAGTAAGGATCGGATGGATGAAATTTAGAGAATGCGGGGAGTTGTTACTTGGAAGAAGGTTTTCTTTGAAAATGAAAGGGATGGTGTATAGTAGTTGCGTAAGATCGGCAATGTTATATGGAAGTGAGACGTGGTGTTTTAGGGAAAATGAGGTGATAATTTTAAGAAGAACCGAGAGAGCTATGATGAGATCAATGTGTGGAGTAAAACTAGAGGATAGAAAGATTACTGAAGATCTGATGAAAATGCTGGGCTTGAAGGAAACTTTAGGTAAAATGGCACAAGCGAATGGAGTAAGATGGTATGGACATGTGGTTAGGAGGTATGAGGAGAGCATTTTGAAGAAGGCAATGATGCTTCAAGTGAATTGACAACAAAAGCGAGGACACCCTAAGCAGACCTGGAAGAAACAAGTCGAAGAAAGTTTGAAGAAGATTGGGTTGAGATAGGAGGAGGCTACAGATCGTGCGAGAGGGCGATTGCTGAGGGAATAAGGTGCATCCGGCCATCTTCGGACACGAAGAAAAACCGGATTAAAATTGGATGATGATGATGAATTACTTTAGCGAAGCTTCCAACTCGTTGATGACAGGGGAAAATAACTTCAAAATTAAATGAACTAGATCAGCGTTTCGCAAACTGTGGTACGCGAAGGATTTTCAGGTGGTACGCCTAATATTTAGAAATTGATTTATTTTTTTTATCAATATTGATAAATGTAAAATATAAAGTCATTTTCATTAAACTTGTCATAAAAATAAAAAATTTGCGTAACGATTTTGATTCATTATGTTTGTTTTTGTACTGTTACGACACAGTACCTTTTGCGTCCACGCCCACTTAAAATTTAGCTTTATTTGTGATTAAGTATGGATTAGGGTTGGGACTATCCTCTGCATCAGCTGCAAGCACCACTTCAGGTAAACAGTAAAGTTGCTGAACAACGTAAACACAGCCCAATCGCAATCGAATTTACTGGTCACAATTCGTCACGCAGCACGGTAAAGTCTGTCATGGTCGAATTGCGTTTGTGCACGAATCAGCTCATGTTATCATTTATATTCTTGGAGTAAAATTGAACAATTTTTTTCCTGATGATTTTTCCAATCGTAAAAAGGATTCTTTTTCTGATTTTTCTTGTGATGGTGGGCTGGATTGAAAAACAAATGTAAAACATCCACCCTGTCTAGTTTCTGGCTTCATTGCCAAATTAACTTCCCAAAAAATTCTACTCGAGCCACAAAGTTTCATTTGCCTTTCTGCCCGTCTTATTTGTGTGAATGTGGTTTCTCAGGAGCGCTTGCCATCAAGTCTTTATGCAAAAGCCGTTTGGAACTGCAACCAAATTTTCGTCTCAATCTGACAAAAATTCACAGTAACAATACCATTGACGAGCTTGTTGCATAGAAGCAAGCGCATCCATCTCATTGAATACGAAATGTAAATTCAATAAATTGCTTTTTTTATTACGTTGGTGCACAGATCGTCATAAATACGTTGTGCGAGTGTTATTGTAGGCTAGTTGACGGTTTTTTCGCAAGCATCCTTAATTTTTATGCTGACGTGGTACGGTGAGTTTTTGAAATTGTTTTAGTGGTACGTTCGTAAAAAAGTTGGGAAACCTGAACTAGATAAAAACACTTGCCAATGCAGACTTCGCCTGGGTAATAAAAACTGAGGTTTTCGTTCGTAAAAATAAAATTGGTTCGAGCCATAAACTCAATAGAACGAAACTGAGGGAAAAAACGAGCGAGATGCTTGAAGAAAACAAATCACGTGATCAGTTGCGCGACTCAACTTCGGACGTTTCTTTAAAAATTGCAATAGAATTAGGAAGTGCGGAAACAATTGTAAAATAATTATCTACAAGCCTAATGCGTTGACTGGAGACACTATGCGGTATCAACAGAGGTATGGAAAACAAACATGCTGGATCGAGCCCAGCCCAGGGTTTAGATAAACGAAATTGCAAAGCCGGTGCGTGAACATAGCTTTGAAACTTACGTAATTGGATAGTTATAGTTATATTCAGATAAACCTATGAAAACGTGTGATCTACTTGTATTCTGAATGTTGCTATTCCAGTCCTGCTTAATTTGAAATAAACGTTCGCACTGGACTAAAGCTTCAATCGTTTTATTGTACTGTTAATTCTTTGAAAACTTATTGTTTCTCGTTAACACGAACCAATTGTGGGAATGAAGCTAAAAAGCATCAGAAAAAATCAATCATTGAATACTTCGCTTTATTGTTTATTGAATTTAAACGGTAAATTCTTCATAAAATTTTTGTGTCATTTTCGCTACAGTCGACATGCTTTCTTACTAAACTGTTAAAACCTACTACTACATCATTACACTGGACGGTAAGCTCAGTTGTAAGGCACGTCGCTATTTGTGCAAGAGATCTGGAGCTCGATTCCCTGACCGGTCAAATCAGACACAGGGTTGCAACAACTCGCCACCGCTGTGATGTTTCTTCGGAGCTGTGTTGGCCAGGCTCTAAGGTGCAACGATGGCCCGCTGCACTTGTTACACGCTTCGGCGTAATGCTGCGAGTATAATCAAGATGCGATTCGTTTTGTAAATTTTTTATTTTCATGCTAGCACATGCTGAACATCACACCTTTCACCGTATAGTTTTGTCATAGCTAGGCAATGTATTCTTAACGGTTTGCTTTATCATTTCAGATCACTAATACTTTGCTTTATGCGTTACTTTGCTTATTACGGTAGTTTGAGATTGGATACTACCTCTCAACAATTGTGAAATGTCAGGAAAAAGAAAATTGAATGATTCCCAGGATTGCCAAGTGCCTTCCAAAAAAGTCGCGAGTGATGGCAAGCCGCACAAATCATCTGATAATTGGGGAATTATTGAAAGTATATCTTTGAGAAATTTCATGTGCCACAGCCGATTGACGATGCGCTTTTCTAGTAGCGTAAACTTTATAGTTGGTCATAATGGAAGTGGTAAAAGTGCAGTTCTTACTGGTTTAGTGGTGGGCCTTGGAGGGAAAGCTAGCAGCACTAGCAGAGGCACATCTCTAAAAACTCTTATTAAAACTGGTTCTAATTGCGCTGTTACTGAAATCACATTGAGAAATAACGGTGATGATCCCGTCAAACCTGAGGTGTTTGGTGACAAAATAACAATCGAGCGAAAAATTACATTAGATGGTTCGTCTGCTTATAAAGTTAAAAGCTCTACTGGAAAAATTGTATCGACGAAAAAAGAAGATTTGATTTCCATTCTAGATGAGATCAACCTGCAGGTGGATAACCCTCTGACATGTCTGAACCAAGAAATGAGCAAAAATTTCTTGCATTCTAAAAGCGAAGCGGACAAATACAAATTCTTTCTCAAAGCAACACAATTGGAACAAATGCATCAGGATTACCGATACATACAAGAGCAGAAAATTCTTATTGGCAAAGTTTTGGATAACAAGCAAAAAGTTGTTCCCGAGTTGGAAAAAGAAATTTTAGAGAAAGAGGAACGGTTCAAAAATCTTTCCACATTGCAAGAATTAAAAGGAAAAGTTGAAAATTTGAAATGCGAATTAGCTTGGTCGCACGTTGCACAGCTTGAGCATAGTGTAAAACCAATTAAAAAGGAATTAAAGCGAGAAATGTTGCGAGCTCCTAAATATGATGCTGCGCTGAATAAATGCGTGGAGGTGGAAACGAAGGCTCAAGAAGAATTTGACGATTTGCAGAAAAAAGTCAAAGATTATGAACAGCAGGTGAAACAACTCGAACCGGTTAAAAAAAAGAAAAAAGCTGCCTATGATGACGCAAAGCAACGATTCAGAACCGTTGAAAATGAACTGAACAGAGCAAAGCGCCGGCAATATGAAACGAAAAGAGATAAAGATCAAATTGAAGCTAGAATCAATGAGCTGAAGGTTTCTTTGAAGAAAAATACGAAACAAGAAAAGGAAATTAGAGAAACACAGCTTACTGGTCTTAATAATCGAATGCAAGAGTTGGAATCGACGTTAAAAACAATTTCTCATCAATGCGAGCAATTTGATTTGGCTACTCAACAGTGTTCACAAAAACTTGGATCGTTTTCACATGAAGAAAATGAATTGAATGAAGAAAAAGTAAAGCTTAGCAAAATGTTAAAGAGCATTTCTACCAGTGTTGGAAAAAAAAACAAGTTGCAGTTGTTTGGACACAAAATGCCGGAGTTTGTGTATCGTATTGAACAAGCAGTTTCTCAGAAGAAGTTTGGTCAAAGACCGCGAGGTCCAATTGGAAGCTGCGTAACATTGAAAGATAAATCTTCTGCTGTTGCTGTTGAATGCGCAATGCGAACTGTTATATACAGTTTCGTTGTTGATAATCATCGCGATGAAAAGATTCTAGCGCAAATGCGAAACACTGTTTTTAATGATCATGAAAGATCACGAATTTCAATATACACAATGAGGTATTCCAATTCTGTCTACGATGTTTCTAGAGACAAAGTATCTCATCCAAATTACTTCTCTGTACTCGATTTGCTCAATATTGATGATCCTGTTGTTGCCAATTTCTTGATAGACATCGGCCACATTGAAAAAATCTTGGTGATTCCAGAGTCTGAACACGCTTTAAATACTATGCAAAGTGGCCGCCCACCTAGAAATTGTTACAAAGCGTACACAAAGATTGGTGACGAAGTTTTACCTGATGCTTACTATTCCAACTTGAAAGATCCAGTGTCCAGGTTTCTGCAAGCAGATGTACAAGATGAAATATCTCGATGTCAGAAAAAACTACAAGGTGTCAGTCATCAACTGGAAGGTGTGAAAAAAGAAAAAGAAAAAATTGCTGGGGAAATGCGGAAACAACAGCAGCAAATGAGGCAATATGACAACAAAAAGAAAAATATAATGGAACAAATTAAAAACATCAGAATTTCAGTGCGAGAAATCGAAGCTGTAGATGATCCTGAACCTTTTGACATCAAGGATTTAGAGGATGAAGTTATTAACTACAACCAACAAATTGCTTCAATGGATCTTGTAATTAAAGATACAGCAGAACAGCACTCGACCTTGACGAAACTAAAAAACCGCTCCAAGCAAGAATGTGATGAGATTTACGCTCAACTGAAGGAGATTGCTGATAACGCTGAGAGTTTGACTGAAGAGATTCATCAAGCGTCAAAATCTCTTGAAAAAGCTAAAGCCGACCGAGCGCATTTCAATGATGGCAAGAAGAAGCAAGCCGAACTCATTCAAAAATTAGAGAAAGATTTGTCTGCTAAAGATATGCAGATTGAAAAAGAATCCCAAAAAGCTTCGCAGATTCACCAGGAAAAAATATCCACGAGACGAACTCCCAATAACATTGAGAATGAAATCAAGCAAATTTGTTTAAGAATTTCGAATGAAGAAACACAGCATGGAGAACATGAGAGAATCGTGAGGGAATATCATGAAGTAAGAGAAAAGTTTTCTGATATAAAAAGACACATTCGATGGTCAAAAAAGTTTTTGGAGCAAATCGGGATTTACTTGGAAGAAAGACATGCAGCGTTTAAAACAATGCGACATGTCATTGCATTGAGGTGCTCTTTAGATTTTAATGTACTGTTGGGTCAGCGAGGCTTTGTGGGAAACATGCAGTTTAATCACGAGCAGCAACATTTGACGTTGCTTGTACGACCTCATGATAACGCATCCCAATCTAGTGATCTTAGGGCGCTGTCTGGAGGTGAAAGGTCATTTTCAACAGTTTGCTATGTAATCGCATTGTGGCAGGTTATCGAGTCTCCACTTCGCTGCCTTGATGAATTTGATGTGTTTATGGACATGGCAAATCGTCGTGTCGCTATGGACATGATGGTAGAAATGGCGCTGACCCATAAGCGAAAGCAGTTTGTATTTCTCACTCCACACGACATCAGTGCATTGCCCAAGTCGTCACGACTTCGTGTTTGGAAAATGGCCGATCCTGATCGAACGCAGTCTACTCTGCCTTTCTAAAATCTTGATGAGCCCGTGTTGGTGGCGCTTACAGATACACCGCAGCTTTTAGCCAGACTCGTTAACGATTTTTAAACTTTCAGAAAATGTAGAAAGTTCTGTATGGGCCTACGCAAAATGTTTTGTTTCTTCATCTCGATGCAGAGTTTTGTAAAATTCCCTTGCTTGTTACCGACCTAGTTCGACTTATTTCGCTGACTCCACATACATTTTCTCGAAACTGAATTGAATTTGGTTAAATAACTTTGTTGCTAATCCTCATGTACAAAGCTTTTTCTTCTTCCGCCGTTTTTACTGCACACATCTGTTCCATTTTTTGCATTCACGAGAAAGCCTGTTCTGTGCGCATTCTTTTAAACGCTGATTGTGCGGGCCTAAATACCGTTTTCCAACACTTTTTGTCTGCTTTGAAGTAATTTACTGTGAGTGCGTCCATTTTATCCACTGGTAACTTTTGGTATAGACCGGAGTTGATACAACTTATCTTCTAAATTGTCCTTTTATTTTATTTGGTTTGACAAAGAGTTATTGTAACTACTAGGTTGTATTTTTGTGAGTGGTCCATGCTCCCTAGTCCACATATGCTTAGTCGGCTCAGCTACAAGACGGTTAGGTTGTGTTTTGTGATCTCAGATTTATTCGCGCGTTTGCTTTTCACGTTCGTTACTATTTTTCTTTTATGTTCTTGATGATGCGTTATAGAATTTCATGCTCACAAAAACTTGTTAATGATGGCATGTAGTTGGCCCATCTCGATGCATAGGGGCAGAAAAAAGTGATAACCTATTTGATGAAACTAAGCTCAACAGGTATGCACGCAATTTAAACTTGATTTGTGATTTCAAACACTAGTTTGGTTTTTGGTGAAATATTCAGCCAAAAATATTAATAAACAAAAGAATTAATGGAAAAATACAACATTTGGGTAAGAATCTGCCATGCTAGAGGTTTTTGTCTTTTTTGCACAACCTTTTATAGTTGCTGTAATTTCGATCACTAATGAAAAAAAAATTAACTGACGCTTAGCTGCCTGCTTATTTCGAAATGTCTCCCGAAATATTTTTGTTACCATTGCCTTCCCTTAACTTAACACACGGGACGAGCGCGATCAGAATATGAGAAAAACTTAGACCAAGGGTGACATCTCATTTTCGCAGTTTTTAACGCGCGAAGACTTTAAAACACGGTTTGTCCAACTGATTGATCGGCTATTTTCTTGGTGGTGATCGAACTTACAGCGATCGTGACAGGTTGTGCGGAGTGAGAAACAAGCAAATCGAAAGGTGACGCCTGGGATTGTTTATTTTGCTCGAATTTAAAGATCACATTATTTTTGTACGTAAAGAATATTGTTGGCTTAAAATTTTACCACTTGATCAAAGTAGCTGCTCGTGAAGTTTGTCAGATTCAATTACAAAGTAACGATAAGTAATTATTCTTGCTTAGTAGCTATTACTTTATTCTATCCACCCAATATGTAAGCACCGGCAGGGTTGGGAATCGATACCAAAAAAAGTAAAGAAATATCGATATTCGATAGTTCACCAAAAAGTGAACAAGTAATCAATTTTGATGGTAGATTAAAAAAGTAAAAAATATTGTAATCGATATTACACTGAGCATTTAGCGGTGTACGCCAAGCATTTTTTGTAACGTCCTCACATTCATGCGGTAACTTACAAACGACGAACTTGGTATATGCGAAGCAACTTTGCTATTAAAAATCTTTTTGATTTTTTTGGCACAAAAAAAATTATCACCAAAAACAAAGTAATGCCACACCGACGATTCTTTTAAATTTACTAAGTGAGATAAAATAACCTGGACGAAAAGAATCGAATATGGAATATCGAATTGCTCCGAGAAAAAAGTAAAGACAAGGCCATATTCGATACTGTTTCAAAAAAGTAAAGACTCCAGTGCATTCGATGAACAAAAAGTAAAGCATATCGATTTTTCCCAATCCTGAGTACCAGTTGATGTCAAAGGGAGTTGGTTGTGCAGTAGCCACAAAATTCTGATCGTTCGTCCCCGGATTTTCAGGGATATTCACTATCCATAGAACGTTTTGATAAGAATACGCAAAACCACGCCTTCAGCAAAATAGTTTTCTGCTCTTATTGTTTTTGTTTATTGCAGTGCCACAACTTAATTAGCTACTATCCCGCTCACCCGCTGCTATTTCGTTTCTTGTAATTAATGGTACACTGGTTGAAAAGTTATTAACTTAGTTAAGGTTGTGGTCGACAGCTCACATTTGAAAATTAAAACATGAAATGGTTCTTGCTACATTTTTGAACGTGATTTCAAATGCGCAGCATTCTTTCCAGTTCTATGCCAAGCACTATGAGGGGGTAAATTTTAACATTTTGTTTGGTTTGGATTCAAAGGTTTCTTGGAAAACCTATGGTGAAAATTACCATGATTTTAATTATAAATGTTACGGCTAAAAGCATTTGATTTCGTCTCGGTTCTGGTGCCATTGTCATCGTTATTGGCCTAACCTAATTTGTTTTTAATTTAATTTCATGGTGCAAAAGAAGGAAATGAGGTACAGTAGGACACTGCGTTTCTCCGCCCAAGTTTTTTGGCTGCAAAATTTATAAGTAAATTGCTAAATAACTCCCAGTTTTATTTACCGTATACAATTTGAATTCAGGGGTGCCTTGGTAAAATTCGAACTAGGGTGATGCTGTAGGCCAGAGATCACCAAACTTTTTGCTCCGAGGGCCGGATTGTTGCGAGATTAACGGCTGCGGGCCGAATGCAAATTGCGAAAAAATATACAATTATTTATAATTTCCATCGGCATGAATTAAGCGCAATAAATAACAAAGTCAGCGGTGGAAGAGCAAAGTTGTGATGAAAATCGAAAGGTTGTGGTAGCCTAATGAACTGCGAAAGAAAAAAAAGAACTACGAAAAATAGAACTACAGAAGATATGTAACACCAGCTATGTAAGCTGAAATTGCGAAATTGTCAGAACTAGTGGGATTTATGAAATTGCCGTTTTTCTCTCATAATATCATCAACGTCTCGCTTAGAGGTGCAGCACCAAATCATAAGAATAGCCTTCAATGCCCCCCCCCCCCTACCCGTAGACCGAACTTCGGAGATGCCTTGATACGGCGGCACTGCCCACCACGCTACAAAAAGCATGCAGAAAATGTAACAGTTTATTTTCAATGTCTTAATGGGAAGGATGCAGCTGTTTTGGGGAAACAAGTTTTTATGTTTGACGAAAAAAGATTTGAAAATACAGGCCTACGTTCAATCGTTAAGCCACTGCTGTGCTTACGCCCCCCTTGCAAACCTTTTACGCCTCCTAGTTTAAGAACCTCTGCTCTAAATTCTAAACGTTGACGTGGACTTGGTCGATTTTACGAGCCCCCCTACAAAAAGTTTTTTGAAATTAGAGGGGCCGCCCCCCTTTCCTCCACCAAGGCAACTCTGTTTGAATCGTTGCATTTGGCTGCTTTGCCAGCAAAATTATTTTTTACGTAAAATGTTCAGTTCCAACGTCAATAAGCGTAACCGAATTAACTGACTGTTTGTGATTTCAAATTAACGAACTTATTGTTACGGTCAAGTGAATTTGTGCAGGTTGGTAAGATAGTTTGTGTGCTTATTCAATCGTTAAAATTATCCACATTTCGCCCAAACAACTTGCCCATTGTTCACGTTAGTTTTCATTCACAAAGATTGCAGTCGCTGCTTCAGGATATTTTATGTGGTTATAAGGCTACATAGTCCTGCACGTGCTTAATTCAATGCACGTAATCTTCGTCAATGTCGTTTTGCTATTGTTATTCAGTTTACTTTAAGTTACAAAAAAATTCCTGAAAATTGTTTTGATTTATCCTGACGTAATGTGGTCGACTCCACTTTAAACCGTGCGTATCAATATAGTCCGTGGATGAAGATATTTACTGCTAAGAACTTGTCACTAGATCGGGGAAGTGAGAGACTTATTCGGAACCGAGGTGTCTGGATTTTACGAGCTTTTTTTGTGACCCGACTCCTATTCGGCTCCAAGCTTATTAACTCCGAATCCTGCGAAGGACAAAACTCTCGTTGCGTGGAAAACATCACAAAGTTTACTACACCAATCGCATTTTTTAAAGTTTACCCTCTGTTCACTTCAGATTCAAGAGTAGGCCTATGTTGGAGTAGGGGAGACCGGGTATGAACGTAACAGGGTATGGTTGTAACGTTCAATCTTTCTTCTTACAATTGTGACGTACAGGCCACATGACCATACAATATCATTTCTTGTTAGTCCCTGCAGTTTCACGTGTATTTTGAAATCAACAGGCACTCCACTAAAAATTTGGTGAAAGAAATTCAAATTTTCAGGTATGTGAGTAACTTTTTTAAATTTACGTATTTTTTGCTTAACACTTTATTGGATAAAGATACTGTAGTTCTTTTTATATCTTTAAAATGGGCTTGATCTAAGGTTTAATCTGGCATATGAAACCAGTTCGAACGGTAAGCTTACTAGATGTCAGACCTTGCCAAAGATGGAGGACATACCTGGGCGTGGTTGTAACACAGTGTTACTACCATACCCAGGTATAACTGCATTACGTTCCCATACCTAGATGTTAGTTAGGTAAGCTATCTATACTGCAGTAGCCTTCGCAAAAGCACTGCAAGAAATCGAGATTTAAGCGATATGTAAATGCTGGCGTAAATTTTAACTCGTGTATAGTATTCCTAGTAAGTTCCGCAAGAGTGATCTACTTCTCAAGATGACTCCCGTAATATACGCATCTACCATGTCCGGTTATTCTGACTGTTTTCACTTTCAGAATGCTAAGACCGTGAAATACTTGCTAGAAGTCTTTGATCGTTACCGTACTATGTTCATAGGTGGCGGAACCGGAGGGGCCCTGGCTCCCTCACTTTTTTTTTCAAGGGGGCCCTAATTTACGCGTTTATTTCTACAATATTGCCTCCGCATGAATGTATTTGAAACTTAATGTAGGCGTACCATCGAAATTGAAACTCAGAAAAGACTTTAAAATCAGAGTGTCTTCTTTAAAAATTTTGTTTGTAGGGTGGGGGGAACAAAAACTAGAGGCAAGAACCGTAAGTCCGAAGCCCACATAAATTGGACATGTCATTTGTGGACAGGCTAAATATGCATTGTAGGCATAGGGCCGGATTTACATATAGATTAAACAGGCTGAAACCTAGGGCCTCGGAGAAAATGGGGGGCCTCATCACAAACAATGAAGACCTTTTTTTTCTCTTCATGATACTTTTAGTGGAGAACAGAACATCTGAGGATATGTATACCTTTTTTTTGCTCTTCGCTATGCCGATATTTTTAGAGAAAACAGGACATCTGAGGGCGTGAAGACCTTTTTTTGCTCTTCCAATCAGTGTGATCCAATAGCCTAGGGCCTCTCATTGTTTAAATCCGGCCCTCAGGAGCGTATTTAGAAGCGGGGCCATTGTGCCATGCCCCCTACCCTTTTGACTCTGCCTTTTAGTTAACAAGAACACAACTGATGATGCCAACCCAGATAACACAGAAACGCTTTTTTAACGTTAGTTTAAGGGTTCAACGTTAAAATCCCAACGTTGGTTTTTGGTGTGTTTGCTTATCTGTTTTAACGTTAATGTAACGTTGTATATGTTAATTTAACGATGTGTATGACGTTTAAATGTCAATAATTGTTTTGAGGTTAGCATTTCCACGTTTTAAAAACATTGACGTAAAAACTAACAAACCATGCAAACATTTTGAACTGTGAAACAACGTTAAAATAACGTTTTCATGTGAACCCTAACCATAAATCAACGGTGTCAACCAAATGTCAACGTTAAAAAAACGTTTGTGTGCTCTCTGGGAAGTGACTGAAATATGCCAGATTCTTTTGATGGTTTCTGTAGCTTATGGCCAGGGACGAATCCAAAGGGGTAGGATGAGGGATATGCATCCTCCCACCAGCCATTTTCAAAAATGTTTTTGATGCATACAATTTTCTATAATTTCGAACCTGTTCAACAGCTGTAATCCTTACACCTTAAGCACGCATAATTTAAAATGTGCAACCAAATGTATCATATTTGGCGAAGCAATCAGAATTAGGGTCAAAAAGTTTAAACATACTTTGCCTGAAAATTATTCAAAAAGCACTAAAATAGCCATTACAGCAGGTAAATTTTTAAGAATGTTCCTGGGAGCATGTCCCCCGGATCCCCTACAGCTTTTCTTGTTTCTTAATCAGCTTCAAATTAGTTCTGCCGAAAAAAAAAAGCTGAAAAAAATGTGGAAATTATGCCCTCCCCCTTTTAAAATTTCTCGCTGCGCCACTGCCAACCCTGGTTGTAGGTGAAAAAATCTGGTCATTGGTTTTGGCCCCCCCCACTTTAGAAATGCTTCCGCCATCGCTGACTATGTTTAGACTGAGTTACTACCGGAGGTGTTCCAAGATTGCTACTTTGCTTCTTCATAGGTTACTGATCGGTCAAACCCAGAGGGTGTCACTAAAAGGAACCAAGCATCTACTCATTCCCCGTATTCATGCCCAACCCAATCGTCTGTTATCGCAGCAAACCTGAATTTAGACGGAGTAGCCTTGGTGCCAATTGCTTTGTCACAAACCAACCCTTCGTGTTCTAGTGAATGCTTTGACGCAAGCTCGCGCAACTTGAACATAAATCCTTCCGATGATTCAGAGGTACGCGAAACTTCTTGCGTGATTGATACTACGGTGGATCTGCATCAATCATAATGCTTCAGCCGAAAAGCCATGCTGCTCAACTGTCAGTCCACAATTTAATCCAACCCATGTACGCCCTATGCCAAAAGCTGGTCCGAGAAAAGGAACCCCAAAAAAAAGCAAAAAAATGTTGACGGCACCACCAGTCAGGAAAAAACTGGCTGAAGAGGAAGCAAAAAAAGTTAATGAGAAAGCGAAGAAGTTATTCGATCGTAAAAAAGATATTAATAAGCAGGATGCAAAACTAAGAAAGAAGCCAGAAAGAAACGTACATCGGTGATGCCTTCCAGCGACGAAGATGATGAATGGTTCTGCGTCGTTTGCATGAACACTTACAACTCAAAACCCAATGAAAAGTGGGTGAAATGTTCATATTGTGAACATTGGGCTCTAACCTACCTTGCACCGATGGTGGATTTTTATTTGTCTGTGTGCATTGCGAGTCTGACGGTGACTTGTAAATTGCTCGCTTTTTGTGAAAATAAAATAAAATGTTTGTTACAACCATACCATAGCGTTGTTACAACTATACCCAATATTGGGTATGATAGTAACAAACAGAAGTGCTTTTTGTCTGCGATCTCATGGACGAAATGAAAGCAACCGAAAAAATCTTAAGGTCGTGTGTTGTAGAGCAAAGCTCAAAGTCGATACTGAGCAATTTTAAAGCATGTAATGTAATTAACTCGCGAGATATGACAAAAAATATGAAAAATGTTACTTACATACCCGGTGTCCCCTAGGCTAGATCAATGGACTGCATTTAGAGTATTTGGCAAATTATCAGCCTTTGCGAAATGCGACTCGCTTAGCTAGCTAAAAGAGCTGGTTAATCCGGTTCCTACTGTGGTTTCAACGTAAATTTAAACTCCGACTATCGTAAATTTTTTTTTTTTCAGTGAAGGTATTGAAAAGCGTCACGAATTCAAAACTGACCGTAAAATTTTTAAATGTATTTGGTGAACCAAAAAAGAGCGTTCACACTTCAAGGCAAAGGCCTAGGTGGTGGAAACGGTAGAGCTGCCCCCCACGTTTTTTGATGGGGGACCTGATTTACGCATGTATTTCTACAATAATACCCTCTGCATGAATGTATTTAAAACTTGTAGGCCTACCATCGAAATTGAAACTCAGGAAAGAGCTTAAATTCGGAGATCTTTTCTTTAAAATTCCGTGGGGTGGAAGGAACAGAAAAAGTGTAATCTTCTTTGAGCAGAAAAATTAACTTCCGGATTGTAAATGTCAAACGGAGCATCTTAATCAGAGCTAAGCAACCGCTACTTAAAAAGTAGCGCCGCTGCCGCTACCGCTTTTTGACCAAAAAAGCCAACAATCAGCTTCCATTTTTTTTCCTACAAAAAAGCCAACAATCAGCTTCCATTTCATCCAATAAGATATAGGGCTCTTTGGGGAGAAGTTAATTTTGAAATCTGACTGGATGTAAATAGAAATCGATGGTCAGCTTTTTAGTGAATAACAAAAAACAGGTTGAAAAGAAATAATCAGAACATGATGAAAATAAACCACAGATTGAAAATATAATAGAAACAAGTTAAAAAATAAACGCAGGTTGCAACCAGCGTTAAAAAATTAAACACCATTGATTGGTTGCATGCTTTTTTTAAAAAAACAAGCATTTCGATATGCTGGTTCGTTATATTACTGCGCTTAAGCTTTCGCACGTCTTTTCCTACGGAAAAAAGTTCAATCGTCGCGCTTGAAAGAATCGCGGTATTTAAGTGAATGGACATAGAACAAGTCCCTCAATATTTTGTTTTTAAAAAGTTCTGGCGAAGGTCGTTCTCGATGGAATGCAGCTTCATTCAAAAGCTCTTCCACCACATGGGCACATGCCTCTCTGAAGCCTGAATTTGGGGTTCGACATTTCATGTAAGCTTTTGAAAAAAGTAGTCTCCATCATGCTTAGCTGGATTGCTCTTAATTTGTGAGTGATGTCATGTGGGTGGACTTCGCCCATACGCGATTGTACGAAAGCAGTGGCGCACCCAGGATTTGGCGAAAAGGTAGAGCCACAACCGGGGGTTTTGGGGTGAAACCCCCAGCTGCCAACAAAATTTTATGGTTTTCACATAAAAAACACTCATTTTAGCACACTTTTATCGAAAAAGGGCATGCAGTGAGTGTATTTATTAGGGACAATGCAAAAATATTTTCCCAGTCTATGTCTAAGAGCAGAAGCTTGGCTAAAATAGGTGAAAGGAGGCTTTACCCATTATTAGTTTGAGAAATTATAGACTGAAAGTTAGGTTTTAGCACCTTCTTACAGGGCCAAAGTGGTGGGGCATGGCACCGTGCCCCCCTGCGTGCGCCTATGACTAAATGCACGTTTTTTTTTTGTTTCGCACCAATTCAATGCCCTAATTGCCAATTCCAGCGTGAACCAGAAAGGGGAGCCAAGTAAGTTTAAATGAACGATGCAAAGCGACCACTGCTTGATTTTCGGAGTTGTGCAGCAAAGGTTTAAATCTCCGCTTAATTCCTGCTATAATCGCAAAACGCAAGGACTAAAAACAATCGCCCTAAGTCTGACCAGATTGACTCCCATGATAAAAGCTTATCATACTGCCATGCTACACCTCAAGCTCAATCCACATGTAAAGGCCCCCAACGAAAAATTTAGAGCATCGCCTGACATCAAAGCAAAAAAGTAGACGGCTGCAATTAGCACCTCTAACAAAGATAAACATCAAATAAGATCGCGGGCGCGGAATTCTCATCGCCACATTCTCCAGACTGCTATACATCACACCTTATAAGCAAATAACAAAGTTTGAAGAAAACTATGAAGCAGCTCTCTCTCTCTCATCATTCTGCTGGAATTTTCCTCCTACCTCACATATCTCCCGCTGAAAAGCCAATTCTCAAAGGCTGAAATTATTACCAGAAAGTTTGTTTTCACAATCTCAGTATAAAAAATTTAAAAGTGAGATTGCGAGAAACAAAACTTTTAGTTGCAGCTCTCTCTTCGAAGGAGTTTAATTAGCGCCAGAGGGAGGCTATTTGCATTAAATGGGGCGCTGAAGCGCTACCGCTACTCGGCTAAAATGACAGCGGCGCTGCCGCTACCGTTAGCGAAAAAGTAGCGGCGCTGCAGAGTAGCGCCGCTGTGCCCAACTTTGATCTTAACATACAAAAGGCAAATCAGCGATTGGTACAGAGCCGGATTAACACTAGAACGGCAGCGTGGCCGAGTGGTTCGGGTCAGCAGGGTGGCCGAGTGGTTTGAAGCGTCGTTTTTACGACGGCCTTGATTGCAAGGTTGATGGTTCAACTCCCACCCAAGCCTCCTTGCTGTGTCCTTGGATAAGATGCTTCACGACAATTATCTCTGCTGGGTGAAATCTAACAAGGAGCAAATTGAAGAAGTCAGAAGCAAAATTCAAGCGGAAAACTCGGAAACAAGGCCAACTTCTAAGCCGGTCTGGATTCTTCCTATGCATCGCGCCTCCGTCGCTTTCTCGTGACAGGAGGATAAAAATGAAATCAATCAAATCAAAAACGGCCGGAGTAGCGGCAAGCCTTCAATGGCCGTCATTTCGACCGCTTCTTTTAATTTGCGTTTTTACGAGTAGGCCTAGTCTGTATGCTAGGTGTGGTTTCAACTAAAGTGTCGGGAAAACACTCAGTCCACGCAACTCAAACCTCAAAAAGTAGTTGTATTCGAAAAAAAGGCAAAACCTGGACACAAATTCAAAAATTGTTCCAAAATACGAGTTGCTGCACATAAAAACTATTCAAAAAACAGGTAAGAAATGCCGTTATTTTCAAAACACATCAGCAACGAAAATTCAACAGTGGTTTAGCGTGACTGCCAAAAGAGCTTGTGGTTTTCCAGTCAACAACCATCTGATGTAAATATGTCAAACGCGATGGTCTCCACCCGTAAATCGAACCCGTTGGGTAGAATTTGTCAGCTGTGCGCGGTACCGCTAATATAAAACTCTGTGGCGGTGCACTTGTCACATAGCCTACAGTTTTGTTGCACTTGAAACAAAGTTTGCCGGTTTTGTTTTTAGTGCAGTTCACTGCTATTCGACACTGTTTTAGCGTCTCGGCTTTTAGCTGTGAGTCAATACTTCACTTACTTGTGGAACCCCAATAGGTTACCATCAATTGGGTATGTAGGCTACACGATGCTTTCATTACAAAAAAAATTATGATGCACCTATTTGCGCGTTTTTCTCTCCTTTTTTTGAAGGGAACTGCGGAGGAAGCTTGCGCTCACGTGAGCAGCACCCGGTGTACACATGTCAAACGCGATCGGCTCAGCAGCGAATCGAACCCGTCACGCAAGATCAGCCATTCGCGCGCGGTAACGCTTGGCCAAGTCGCTGGTAAAAATTTTCTTGTATGCTCGACGCTGCTTTTTCTACCTGAAGAAGTGCGCAGGGTGCTCTTGTCCAGTACAGTTGGCTAAATACCAACGATTCTGCTCAAGTAAATAAAGCTTTCACGGGAATTCAGCCTTCGTCGGCGCCAACAGCCCACGGTACTGAGTGCCTACGAAAATCCGTGTTTGTCACGGAAATATTGCATTATAGCTCGCTTCTGCTTCACAAACTCCTTCATAACCTAAAGTCCTACATACTTACAGGTGAAACTGAAAAATTTATTGTAACTGATTTTTGAGTTGAACATAGCTTCCAGGTAGCAGTGTACAATGTCACCAATAAAATCCATTCATCAAAAAAAATCATATCTTCATTATATTCTTGGCATTATGCGCCGAAGGGTGTAACGAGGGCCTGCTGCTCCACGGCTTAGAGCCTGGACAACTCAGTTTCGACTCCAAAAATATATCGCAGCGGTGGCAAGTCACTGGCGACACTGTCTCCAATTTGACCGGCCCAAAAAACGAACTCCAGACCTCCCGCAGCGATAGCTGAGCTAAGCGGCCTATTGCAGTTGAGCTAACCGGCCGGTAAAATACATTTGTCTGAAAGTAGAATGCATTTGGTATTGTAAAGTATCGCAGTAATAAGTTCAGAACAATGTTTTTTCTATAGCGGTCATAATGATCGCTAACGGTCGTTGGAGGTAAAGCATCTTCTAAAATATTTGTGGAAGCAGTTTTCGGCTTGATACTCAGCATCAGAGTTCCTGCCTGCTACCTAGGAAAAGTCCAAAAATTTTACACCAATGCGAGTTTTGTACAAAAAAATATCCCACCTTGGAATTGGAAAACCGTCCAAATGACCGCACCGGCCGTTCTAGTGTTAAGCAATGGGCAAACTGGGCAGTTGCTCCGGGCCCCGCACTTTGAAGGGCCCCGCGCATTTGCTAATTTCTAGCGCAAGTAACTATTGCATTGAATTGAGATAAATTTACAGTCTTATAACCTACATTACAAGCAAACTTTCAACTGAGAAATCAAAATATTTACCTACCCGCGGTACGTAGTAAATATTACTGGTACGAAAAAAAATTTAGAAAAGACTTTCAATTACAAAGTAACTGTAATGTCGCAGTACAGATCGCTATAACTGTATTTGCATTAATGGCTGCAAACCACTAAGAAATTTTTAAAAACTCATAGGCCTTCTGCCCTATATCTAGCAGCGTGCAGACTGCAGACAAATCTAAATTTGTTTAAATTTACGAGCTATTAAAAAGTCTTAGATAAATTTATTAGCAATTTCATTACAAGTCAAGGCGCTGGAAACTTAAAGTTGTAGGCGATAAGTTAAGACTGATAACTTCAAAGGATTCGGGGTGTCGAAACTTCGCACTTATGTGTTTTGTAGGCTCTTTGGTTGTATGTATATCCTCCTACTGCTATCACGAGAAAGCAATCAAAGCGCAATAACAACGAGCTAGCTCAGGAGTTGCCAGCCACCTGTCTACCACACCAAGATGGGGGAATCCCGCTAAGTGCCTTTCCCAACGGCACAACAAGTAAACTTACCGGCTTGTTCTTCACACTGCCCCTTTAATGCAGAGCGAGTGAGCGTCAAGCAGGGGAAGCTGTGAATAGCAATTTCAAAGTAATTGGTTTGACCCGACTCGGAATCAAACCCAAGTCCACAGCTCTCGAGGCGGACGCTCTTACCAGTGGCGGATACAGGGTGGGATGTGGCGGATGCATCCCCCCATCAGCCGATTTCAACAATGTTTTTAATGAATAAAATTTTTCCATAATTTCGAACCTCTTCGATTCAACAATAATTCTCGCGCCTTAAAGCAGTGGTTCCCAACCTTTTTTTAGTCACGGACCCCTTTTCAATGATTAGGCTACATCAAGCTTGCAGACCCCCACGTTTTTATGATCAACCTTAAACAAATAGAATCATTCATTCATTTTAGGACATTGCTTTTTAGTTGTTGCTTAAACAAATAGTTTGGTAAACCACGCTTAGGCCTACTTTTGCAAACGCTAACAAACTTTAAAAGCAATATTGTGCGTCGAATTAAACGACAAACTGCTTAGTTATAAGTTTATAACACATTACATTCAAGAACCATCAGAAAAGCAACTTCGAAGAATATCATACAGGTGCACTGGTGCAATTTTATGAGAAGCCTGTTGTAGTTGTTTTTTTTTTTTTTTTTTTGCACCAAAACCTGAACTGTGGTTGGGTGATTACATTAGCAATTGCACAATATTTATCCAAATAGAAAAACAATTCAGCCTACTGCACTACCGGTACATTGGAGTATTTTCGTACGTACAAGTTTCTGCCTTGTGCCTACATCGACATAACATTTATTGAGTCAGTTATTGCTGATTAATTTTGTCGAATTTTACTGCACTCGAGGACCCCCAACAAGCTTTTCACGGACCCCTGGTTGGGAACCACAGCCTTAACGAGGCTTAAAGTCTCCTCTGCACTAAGGCTTAAAGCCTCGTCTACACTAACTTGGCGTAAAAATATTTCTACGCTGAGCGCTTAGCGTAAAGGTGTCTACACTTGCAAAAAGTAGTTGGCGCTGCCTACGTCATTTTCTCGCTGATTTTTGTTTTCTGACATACTGTTATTATGACATCACTGAGTTCTTTATGCGCTACTACTACTGCCGTAATGACCAGGAGTGACCTTGCCAATTCAAGAGATAAATTATTCTATCCTCTCCTATGGATTGCCACCTTAACGTGGTGGGGAGGTTTGAGTTTTCAATGATCCTTAGAGCTACGCCGTCGGTAGTGTTTAATCACTTCCATCAGGGTCACCCATGGCGGTAAGGTCGAAGGAGAGAAACAGACCAAGTAGCAATCCAATGCTGTAGCTAAATGGAAAGTTGTAATAACAATATTCATGCTGCATCGGACGGCGCGCAGGATAAAAAGGTCCGCGTTCGAGTTTTAGGCAGAGGGACTCGTTCGAAAAATAAGCTACAGTCTCCCCCACAAGCTGACCGTCACCGGAAACCCACCAACGCAGTCGCTAAGCGTTTGGGGAGGCAAATGGGGGCAGCGCACAGAAAACGTACTCGAGTTGGACCAAACTGCCGGGATCTAGCTATCCGGAACTGGAACGTTTCGTCACTGACAGGAAAAGAGCAGGAGCTTGTTTTCGAAGCCCAACAGTATCGCCTTGATGTTGTGGGAATTTCATCAACAAAGCGCCGGGGTTCTGGAACTCTCGAGTTGAACGGTGGGTGGAAAATTTTCTACTCAGGTGTTGATGCAGCAATGTCTGCTCAAGCTGGTGTTGGCTTACTTGTGAGCCCCAACATAGCTGAATGTGTCGTTGACTGGGTACCACTGGGAGGAAGGGTTTGTCTTCTAAAGCTAAGGCTGCAGGAGCGATCTCTGTGTATATTGCAGGTGTACGCACCTAACATAGAATCACAGTACGAAGCCTTTCTGGAGGAAGTTGAGGTTGCATTGGGAAAAGCGACTTCATCAGAATCCCTTGTCCTTTTGGGCGATTTCAATGCACATGTGGGCATCGACAATGCAACCTGGAAAGGTGTTATTGGGCAACATGGTGACCCTGACATTAACAAGAACGGAAGGTGTTTATTGCAGTTCTATGCCACCAATGGGCTGTGCATAATGAACACATTTTTTCAGCACAAAAGAATTCATAAGTACACCTGGTACAGAGACTCTCTGGGACAACGCTCCCTGATTGATTTTTTTATCGTTTCGGCGGACTTGTTTTCTACCGTGTCTGATGTCCGTGTTAAAAGAGGGGCTGAGTTGTCAACTGATCACCACCTAGTTGTCTGCACTTTGAAAGCTTTGAAACCCTTGAAAAAACGAAAGACTTTTCGACCACGAGAAACTTATCGAATCAAATGGGAATCATTGGCTGACAAAGAGGTACGAACTGCATTTGCAGACAACATTGCATCTAAGTTCAAAGAACTTCCGACCTCTACTGAAGACATTGAAACTGAGTGGTGTTTGTTTCGAACAGCAGTCATTACGTCCGCTACCAACTGTTGTGGACGTAAGCGTGTTGGAGGGACGAAGAGTAGCGAGAAAAGAACTCCTTGGTGGAACCAAGAAGTTAAAGAAGCTATTCGTGCGAAAAAAGTGGCCTATAAGGCCTGGCTTGCAAATACGTCATCACTTGAACTTCGTTTGCAGTACTCTGAAGCACGTAAGACGGCAGCCACAAAAGTTAAACTGTATAAGGAAAGGGCCTGGAAGGAATTTGGAGAAAGGTTAGACGATGATTTCAAAACGGCAAACCAAGTGTTCTGGCAGACCATTCGCCGTTTGCGTGGAAAAAGATCTCGAGCCGCTCTCTTTATCGAAGATTCAAATGGTGTGACTCTGAAAGATCAAGATGCTATTTTGAATCGGTGGAGAGACTACTTTAGTGATCTTTTAAACCCAGTTGATGCTACACCGATACAAATTCACGAAGAACAGGTTGGGGAAGATATTCAGATAACCGAAGCAGATGTGAATGCAGTAATCAAATCATTGAAAACTGGAAAAGCACCTGGTGAGGATGATATCAGACCTGAAATGTTAAAAGCAATGAACATGCATGGTGTTCGTTGGCTGACTCGTGTTTGCAAGGTGGCGTGTAGTACTGGGCAAGCACCAAAGCAATGGCAAACTAGTGTGATAATATCTATCCACAAGAAAGGAGACAAGAGAAAATGCACCAATTATAGGGGCATATCTCTCATCAGTGTCCCGGGTAAGGTCTATGCCAAATGCCTTGAAAAGAAATGCCGTGAAATAGTCGAGCCTAAACTAACAGATGCTCAGTGTGGCTTTCGTCCTGGCCGAAGCACAATGGATCAGATCTTTACCTTGCAGCAAATCTTTGAGAAGTCGTGGGAATATGCAAAAGAGGTCAATGCATGTTTTGTTGATCTTGAAAAAGCATATGATCGCATTCCTAGAGACAAGCTTTGGGCGGTGCTGTTGCAGTATGGCATTGATGGCCAGTTACTAACTGCCATTAAGTCGCTGTACATGCATTCCGAGATCTGTGTTCGTGTTAACAGTGCAACGACGAAATCTTTCAGAGTAAGTGTGGGACTACGGCAAGGCTGCTCTCTTTCACCTATTCTGTTCCTTATTTATATGGATAGAATAGTTAAGAACAGTGAGTCTTGTGGCGGAGTAAAGATCGGTGAATGCTCTGTACAACGTCTGTTATTTGCAGATGATCTCGTGCTACTCGACTCTATCCAAAATGGTCTCCAGCAAGCTCTTGACAGGTTTTCGGATGCATGCTCTGTTGCCGGAATGAAAATCAGTGTAACAAAAACAGAAACCATGTGCCTGTCCAGACAACCAAAGCAGTGCTCTCTCCAAATTGATGGAGTACCACTACAACAGTCGGAGAAATTCAAGTACCTCGGCGTCTCATTCACAAGTGACGGCAGACAAAATAGCGAATTGGATATCCGCATCAGAAAAGCAAGTGCAGTAATGCGCCAGCTCCACCGATCTGTGGTACTGAAACGGGAGCTTTGCACCAAGGCAAAGCTATCCATTTTCAGATCGGTTTATGTTCCTATTTTGACTTATGGCCATGAGTGTTGGATCATGAATGAGAAAGTGAGGTCTCGAGTTCAAGCAGCCGAAATGGGATTCTTGCGAAGAATTAGCGGTTTGACCTTGTTGGACAAGGTTAAAAGTGCAGATATTCGTAAATCTCTAAACATCGAATCGCTGCTTCTCCGACTAGAAAGATCGCAACTGCGTTGGTATGGACATGTGACACGAATGTCCCAGGAAAGAACAGCCAAAAAACTGCTCTGTTCAACACCGATTGGTCGAAGGCCTAGAGGCCGTCCCAGAACTCGATGGCGAGATTACGTAGAAGATCTTAGTTGGTCTCGCCTTGGCATCCCAGCAGAGCATCTATCCCTTGTTGCAGAGGATCGAGATGCTTGGAGGCTCCAACTTGAGCTGCTGCCTCCGCGACCCCCCAAGGATAAGCGGGTCCAGAAAATTGATTGAATTATTCTATGCAAACTTCGCAACATAAATCTTGTTTATGGAATCATAAAAAACTAAATAACCAACGAAATGCAATACTTGGGCCGACCAAAAAAAAAAAAAAAAAAAACGCTTCTATTATGTTGCAATTTTGAAGGCCCATGCTTCTGTATATCAAAGTTTTAAGCAGCAGACTAGACCAGTGCTGGTCAACCTTTTTCAAAAATTTACGCACTTTTGAAACATTGTGCTCATCCTACTAGCCTACTAGTCTTGGAATACAATAGCAACACTACTCTGCATATTTATGTTAACAAAAGAGTATATTGCAAATTAAACAACAAATCTGTTGTTTGATCATTTAAATAGCAGCTTGCTGTTGAATATCATCTGCCAGTTTTGCAAAATGAATTTGTACCCTTGTTTTCAGAGCCTCTTTTCCTTAAAGTTTTTCCGCAGCATCTTGCATAATCTCATCTAAAAACAAACTCATAAAACTTTGCTTGCAAAACCGCAATATACCCAAAATAGCATTGATAAACTCGTCAAGCAGTTTCAGAGCTGCTGGCTCAATGCTGCGAAAACTGTGCCAAAATTCACATACCCGTGCATGATTATGCTAGCTCACCAATTTGCTGTGTAAGTCACTTACACAGAGACAAACTTGAAAACTTAACAATGAGACATAAAGAGGAAAAGCTCTGGATTACTGAAAGCAGGTTGGTAGATACTTAGTATTCTCTGATCCACATTTCTCAGCAACTTTCTTCCAAGCACATTTTCTCAGCAACTTTCTTCCAAGCATTTGTCAGCGACGTGGCCTAGCGGTACCGCGCGCAGGTGACAGATCCTACGTGACGGGTTCGATTCGCGGCTGGAGCCGATCGCATTTGACATATTTAACGGGTGGCTGCTGACTCGAAGGGTGCAAGCTCACTTCGCAGTCTCCCTCAATTTCCGTTAAATTTTCTGTTCAATATAATTTGAAAATAGCCTCAGTTATTTATTTAAAAATTTGTGTTGAGGCTACTGATAACCAGCATTGGATAAATTCCATAGAATTGGCTATTGCTAAACTGCTGAAATAAGCCTTGATATAATACATTGAGTTTCGAACCCATGTTTTTACATCATTTACTGTGTTGTACATGTAACTGCGAAGTTTCTTGTTAATGCTTCCGGCCCAAATGTATTTCTAAATTAGCTTGTTATTGTGAATTGTGCTCTGTTTCTCTGTGTTAGTTTGAAGTGTTCGGTTTGGTGTAAGCAGGTTACGAGTGTTAGTTTAAGAACCTTAGTAAGTCGTATTATGTTTTATATTTAGATTCCTTTATAATTATGTACTGTTCTTAAGTTAGATTAAGCTTGAATAAAGTGTATGATCATCACAATTAATCTAACTTAAAACATAAAGAGAAATGGCAGCGTCATGGCGAGAAATGTTGAAACCAGCAAGATTCGATGCACAGCCCGATTCCCCAAAAGCAGCAAAGCAGCTGAAGCATTGGCTGAAAGTTTTCACAGGTTTTCTAGAGCGTTATGAAGAACATAACCGAGATGGGGAAAATGCAGCACAAGAACCGGATCAAAATCAGCGTTTGCAAGTCTTATTCACGTTCGTTAGCTCAGATGTTTACGAATACATTGAAGACTGCGATACGTATGATGCTGCCATAGCAAAGCTCAAGAGTATCTACATTAAATCACCTAATGTGATTTTTGCTAGACATCAATTAGCTACGAGAAAACAACGAGAAGGCGAAACCTTACGAGAATATTTCCAATCACTTCATCTGTTGAGTAAAGAATGCGGTTTACGAAATGTCACGGCAGATGAATACCGAAATGAGTTGGTTCGTGACGCTTTTATTAATGGGATTTCATCTCATACTATTCGTCAACGACTGTTAGAAAATGCTGAACTAACCGTGGATCAAGCATATGACATCGCTTGTTCTTTATGGACAGCTCAAGAACATTCTGAAGCTTACCTGTGCAGAAGAAACGTAACAGCGAGCGCTGCACCTTCGCTGAGCAAAGAATCCGAACAAGAATCAGATAACGATCAAGTCCTGGGATCATCAACACGCAATAAGACTTGCTTCTTTTGTGGTTTGTCTTTCCATAGTCGAGACCGATGTCCAGCTAGAGAATCAGAATGTTATTCCTGTGGAAAAATTGGACATTTTGCCAAAGTTTGCCGTTCCAAGTCATCTACCATACGTCGTGCAAAGCCTCGTTCAGTAAATGTTAAAGAAACCGCAAGTAGTTGTTCGAACTCTTGCCCTGGTTTGTGTACTATATCTGCTGCATGTCCTGCAAGTTTGCTTCCAGCATCGTTGCCTGTCTCAATCAGTGGAACCAGCTTAACTGCTCTAGTTGATTCAGGAAGTTCGGAAAGTTATATCAACTCTAATGTTTGTACAAAACTGAACATGGAAGTCTATCCTACGTCACAGCAGGTGCAAATGGCGGCCACAACCATGAAAGTCAAATCCGATGGGTTCTGTTTGGTCGACTTAGTCCATAACGGGATGAAATATCCCTCTACGAGGCTTAACGTGTTCCAGGATTTGTGCAGTGATATCATTTTGGGGCTAGATTTCCAAAGTCAGCATCAACGGTTGATATTCAATTTTAACGGCGACTCTCCAGATTTGATCGTCTCAAGGAACTCGAACTGTTCCTTGACCGCAGCAGACACAAATGAAGTGTTTTTGTTTGCAAATTTGTCCCCAGATGTGAAACCAATAGCTACTAGATCCCGTCGCTACAGCCAGGAAGATCGACGCTTCATCCAAGAGAACATCGATAAACTTCTTTCTGAGGAAATTATTCGACCGAGCTCATCGCCCTGGAGAGCCCAGGTAGTTGTTATTAGCGATGAATTTAACCGACACAAGAAACGCTTATGTGTGGATTACTCTCAAACGATTAATATTTATACAGAATTAGATGCATATCCATTGCCTAGAATTGACGATATGATAAATGAACTTGCAAAATACAGCGTTTTCTCGACTTTTGACCTTCGAAGTGCATACCATCAAATCAAAATAGTTGAATCTGAACGAAAATATACTGCTTTTGAGGCAAATGGCAAATTGTATGAGTTTAATCGCATTCCATTTGGTGTGAAAAATGGAGTTGCCGTATTTCAGCGAGTCATTTCGCGTTTTATTGAAAACGAAAATTTAAACGATACGTTTCCTTATTTAGACAATGTAACAGTTGCTGGAAGAACTCAAGAGGAACATGATTTAAATGTGAAAGCTTTCCTTGAAGCAATTTCTCGCAACAATTTTACACTAAATGAATCGAAAACCATTAGTTCTGTTCCTGAAATTCAAATTTTGGGTTATGTTGTTGGTAACGGACTTATTAGACCTGATCCGGAACGATTACGTCCTTTACAAGATTTTCCGCCCCCAACAACTTTTAAATTACTTCAACGTGTTCTGGGAATGTTTGCCTACTACGCAAAGTGGATTGATTGCTTTGCTGATAAAATTCGACCATTAGCCGACGTAAAGAGTTTTCCGCTCAGTAAGGAGGCATTACAAGCTTTCCAGCGTCTGAAAAGTGAGCTTGAACATACTGCCTTAAAATCAGTTGATGAAAGTAAGCCTTTTGTTGTTGAATGCGACGCTTCTGATGTTGCCGTATCAGCTACTCTTAACCAAGGCGGAAGACCTGTGGCATTCATGTCACAAACCTTGCAAGGAGGAGAACGGCGCTACCCTGCGATCGAAAAAGAAGCAACAGCAATCATAGAAGCAATAAGAAAGTGGTCACATTTTTTGTCGAGAAGAACGTTTACTCTAGTCACAGATCAACGTTCAGTAGCATTTATGCTTGATAGTAGACGTCGTTCGAAAATCAAAAACAATAAAGTTCAACAGTGGAGGTTGGAGCTGGCATCTTACTCTTATGAAATCAAATATAGACCAGGAAAACAAAATGTTGGACCAGACACCTTGTCAAGAGCTTTCTGTTCATCTCTCTCTGCTTCATCTTCCCTGGAAGATATTCACCGACAACTTTGCCATCCGGGAGTAACACGAATGCTACATTTTGTGCGCACAAAGAACTTGCCATTCTCTACAACTGAAGTTAAAAGAGTTGTGTCTAATTGTAAAACATGTGCTGAAGTGAAACCTCAATACTATCGTCCTGACATGAAAGTTTTGGTGAAAGCTACACAACCTATGGAACGCCTAAGTATGGATTTTAAAGGACCTGTACAATCTAAAAGTGGTAACAATTATTTGCTGATAATAGTAGATGAATTTTCACGTTTTCCGTTTGCTTTCCCTTGTAAAAGTATGACGTCATCAACTGTGATACAATGTTTAGACAAGCTTTTTACTCTGTGCGGAACCCCAAATTTTATCCATACTGATAATGGAGCTGCATTCATTTCGCGTGATTTCAAGCAGTACTTATTGCACAGAGGCATTGCATCCAGCAAGTCTAGCATTTACCATCCTTCAGGTAACGGACAAGCCGAAAGGACTGTGGGAACTGTTTGGAAGTCCATTCAATTGGCGTTAAAAAACGACGCATTACCGCAATCGAATTACGAAGCCGTTTTAGATAATGTTTTGCATTCGATGCGATCTCTTTTGTGTGTTGCTACTAATACGACCCCACACGAGCGATTTTTTAACTTTCGACGACGTTCTTGCTCGGGTACATCTCTTCCTACGTGGTTGACTAATAGTGACAAAGTTTTTGTACGACGTTTTGTCAGAAACAGTAAAAGTGAACCTCTTGTTGACGAAGTAGAAGTCGTTAATGTGAATCCGACATATGCTGATGTGCGTTACCCGAGTGGCCGTGAAGCTACTGTGTCAATTCGTGATCTTGCGCCTATTCCTCAACTTGTAAATAATGATACCTTTAATGTGTCGCAACAGAATGATGCACCCTGTGATTTTTCTCGTTCTAGTGATGAACCTGAAAGTAATGTGAGTTTTGATGGCAGTAGTGATTCTTCTTTCGAATCTCATAAAAATGTAAATCAGAACGTCAACAGCCCTGAATGTTCTGTGAGACGTTCCGCTCGTAGTAACAAAGGTTTCCTCCTATGCGCTATGGCGTAAATTGTTAAATCTTGTTTGCCTGGAGGGGTGAATGATATAATACATTGAGTTTCGAACCCATGTTTTTACATCATTTACTGTGTTGTACATGTAACTGCGAAGTTTCTTGTTAATGCTTCCGGCCCAAATGTATTTCTAAATTAGCTTGTTATTGTGAATTGTGCTCTGTTTCTCTGTGTTAGTTTGAAGTGTTCGGTTTGGTGTAAGCAGGTTACGAGTGTTAGTTTAAGAACCTTAGTAAGTCGTATTATGTTTTATATTTAGATTCCTTTATAATTATGTACTGTTCTTAAGTTAGATTAAGCTTGAATAAAGTGTATGATCATCACAAGCCTCAAGTCTCATTCCAAGGGTAGTAGTAGTTTATTTTATTTAACGACAAGAAAAATACCAAACATAAACAAGGAACAAAAACAATGGCCGAAAAACAGGTTACAGCGACAAAACGATATACGTTGAAACGTGCAGGAATTAAAAAATGAACTCAACTTTTAAAAAATGCACGGGCACTGCACCTTAGGATTTAATACAAACAAAACAATACGCCACGCAAAGAGTAATGACCTAACATAAAAAATGGAGAGAAGCAAAGCAAAATTTATTTGAACGAGAGTCTAGCTATAAGCCAATTATAATTTCACGTTTAAATACGGTACCGGTAGTGGTTAAAAAGTAATAACTATCAACTTTCATCAGTTAAATTCATTTAAATTGTTCTAGTCACAGTTGAATACGCAGCAAAACTGATACAGATCAAAGAAATGTTTGATACAGCAAAAGATTGTTGGAAATGAAAGCTGGAAAACCAAAAATTTGAAATGCTCATCGATTAGGAGATGGATGGAAAATTTAAAATCTCTGGTATAATATACAGGGTATAGATGGGAAGATTTTAGAACAGTTGTCATAATGCTGGAGTTTGATGGTGTATGGTATTACACCCAACCTTAATCATTGGCAGTATAATTATACAGTAGCATATTATATGCAGTACTTTTACAACAATGAACAACATAATTGTCTCTATTTGGGCTATACAGCCCACTTTAGAAAGCATCTGCAAATTTAAAAAGAAGATAAATACTGCTCATTGCAATGAATGACATTTAAAAAAAAGAAAAGAAAAACTGAAACAACTTTTCTGGAATTCAATGCACAACAATTTAACCAAAAGGTGTAATCTACGCTGATTTTAATTTTACAATCTAGTAGGCTACTTGTCTGCAATGACACATTCCTATGCTTTACATTAACGAGATATATACATGAAACTTCAGCTTGCATTTTGATTACTTTACATATGTCAATAATAATCACTCAAGACATGAAAAAAATTAAAAATCGCTGGTTCTACTACAGAAACTTTATGACTCCAGGACAGAGTTACCCTTTCATACTTGTATGCCAATTTTTACGCACGGAATTCTGAAATTTTTAAGCCCCCTAAAAATTCCGGGCTGGGTACTAAAGGTACCCTCTGGACCCCCTTGTCAACGTCCCTGGTACTCAGGTTTTATTCACGCATCGAGGCGTGCAAAAGTTGTAACTGCAATGCTCGTCCACCAAATTTGCTCGGACCGATCATTGATCAATTAGGTCAAAAGTCTTTTTCTTTAACGATAATGGAGCAAAGTTTGAGTAAAGATGTTCGGCCTTTGATTAGCCTGAGCGAGTTTGTTTAACGAGCATGCTGTAACTCTTGTACCGGTATGTATTTATTTGCATATTTTATTCTCCTATCACGAGAAGCAATCAAAGCGCTGTAACGAGCTCGCGCATAGGAGTTGCTGGCCACCTGTTTACCGCGCCAAGATGAAGAGATCTCGCTAAGTGTTTTTTCCAACGGCACAACAAGCACACTTGCCGGCATATTCTCCACATTGTCCTTTAATACCGAGCGTTAAGCAGGGAAGCTGTGAACACCAATTTTAACCCTCATACGGTTATTGGGGTCAAATCTGACCCCAAAACAATAAAAACCCCTAATAACTTATGTTAGACTTAAAATTTAGGGATAATTCTGGAAGAGATGGCCATCAGCCGTTATTTTCTTAGTTTTACATGCTACGCAAGATTGACTTCGTCAGTTTCAAATCAGCACATTGTGCAGCAACACGTCTGAAATTGCTGTCGAAATTTGCTGAATTTTGAGAGATATAGCCAAAATAACTATTAGCCTAAGGTAGGGTGAAAATTTTTAGCAGGATATAGATAGCAAGCAGTAATACTGTATTTTTTGTGAGCGTGTTTTCACTCCATTGCCTTCGGATTAGAGAATTTACAGTTCCAAGAATGCAATCACAAAGCAGGTACTTCTTGAAAGCTAGTTATCGTATAATTACGTGGGTGGTCATCTCTCCTTAAGCTGTGGGACAGATGGACTCCCACTTATGAAGGTTAGATGGCCATACCTTCGAGCATAAGCTTCTGTGTGCAAACTTCACATACGACATCATGGCAAGAAGTAAACAAGTTTAACGTTGCAGTAAAGCGTAAGCAAGCCCCCAAGCTTATAGGACTAGCGTGACTGACTTATACAAGCGTTTCGAGTTAACCGAAATTTCTGCTCAATTTAGGTTCCATTGGTAGCTGCGCAAGAATAAAACAGCGTTATGACAGACTGAGCGTTATAGACAAGTCCATTTTCGTTTGTTTCACGATAAATCTTTCTCATTTCGTGATGCAACCCTACCGGCCATCTAACCTGCACTTCTCGAGTGAGATGGCCAATGACGTCATTTTTAAAATGTGAAATATTTATTTTGTGTGAGACAAATTTAAACTGATGAGACACAGGAATGCAACTCTGGTCCTCAACCGTATCAACCCACCCTTTTAAATACGTTTTAAGCATGTAGGAAGCAAACCACGTAGATTTACAAAAAGCATGGGCATCTCACCCGAAATTACCCAATGCTAATCGCTTTAAGAATTCCTAAATCAATCTGTTTCAAGGTTTTTCACGTCAAGTATTCTCTGATTTAATGATTCTTCATCAAAACATTATATGATATTTCTGCAGCACATACCTAAAAGTCAATCGAGGTTAAATTTGACCCCATGGAGGATGATTGATGTTTCTCTACCTTAGCTTGATTGCTCAACAATAGCCCAATTACGAGAATGGGCTACCGTAGTGGCTTTGTCTTTCCCAACCACTACTTATGTGGTTTTGTCCATCTACAGTCATTATTACAGAAAAACCAATTATGGTCAAATTATAACCCCAAACAACTTTATGCGAATGAAAATGCGATTACTGTATGAGGGGTGAAGTCGTTGGTTTGATTCTACTCGGAATTAAGCCCGAGTTTGCAGCTCCAGGGGCGGACGCTCTTGCCACTCGGCCATCTGAGCTATGGGCCTAACGTTCTTGCACTCCTCAATGCGTAACGTCATCAAAGAATGGAGTAAATAAAACCTAAATAGTACCGGTACGTCATCACTTACAACTTTTTTTGGTTGACTAAATACTCGTTAAAAATATTTTATTGTCGGTTTTGAATTTCCGACACTTCTTAACAGCTTTAGTGAAAAAATAATTTCACATTTCAATTCCACTTTTAAAACATAATTTGTGGAAAGCGCACATTGCAACGCTTTGTCATGACTAAATAAAAAAAAAAAAAAAATCAGAACAAATAAGCCATTGTATGGCCCATTCACAAAAAAAAACTGATACGAACTTTAGCATGTAACAGTCATGCCAAAGCAGTGATGTACGCGTCAACGAAGCATATTGGCGGCGTCAGCACTATTTTGTCGCCGTTAACGTAAGCGCTAATGAAAATATTATTAGCGCCATCAGCGTCAAGGTTAGCGTCAATTGTTGAAAAAGGCTTTAATATCGGTAGCCAACATTTTCATAAAAATTGCTATAACAAAGAATTTGGCTGCAATCGCATTATTTTAGTGTGGGATTTAGGGACTTGTTCTCGTGCGTCGAGCTAAAACCAACCACGAAGTGCTGTAGCCTGTCAAATTTATTCAAGAGCAGCAAAACTCGCAGATTAACAAAAAGTAACGTTTAATATTATTGTACTTGACATGTGTTAATTGCTAGTGTTCACACCAGTCAGCGGTACTGCAGACTGCAGTATGCAAAAACGAACCTTGCTGATGTGTTTCGTGTGATAAAGTCTTTCTTTACCTACCATGGCTTTCGACACCTACCGGTATTCGCATTCAAAATTTTCACGTTCCGTATTATTGTTACTTTTTCCCGCAATGTGCGCTAGTTTATTTCGCCACATCATAATTGAATACTTTTCGAAATTATATTCTCGTAATCATTAATCCGGCCACCTCCGTTGACGGGGAGAACACCGGATAATTCTGGACATCATCATCATTAATCGTGATAAAACTGATAAATACTTTCGTCTCTCTAAACTGTTCTGCACTGTTGTCTGTTATGGTACAATTATCTCAATATCTGCTTTCTGCATGAGTAAAGTCTACTGAGTTAAAGTAGCATTGCAATAGACCAGGGTTTTTCAAACTTCTTGGGCTTCAGACCCCATTTGTAAATATTTTTTTCTCGGACCCCTATTTTATGTTGCATCAATTTTCCCGTCTAAACATAAAAAATACCTCGCAACTTAAGAGAACGAGTCGAAATCAAAAGATCGCCAAACCAAGCGTGTTCAAACCATGCTTTGTGAGCGTAAACCAAAAAGTTCTGTAAGGTGGTTTCGGGACTAGAACACTCAGGACATCAAAAAAAAAATCAAATCTTCATTATCCTCGCCGTATTGTACGACGAAGCGTGTAACGAGTTACGGAGCTCATCTCCGCCGCTAAGCGCCTGGGCAACACAGCTCCGAAGAAACGTCGCAACGGTGGTTGGCGACACTGAGCCGATTTGACCGGCCCGGTAATGGAACCCCAAACCTCCCGCACCGATGGCGTGCGCTTAGCTTAGCAACTGAGCTAACCTGCCGGTTTTACACTCAGGACATTGTGCAACATCGTGAATAATGAATTAACGATAAGAATGGAGTTGAACCCTCTCGACGCGTCGTCAACACTCTCGATTTGGGAATCTCTTCACTTCGACTAGTTTTGTCACTTGTGTTCGTTTGGCCAAAAACCAACTCAACTCAATCACACGAGGGCAATCGTTGAGTCGATCGAGGCAGATGTCTGTGACGTAACAAGGTGACAAGGATTGCGTCACAAGCAGAAATCAGGGCAAATCGTTGGAACGGGAAAGTTTAATTATGCGTGTTCAAGAACAAAAGGGTGACAGAAAGTGATTTTGGCAGCAAAATTTCAACAATTAGCGCTTGACGCTCAAAATTATGAAAAGTTGACGGCGCACCAGCCTTCCGTCAAACTTTGAAAAATTAACGACGCTACGAGCAGCGTCAACAAAAAGTTTACGGCGCTAATTGACGGCGCTATCGCACATCACTGTGCCAAAGGAAAATGTATCAGAAGCGAAGGGCGTAGCCAAGTGGTCACCGATTTATTGTTTTTATTATTTGCCAATAAATGCCTTTGGCTGAGTTGTTCTATAGCGAACGCGACTCCATTGTTCAATTATTTCGTCGTTCAATTGTTTTACGCTTTTGTATTGTATTTTCATACAACAAACTTTCAACTTTAGTGTGAAGATCTCCAGTTACTAGGTTTACGTTTCATTTTAACAGAGAAGTGAAATTTCCTAAGCTGCATTGGAATGTTTTTTAACGATTTAGCAAGCTTTAGAAATTATGGAAAGAATAACGTTGATGGCCAGGTTACAGTATTTGAACAAAAAACTAGCGAGTAGGGCAGGCATACAGAAGTTAGCACTGTTCAATAATTAAGAACGAATTACAAGTGTCACTGAAGAAACGTAACCAACCCATTTTTCTAAACCCGTTTATCCTTGGGGGGTCGCGGGGGCAGCAGCTCCAGTGGGAACCTCCAAGCATCTTAATGGTCTGCGACGCAGAGTGGATGCTGTGGTGGGGTGCCAAGACGAGACAAACAAAAATGTTCTACTTAATCATCACCATTAAGAAGTGAGACGCCTCTAGGACTTCGACCAACCGGAGTCGAAGACAGTACGGTAGTTTTGTGGCTGTTTTTTCTTGAGATATTTGTGTCACGTAGCTTATTTATCAATCATATTGAATTTTAAATTTGAACTGTTTGCTGAATGAATTTTTTTTGCCCCTGTGTTCAGCAAATTGATCTAAACCACGTACAAATTTTGTTTCTAATCTTATTTCCACAAAAGATGGTGAGCAAATTCATCCTCATAAAGTCTGAGCGTGATAAGCTTCTACCTCAAAGCTTCTTGACTTCGAATAAAATTATGGGTTGCCGAACAACATCTCCCAAAATCCAGGCCTAGCTACGATTAACAAACTAGGAAGCCACTTCTACATACCAGCACGCCCAGCAATTTGAGGATACTACTGTACTAGTGTACTTCGATTTTATCGAGACTTTAGCCTAAAAAAAACAATATTGAATTTCTGAGTGAAGCAATTACCGGTTTGAAAATTTGAATAGAATTGAGTTTAAGGTTGTTTAAAAAACTTTATTATCAACAATAAAGTGTATAACTTTTTTTCATTTTTTGGAGGCCATGCCCCTCACGGCTCCGGAAGTCGTGATGTAAAATTTCATATTCACAAGAACGTTGGAAGGTGGGGGCTGAGGGGGGCTGAAGCCCCTCCCCTATACTTTTTTCAGCCCTCCGTAGAAATTTTGCGCTCCCCTTCAGCCCCCCCTTTCAAAAATTTATAACTACCGTACATTATAGTGCACTTCAACGATGGCTTATGGCGTCACGTGTTATTCGTTTCTTTTCATCGATGCCATCAAACCAACGTACAAACAGCGTGCGAAGTAAGGGGGTAGGGGATGGAGGGGACATGTCCTCCCCAGCAAAAATTGTCGTCCCCCCCAGCAATGAAAGAAATTTTGTTCTGGGGGGGATGCCAAAGCGTCCCCCCCCCAGTGATAAGTACCGTAAGAAGTTAAATGTTTTTAATACGGGTAGCTTGTGAGTACGGACTGCGGCAATACCTTCCAGCATATCTTGTAGCCATTGTGGTTTCCTTCGCAAACTAATCAAGAACAACCTTTTCAGTGCGCCTATTGCAGAACAGAACGGTTTACTTTTCATCAACAGTACACTGCAAATAAAATTGGGTAGAGCTCTTGGTAAAACTCCACTCAACCCAATTCATATATGGGTAAAACACGTTTTACCCAAAATATTTTGGGCGTAAATCAATATGCCCAAAACATAACTTAAACAATTTTTTTGGGTAAAAAAGTTTTTGGGTAAACATGAAATTTTGTGGGCAAATACAACTTTTACCCAATTTTTGGGGGGGTAAACACACCTTCTACCCAAGTCCGACTTTTTCGCTTTTGGGTAATTTTTTATACTTAACAAAATAATTTTGGGTATTTTTGAAAATTACCCAAACGTAAAAAATTTCGTTGTATTATTAAAAATTTTTACCCAATTTTGAATTGAACTAAACAAAATTTACTCAAACATTCAAGTTCAAAATTCTGAAGAATATTTAGTGAATACGTAACTTTCACTAGTTTTTCCTTTGCTGTATGCAGCTGAAACCTATACCATATGGCGTTATGCAGATGATGAAGGCAGCAGCAGCGTGATGCAACTTTTCCTCAGGGTCATAAAGAGTCAAACAGCCACCCTTATACCGACGGATAAATCAAAATCTAAACGGTGGACTTTTATTGTTATTCAGATTTCCAAAAATAAGCAGCATTCACATGAATTCTCGATATACCCTGCTGCTGCTGCTTGGACTCCTGTAAGGTCAAAGTTAATACATTTTGGAATAAAATGCTGTAAAGTTTCTTCTAAAAACTACGCATAAAGAAGGACTTTCTGTCTTTAAAATATTGTTTTAGATGTTGACACCTTGATAAATAATTGAGCGTTGCAGTTTCGAGGTGCTATAAAGGGGGAATATTAGAACTTTCTTTGCCCTGAAAAATTGGCTTGGACCGAACAGGCGTGTTCAGAAAACCTGCTATCACTTGGCTACCTGCCATATTTGAGAGTTTGAGTGGTGTAGATAAGGGTAGGAGGTACCGGGGTCATGCCCCCTTAAATTTTACGAAAACAGAAAAAAAAACGATGCAAAAACTAGCACTCACTTTGCTTACATTAAGCTATACAGCATAGTCACGAACCCCTTCAAATATTTTTTGGCAACGCCACTACGACCTGTCTATTCCTGAAGGTGCGCGAATCCTGTTAGGTGCCGTTCCCAACTGAACAAGTAAACTAACTGACTTTTTTTTTGCACGGTTGTTTCAATGCTCGACGTCAAACAAAGAAGTTGAATTACAGATCTCGAACTTACTAAGCTATATTTTGGCTGTTAAAAGCTATTATCTGATATACTGTACGTGTATCTATTGGCCAATCAATTTAAAATGATAGGCTCACCTATGCTGTGCAAGTAAAAAAAGTTTTAGTGGGTTGTGTGCACTAATTTTTTCTCTGAACAACAGCCCCGGATTAAAAAAAGTGAATTAATCTAACCTTATATGGGCTCAGTATAAACGCACAGTGTGGAGAACAAACCGACAAGCTCGCTTTTACTGTCGTCAGGAAAAGGCACTTGGTACTTGGTGGAACCACTTTTTCTTTTTGTTGCATAGATTGATCTAAATATTATTAGATACGCTGTTTTCAGATAGGTCGGTAGCTGAGCAAACACGCGTACACTAAAGATTATAGGCTAAAACATTGAAAGCTAGAACTTTAAGCAACGCAGTGCAAAATTTGCAAGAGAGATGGTTGAAACCGAAGAACTTGAACGTTATGGAAAAATATCTTAACAGTCATAATGTAATACAGTTCACAACAGTTCCAAAGATTTCATCTCTGTTTATAGAATTTCTTGGTTGTTGCACAAACAAAAGTGAGGTAGGCATTAACGTTTAGGCCCCAGAAAACGTTTTAGTTAAACGAAGTATGGAAATGGTAACCAGATTATGGAAAAGCTCACTTGCGCAATATCCTCTTCAACATTGGCGACACTACCAGTAGCGTATTTAGGGAGGCATTGGGCCATGCCCCCCTTTTTGCCCCAGCCTTTTAGTAAGCAAGAACAAAATTAATTGTGCCAAGTAACTGAAATATGCCATACTCTTTTGATGGTTTCTGTAACTTATGGCCAGGGGCGGACTAGGAGGGTAGAATGAGGGGCATGCATCCTCTACCAGCCATTTTCAAAGTTGTTTTGAATGTATACAATTTTTCCCTAATTTCGAACCTCTTCGATAGCGATAAGCCTTCCGCCTTGAGCACGCATAATCGAAAATGTGCGAACAAAATGGATCATATTTTGCGAAGCACTTAGATTAGGGTCAAACAATTTGAACAAAATTTGCCTGAAAATTATTCAAAACGCACTAAAATAACCATTACAGCATGTAAATTTTCAAAAATTTTCCGAGGGAGCATGCTCCCGGACCCCCCTTGAGACTTTCTTGCTTCTCAATCAGCTTCAAATTTGTTTTGCCGAAAAAAATACTCTTGCAATTTGCGTGGAAATTATGGCTCGGACCCCCTTTTAAAATTTCTCGCTACGCCACTAAACACTTCCATTGGTCTTCAAGTTCAAACTAAGCTGAAAAGTCACACGGCGCTAATGAGAATAGATTACATTCAAAATACCTAACTAAATACAGGTAATAGAAAAGCAATCGCAAAATATAGCTTCTTTTGTTAGCTTGAAACCCATATACTTTTGTGAGACAAATCATAGGCGATTCAAGATAAAATTGGACTACATTTGTTTATTTGCAGACAGTATTATATTTTAATTTAAGAAAATATTTATTTGCGAAGAGCCTGTACACTGATCACTGCATGCAGCGAAAATAAAATCAAATTTTAAAAAATATTGGGTATGGAGTACCCAATATGACGTATTTTCAAAAATACCACTAGTGAAATATTATTATGATTCTTTGTTTTATATACAAATCGGAACGCATACGTTAATAGAATATCAAAATCGCTTCTTGTGAGGTCCTCCGTATGAAATGCAATGGTAAGTATAGGCATTAACTAGACGCTGTAGAATAACATAAATAAGTCATCCAATACTCTGCAAACGAGCGATGACGTCAGCGAGAAAAATTTTAGGGTTTTCGTTGCGTAAAAACATTTGGGTGGCGAAAACCCAATAAAATTAATTGGGCTCTTGACTTGGGCGAAAATAGCCCAACGCATAATGGTTAGTAGTCAGTCAGCATACTTCATTTGGGTAATCTGCACCCAACTTAAGAAATTGGGTTTCTCAACGTTAATACCCAAAATGTTTACCCAAAAAAATACCCAATATTATTTGCAGTGTACAGTACAACACGTCAGCAGTTTTTTATAAGAGTTATTGAATGCACTAAGGATACGTTAAAGCAGCGGTTTTCTAGCTTTTTTCAGATCATATTTGAGATTAAGAGTATGAATTGAGAAAATGCTATGTGGATTTGCTTACTGCTCTCCCCCAAACCCCTTGCTTCATTTATGAAACAAAAATCTGCCTAAAACGAGGCTAATGAAGTTTTCGAAATTCTACCGTTGATATAATTTTTGTTCATCATGCTGGTGGTATGCAAACACGCAGTATACGCCCCCCACCACTGTTTAATTTGGTCATTGACCAATGACAGCGCCCCAGGAGCGTATTTAGCAGTGGCGTACGGTGACCTTTTGACTGGGTGTTCACTTTTTAAAAATACCTATCAGACCCTGGGGGGCTTCGCTGCAATGCTGCGACGAACAGGGGGTCTGGGGGGTGAAGCCCTTGGGTATAAGTATTTTTAAAAAGTGAACACCCAGTCAAAAGGTCACTCTAAGGCATTTCACAATGCCCCCCTCCCCTTTTGGCTTTGCCTTTTGAGAACAAATGGTGCCACGTGACTGAAATATGCCAGACTTTTTTGATGGCTTTTGTAGCTTATGGCTAGGAGCGGATCCAGGGGGGGATTGGGATAAGGGGTATGTACTCACCTCACCAGCCTTTTTAACCTATGTTTTTGATAAATACAATTTTCCCAAAATTTCGAACCTCTTCGATAACAATAAGCCTTACGCCTTAAGCACGCATGATTGAAAATGTGCGAACAAAATGCATCATATTTGGTGAAGTACTCAGAATTAGAGTCAAAAAATATAAACAAAGTTTGCCTGAAAAATGTTCAAAAAGCACTAAAATAGCTATTATAGTATGTAATATTTCAAAATTTTCCCGGGGGAGCATACCCCCAGACCCGCCTAAACCCTTTTTTATTTTTCAATCTGCTGCAACTAGTTCTGCTGAATAAAACTACGCATGAAAAAAATGGCGAAATTATGCCTCCCCGTTTAAAACTTGCTACGCCACTGCATCGCCCCACGAACAATAAATACCATTTTTGCAACATCGTCTTGTTATTTGGGTTTAGAATTCAGGCAAAAATGTAGACAAAAACATACCCCCCAGTAAAAATTTTCTACTTCGCACACTTCGTACAAACTTTTGCAACTTCGTGACAAAGGTGAACAAAATCGCAAAAATTGTTCGATTTCCTGGTAGCTTCGTGTACAAAGTTCTTAGAGTTTCACTATGATGTCACAGTTAAATTTTCTTCAATTTTGAAAGAAACTTTTGGGCAAATAACAGCGAAACAACAAAATATCAAATTAGAATTATAGCTAGCTTATCCTGGGAGCAGTGGCGTAGCGAGAAATTTTAAAATGGGGGTGGGGCTATAATTTCCCCTTTTTTCATACGAATTTTTTTGGCAGAACAAATTTGAAGCTGATTGAGAAACAAGAAAAGCTTAAGGGGGGTCCCCGAGAGCATGCTCCCTCGAAAAATTTTTGAAGTTTACATGATGTAATGGCTACTTTAGTGCTTTTTGAATATTTTTCAGGCAAATTTTGTTTACATTTTTTAAATTCTGAGTGCTTCGCCACATATGATGCATTTTGTTCGCACATTTTCGATTATGCGTGCTTAAGACGTAAGGCATATTGTTATCGAAGAAGTTCGAAATTATGGAAAAATTGTATTTATCAAAAACATTTTAAAAACTTCTGGTGGGAGGATGCATACCCCTCATTCCACCCCTCAGGATCTGCCCTGCCCATAAGCTACAGAAACCATCAAAAGAGTCAGGCATATTTCAGTCACTTGGCACCAGTAGTATATTTCGTTCTTTTTTACTAAAAGGCAGAGTCAAAAGGGGAGGCCATGGCACAATGCCCCCTAAATACGCTCTTGCCTAGGAGCCTGAAAACAGGAGCTTTTGAGCGGATAATAAATCCATTTAACGGTCAACACGTTCACGAACGTCGATCTGGCTGTTGTGGGTTATGCTAGATAAAGGAAAGCTTGAGTCATGAAGCAGTCTCCAAGTGACTTTTATTGAAGTAAAGTGCATGATGCGTACGACGTAAGTTGCGATAACAAGGAGGGGTTTAAGGGGTGAAGCCCCCCAGACGTTGATGTGATAACACAAATTTCAGTCCCCCCTACTTAACAGTACTTCCAACGCTACTGCATATTCATCTTCGAAATTAAACTTAAACATACTGGCGATGTAAAGTTATTGCTTACTACCTGACAATTTGCGAAAACTAATCACTTATTTCGTTCATATTTGTTAATGGTGTTACTGCTTAATTTTTACCCCCTTACTCTGGCTGATTCCTTGCCTCATAAGTTATTTGCCGTAAGCCCGTTACAAGCAAAAGAGGGGGGGCACGTTTTGAACTTCTTTACGTCGACATTCTACGTAGATGCGCCACTGCCTTCCAGTAACATCATCACCCTCGAGGACTGATTTAGCGGACATCATAAATGAGCCCGGTTTTCATTCGCATCTTCACAACTTGTAGAAAATTTAATACATAGTGTGAAATTTATTGCAACGTAATTGAAATTTTGTGCGTAATTAGGCCTTATCTTTCCAATGCCGACGAATCAATTTCTTGAATCACTTTTCAATTTACTGGGAAATTTAGGCGGCTGGATTGCTTTGGGAATGGCTGTGGCCGCCACAATGTCAAAAAGTTGGATAATTTACGGAAGCTTTCAAGAAGGACTTTTTGAAAGATGTATCATCAACACAGGAAACTGTGTTTATTTAAACGGTGCAGGTGCTTTTGTTTATTCAGTCTGATATAGTTTGTTAGGTGGTGTTAAGGCGGCTGCACACCGGCAAACGAATGCGACTGCGATGGGAAATCCAGAAATCTCCGTTTACGATTTTTAGCGGCAAAATCAAGCAACTATGTGCACCGCGCGCAAGCGCACGCATTGCGACCGCTGCTGCTGTTGCGACGGCAACGACATAGTATATCATTGCTTGGCCGTGTGGAAATGAATGTTATCACATTTGGAAAGAATGAACTTTGTGCTTCAACGACTTTTGCGTGTACGCGCCAGACTAGGCAAAGGTCAAAATGCAATCTTCCAAGTGCAACAAAAAGAAATCAAGCCCCTTCCCCAACTGAACAAAATGCTTGCCCCCTCCCTGAAAGTAATCAATAGGCCTAGATTTTCGCGAAAAAAAAGTTGATCAAATTGGTATCATAAGCGGTACTATTTGTGTGATGCTACTGGTCACCGTCGGGAAGCTCAGAAAAATTGCAATTTAGTTACCGGTGGGCCTATACAAAAACGCAGATAGATCTAGGCCTGAAGTCGGCAACCTGTGGCTCTTTCCTCCTTACACAGCGGCTCAGAGTGGCTTGGGGAAAATACTTTTAAAAAAGTAGTTACCAGTATTTTATTTGAGTTAGTTGTTTTTTCAGGGTATTAGTTCTTAACCCTATATTTCCAAACTCGGCATATATGTGACGTTTCGACTAATGCTGATTTATGCGCTAATACCAACAGTTTTGGAGTGATTGCCCATATCAACAGATTTGTTACGGTTAAATACACATTTTTATGTTTGGTAACCCTATAAGTTTTTTTCTGTGCTGTCTCAAACATAAAGTTGAGGAAATTTTGAAGTGAATCAGTCATAGGTCAAAAGTAAGGGAGTTTGTTGGGAATGAGTTTCCCCATTTTAGGTGTCAAAAAGTAGTTACGGCCCCCAGTAAGTTTTTTTGTAGAAATCGGATTCAAATGGCTCTTGCAGTATTAAAGGTTGCCGACCCCTGGTCTAGGCGTACATTTCCGAATACATGCTACATTTTTTTTCTTGACCGTTTGGACTTGGAAATTGCTTGATAGAGTCTGAAGGATATTTTTAAACGTAGGCCTATCTGTGTCGGGTTCATGATGTAATCTTATTTTAAAATTGCTTTTTCGCCGCTTTTTATGTTTTGATAATTCACGATCACAAATAGGGTTGCCAACCGTCCCGAAATGCCCGGGACAGTTCCGGAATTGACGTCTGGCGTCCCGTGTCCCGGACCGGGCCACGTCTGTCACGGAATTTACTGACAACGAAGGCGTTCTAGCATATAGCGTAAGGCCATGCAAGCATGTCGGCTTCGTTCAAAACAGGAAACGGATGTAATTCACGCGAATATTTTAGTAATTAAAAACTGCAATTCACATCATTCTGTAGGCGTCAATCCATAGACGCCTTGAATAGAAGGACTGGTGGCTGGCAAACTCGAGTTTTTAACTTGGGTCCCAAATTTTTAGCATGGTTTTGTAGAAAAGAATGTTTAAGAGCAGATAGAAGCGTCAAACTTGGCATTTACCTTAAGCCAGTGTTTCCCAACTTTTTTGCTTTCGCGTACCAAACTAACGTTATGCGTTGAACTCACGTACCACTAATTTATTTTCATCAGATTATCGTGCAAGCATAATCAATTCTAGGTTAAACCACTTCAAAAGTAACGTTAAAAGCCCACAATAAAAACCAGGCAGGCTTACAGTACACGAAAGAATTTCGTGTACTGTAAGTTCACATTACTACCATTTTTGTAGTAATTCTCATCTTTTTAAATTTTACCTTATTTGGCATTGTTTCCAAATTTTGTTTTTCCCACTTGTTTGTTTTCCTTTATTTCCTATGGTGACGTTTGATTAGAAGATTCTCCCAAAATCTCTAGTCTCATAAACTAGAATCCTATTGTTCATCGTTTATGATTTTGTTGATAAGTATAGGAGATCCCAGAAAAATTGGAGATCCCTTACTGATTCTTCACATCCATTCCACGAAAGAATTTAATGTGATTTTTTACCTTGTTTGTTGCAAAAATCGTGCTTAGGGGCAATTAATCGGTTTCGCTTCTTCGATTTGATAATGAAAAAGATCCAAAATGCTCGCTCACATTCCCACGTTGATGGAAATACAGTACCGGTACTAACAACTGTGAAACAGCACGAGAGGTCAGTGTAGGGTGTGATGCAACAACATCAAGCCAGAAGGTAATAAGGGGGTGATTACTTTCTAAATGGCGCTTTAGCACACTAGGCTTTATAGCCGCATTACAAAGCGTTTTTTTATAATTTCGATTGGACATGATTGAAGCTTGCCAAAATTACTCAACTTAAGCCAGTGTTTCAGTTGAAAATTACGCACGTGCTGCTACCACTCTCACTCTTCACTGCGATTCAAAAGTTTTTGATTTGACAAACGGCAAAAAAGTTTTATTATGTCATAGACCTTATACGCTTAATTAAATATACCGCTTTGAGAAAAAATTGACGGTGTCAATGCTATGTGAACATCACAATTGGAACAAAGGTGATTGTAATCCGCACAATGACTCAATGCAAGTTTGGTCACAACGTCAAGTGAGGCGCGGTAAGCAAGAAGGTGGCAGTAGAGTTTTCTCTATAAGAGTTGTCCGACTCTTTCTCATTTTTGTTTCTTTATTATAATGGTTACGCTTCAATACTAATAGATCAATTGTGTCACAGAAACGTCGCAGTGCATAAGATACAATAGCAGCAGCAGCATAAGAATGCAGCAATCCAGCAGCTCTGAAAGTCTGAATCCAGTCTTGTAGCTTGCAGCAGCATTATTTTTTTTATTTGCTTTGAAATCATAACATGAACTGCACGAATTTGTTTTTAAAAACTTAGTGCCAACAACTAGCAATGCTCTGCTACTGCGCCAAAGAAAAGCAAACTTATAGCCTACCCTGATATTTCGCCACTACTTTTCTTAGCATATTTAGCAAAAAATGCTTAACGCAGGTAGGCTAATACGCAGTGGTGTAAAAGAAAGTAACAGTAGACTTTTACACGAGCAGCTTTTTCGATAACGAATAAGCCTAGCATTTTCGATAACGAGTATTTTCAGCATAAAGTAACGCTACCCGAGCAGTTTTTTCTGCACAAAGTAGGTTAGTTTCAAATTTTGAGCCTTAATGTCGATTTTTTTAGTTAAAAGAAAAAAAATTGCGCTGGATAATTTGAGATCTTTGGAAGCTTGCACAGCACACATTATTAATATTTGACGAGCGCGTCACCAAAAATTTCTGGTATACAACAGCTTTTTTCAAAGCTATCGAGAGTATTTATGATAGAGGTTTTTCCAAATGCGAAAACCAGGGAGTCGAACCGAAGTTTTATCAACCGGTTTTACGCTAATTTGGTCGCACCTGAACCGTATTTTTCAAAATTGCAAAGAGCGAACCGGAACTGAACCGAATAATTTGAGTACTTGCGAACCTTAATCGAACCGATTAAAAAAGCGGCTCGCTCCGTGAGGTCACACGCGTCACTTTGATCGGCGTAACCGACTGACACTTTGAAGGTGGCTTACATTTAAAGAAATACAGTACTTGCACAGCACTACAAGCTGGGCATTGGCCCGTCAATGTGAAGATATGTTTCTTTATCAAAGATTAGGCCGCGGGTGTCGGAGCATAGTAGCAATTTAATTATCTCGAAACTGTCTTTACTACTAGTATTTTATGCATTATAGTGGCCTGTCAATGCGAAGAAAAATTGCTTTGTACGTTTCATTTTCTAAAATATGTTACTAGAATTATACCATTTGTAACTGCGAACTTGAACCGGAACTGTATAAACCGGTTTGAAATATTTTTTACTGGAGCGAACCCAAACCAGAGCGTTTCAATTTATTTGAACCTTAACCAGAACTGAACCGAAATTTGAAACCGCTGTTGAACCCAAACCGATTCTGAACCGTACAAATTAAACGGTTCGACTCCCTGGCGAAAACAGCTTTTTCAAAGCTATTCTGATGTTCCGTACTGATAACCTATTGTTCAAAATACTTGGCTAATTTTTCGTTTGCACTGGCAGTGATGGGCACGATAGGCTAAAATTTTCTGTACTTAAGCAATAACGATAACCGATAATTTCAAAAAATACCGATTATAATCGGTAAATTTCAATTTCTTGAAGTGACATCGGTAATCGATAAATTCTTCCGATATATGTTGCATTAAATTTTCAATGTGTTTGACGAAGCTTTTTTGGAGTCAAATTGCAAAAATATTTTTCTAGATTTTTAAGAAAAGAAAGCAGTTCATGAACTCTGCCGTGGCAACAAAACAAAGGGACATTTTTTTAAATCGCAACAAGACTTTATGAACACTGCGTATTTTTCCACAGCACCAGCTCACTAACTTTGAACACTGTGTGCATGAAGAATCGTTTATCTCGATAATTCATCGGCGATAACAAAATGTACTACAAAAGCGATATCGGTAATCAACAAATCAAAACTATATCACCGATAAATGCCCATCTCTGTGCACTGGTGGTTAAGCGAGTCTACTATAAAGATTTCAACATTCGTTTCATATGAATAAACATTCGTTCGTTTTCCGATTACAGCAACAATTTTTAAGAGACATTTGCAATTACTTTAAATCGCTTAATCATGTAGCGATCGGAAGGTTACCACTTTATTGACAAAAGATCCCCGTGGGGACGTTTGAGTGACATTTTTTAACTGCAAATAAATTTACCGTGAGCATTTCGAATTTTTTCGTTTTGGTACAGAAGAGTTTCATCACAAAATAAAATCCAAAAAAATCAAGCCGTCATTATACTCGCGGTATTCCGCCAAAGCGTGTAACAAGTAGCGGGACCCGTTTCCGCCGCTGATCGCCCAGGCAACTCAGCTTCAAAGTTCGAAGAAAACAGCGCGGTGACGAGTCCCTGGCGATACTTTGTCCGATTTGACCGACCCAGGGCGCGAACCCCAGACCTCCCGCATCGATAGCGATGTCGTTACAACTAAGTCCAACAAACTAAAAAGCCTTTGGCCTAATATATTGTCCAACCAGTTGGACAAAAAATTGAATTCAGTAAAACTTGTGCGATAGGTCCCCTACTTTCCCTGCTTTTAATAAGATCCATAAGCTTTAATGGTTATTTTTACAGCTAAGGTCTAATAAAAAATCAAAAAACAATTCATGTAAAATATTTTGAATTCAGAAAAATGTCGAGTTTAATTTGGATCAAATTCCTGAAAATATTACTCCCAAAAGTTTTAATGATAGAAATCAATTTCGATTTGAAATGACATTTAGACTGGAACTCTAGTCTATCACTAAATGCAGTTGTGTCCAACAAAGGGTGTCATAGTAACCCATGCTAATGTACAGCTATATAGACTACCTAATCACTAAAACTATCCTTCACGTTATTTAAATCAGTTTTTGTTAACTAGGCTACATATCACTAAAAATTCTCTTGCAAATGTCTGTAAAACTATCCTTCACGTAATTGAAATCAAATTTAGCTAATTCGTTAGCTTAACTCCGGCGTTTGAAAGCATTAGTCACTTTTCACAATGCAAGCTGACTGTAGTCTGCTGAAATCGATCTATAAGTACTCATGCGTAAAAACGAAATCACGTGATAGAGTCGGACAACTCTAATAAAGAAAACTCTGGTGGCAGGTTGTATATTTGTGCAACCAGACTACGTATCCGACTACGCTTACTAATTGGAATAGAAAATTAAAGTAAAAATTTTTATCCTAAAAAATATGATCAACTCGCGTACCACCTGTGTTTGACCTTCGCGTACCATTAGTGGTATCACTGCCTTCAGCAGAACATGAATGTTTCAAAATGAGAATCGAAGGAGTGATGACGTCACAATAGCGGCAATGACGTCACTTTTAGAGCATTTTAGTGTAGTTTTCTCAAGCTATCAGTGCGTCTTTTGTATATTTTTTGATGTGCTTTGGGAGCTCAAAACTTCGTCAGTAGCAAGTTCTTTCGCTGTAAAAAATCCTTTTGCGAACAGACCCGTAGAAAGCATAAAAATTGAGGGGTAATATCTGCTACTCCTAAAACTTGGATAATAGTATCTAACTCATTCGTTTGCAATTAATGTAAAATTAAAACTTGATTTTAAAACCACTGTATTTTTAATCTTACCATATTTTTCCAAGAAAATCGAAGGTCGATGACGTCATATAGCGATGATAACGTCACTTGAAAACGAACATTGTTAAAATTTTACATTTTTTTCATTCTCTGTTAAGTTTTTAGATCTAACCCAAACTTACTACATTTTTTTGGCTCTAAGGTACTAAAACCACACCGCCGGGGTGAATTATGCAGTACTTTATATAACGAACTCCCTTTTCTGCTCAGAATAAAGTAAATTACTAAGATATTGCCAGTTATAAATGCGATAACTTTAAAAATAAAAAAAGGACTGATTACCGTGTAGAAGGAGGCTTGGCAAAATTACAGTTAATCAATTGCCCCGGCCCAATATGTGGGCCTATGCATGACACATAAATAAATTCTGAATGAAGAGCGTCAAACATGTGCCACATAATCACAAACTGAGCGAAGTGAAATATTCGTTTGAAATGATCTAACATCTAACAGAGCAAAGGCGTCGGCAGAAAATTTTCTAGGGGGGGGCCTAACAAGATGTTATAAAAATTGATATCGGCATAGCACTATTGGAAATGCAGTTAGTAGTAAAAAATTGGCTATACACCCGTGCTCGTGCCTACAACGTTCATTGCTGCACTGTACTCGCACGAAAACCTGGTCTACACTGAGGCCGTGCCAGGCTGAGAAAAGTCAAGTCAAGCCAAGCCACGTGTCTACACTGGAACTGTAAAATGGTCAGACGCGGCGGCGTGCTTTTTAAGTTGATGCAATCAAACGTCATCGTAACGGTATGGAGTTGGCAGAGTGGTTTGTGCATTGGGCTGCGTTGAAGAACAAACATACGCTGATACAGTTTTCTGCTTGTTTGCTAACTAGTGGGCTAATACCCTACGACTGTATTCATTGGAACCCAAGATCCTAACCAAACAAGTCAAGTTAATTTTATTTGTTTGCACTGAAATAGTCATCAAATAGTCAATTACACAACAACTTTTAACATCAAAATGATAAAACAGTACAAAAGTTAGTTTGATTAGTAATCAAACAGTGGCAAACTGGACAGCGCAAAACCATTTCCTGATCATCTGAGTCAAGTTGCCCATATCCATTATCCAACAGGTGTAGAATTTGCAAATTTGCACACTAGAAATTTTGGGAGCTGGAGAAGGTTGTTGTTGGGCAGGGGTAGGAGATCCTGAAGTTGTTGGGTCTGTTGCAGGCATCTACACTAGCCCTCCAGTGAGTTCAATCAGGGATTCCAGAACCAATAGAATGAGTCTACCAAAAGTAGCAGTCCCCTTCACTGGGGTATCTTTATCTGCTATACACAAATGTATGTGAAATCTTATTCAAATAGAATTGATTAGTACACAACAATAGAAAAGTTTTCTCTAGTAGCTATAAATTCAGAAAAGTTTTCTCTAGGCTACTCATTTTTAATAAACCTAGGTCCAGCAGGCGAATGGGGTAGGTTGCCAACTTGTCATTCTGGCCTTATTCTTACTACAGTAAGGTACTAACAACCTAGTCTACTGACATTTCAAAACTCAATACTTTCTAATCACTACTTCACAAAAAAAAACTCTCCACAAGCTTCAGTTCCATTCTTCACTACAAACCAACCTGCCAACTGTCAACACTGCTAAATAGGCTAGTCCAACAGCTGGTATCAATCTTTTTGGCTGCTGAAGACCTGGGATGTAATTCATTTCAGCCAAACAAATCGGAATTGAATAACCCTTTGGTCTCTGCAAAACTTGTTCTCAAAAAAAAAAACCAGACGTAGCCTACACTACTCCAGTAGTTGAATACCGGTAGGTTGCCATTCTGGCCTGCGTACAGCTTGGATTCTTATACAGCCAATTAAATTTCAAAATACAATCCTTTGCTACTTTCTTCAGCCTGTTTACCTAAAAAAAAATATACAAAGACAAAGTGTTTTACGACCCAGTAGTCTAAGACTATTAGCCTATACCTATACCTGGAAAATGGAAAACTCCCGGTCGCGGCAAGTCGCAGCAGGCTGAGAAGAATTAAGCAAAGCGTAAATTTTTTTCGGCTGGGCGCGGCTGAGCGGGGCACATGTCATGCGCCGCGCAAAGCTCCATTTCAATAAAACAAACTAACCTTTGCGCCTCGCTCAGCCTCAGTTTAGACCGGGCTTAAATCCCTCATGTGGAAAGAAAATCAAAACAGTTTTTCTTTAAATGTGGCTAAAATAACGATGATACATTACTGCACGTGAATGCTGTACTATAAACTATTGCTTTTTGCTTAAAGGCCTTTTCACACTTGAGCTATGCCAAGCGCAGCCAGGCTTACAAGTTATCATTTTTTATCTTGGCATTGGTTACACCAAGCCGAGCGAAGACAAAGCAGAATCTTTACGTCTGTGCGTAGCAAGGCTGACGAGACTTTTGTTATAGTCGAAAAGATAATAAGTTGTAAGCTTGGCTGCGCTTGGTGTAGCTCAAGTCTAAACAGGTGCTGAAAGTGATAACTATTTAATGATTAATCAATCTACAAGTCTACAGCGTCAAGTTTTCTAACATCAAACTGGGAAATCATTCATTGAAAAATAAAAACTGCAGTCTCCGTGGTTGGGAAGAAAATTTGTCCATCACTTGGTTGATGAATTTTTTATGTTCGAATTTATTTCTTTGCGGTGTACGCTCACCATGCATAATCCACTCGTTCGACTCTTCGCCATGGTGGCTCGTAACCACGTTTTTACGTGCCGTAGAGTGCTGAACTAACGCTCTACGGCACAAGTGGTAGGTGGCAAAGTTAGAGCGATCACCAAAGCGTGGCAAACAGCAAAGTAAAAAGGGCAATGTTTTATGACCAGCTCTTCCAATGTCAAAATTAGCTACAACATTTTTCGGTTGGTTTGTGCTTTTCCACATGTCATACCAAGTCAGGGCTTCTGAAGAAAAGCTGTCCAATTCGTATACAAGATCAATTCGCTCCACCTCTGTCTCAAACCTTTCTCTTGACAAAGCAATTAACTGCTCGGGTTGGATGTCAAAGACGCAGGCATATAATGTGTGTCATCAAAACGGATTCGCGACGATGCTTGGATTGAATCTAAGTACTGCACAAAAATTGCTTGTCGAAAATAATCTTGCACATCAGAAGTTCTAATGTTTGTCGAAAAGTCGTTCGTGGGATGCTGAGTTAATTCCAGCTGCAACTCGGCTGAAAATTTCTCGACTTAAGCAAAAATGTCTGTTCCAAACACCTCATCAGCATTTTCTTGATGCAAGCTTATGACAGACATTAAAGAATTGGTTGGTTTCGAGCAGTGTAATTATCTGTATTAATTGCTTACAAACTCTTTGCAATGGGTTCAACCATTGCTGAATATTTAGCAATAATTGTCAGGCAGATCAAAAAACGAGCTTTGCTAATCGAGTGAATGAGCAGTTGACTTAGGGAGGGCAAGCGTTTACCAGGGTGGGGTCAAAGTTTGAAACTAAGCACAAAAGCCGTTGTCTTCAAAAGAGTAAGCTAGCTAATTGGGGCGCCGAGCATGTCGATTGGTGGGGCTGGCCTCTTGCGCCGGCCCTGAGTGGGACTAGACATCTGCAATTTTGAATTTATTTCAAGTTATATACCCGTAACAGCAACACCATTATCGTAGGATTAGGCAAGCAAGTTAGAGGTAACAACTACTTTTTTCATTAAGGCTTCATAATGAAGCTCATAGTTAGAATTTAGGAGAATGTTCTCAGAAAGGATTGACCCGTGAACCTGGCGCAGTGGCCCTTGCTGACAACCAAACGATCATGCTTTCACTTGCCTAATAACAAGCCTAATTCTGAAGACGAAACGCGCAAAACAAGTAGTGCTATTTCATTTTGCAGGATGGGAGGGGGGGCAAGGCCCCCCTTTGCCCCCCCCTGCCGACGCCAATGTAATCTAGTGCTAATTTAATTGCCTAGTTTCTCTCTCCTTCTCAAACACCCAAGCTGTTTTTCTCTATCACTCTTGTTCAACCCAAATTTCGGTAGATCTTATGCTAAACCAACGCCAAGCTGTGTTTACTGAGTGGGTCTCCGCAACATGATGTAAGTGGAAATGTTCCTAATATTTATTAAGTTTCTCGCGAATTGCGACAAATCAAGTAATACATAATACCGTTTGTACGTATGGCATTGACGCTACATGCAAAACGTTGCTAGGCTGGGTTTTCTGCATTACTACCAGCGAAAGTTAGGTCAGGAAAATTCATTAAATTCCCCAACGCAATGAACGATGGAACTGCGCAAAGGCGAATTGCAGCGTATCTGCAGGTGCTACGGAATTTGCACGACTAGGACAAGCTTGCGTGACGTCATTAAAATGGTATCAATATAATTCAAAATATATTTTTGTTTGTGGTGCCTAATATTGACAAAACTTGGGGGTGTTTGTAAATAATTGGGGATTCGGGTCACTCATTCTGGTCCAATCAACCTCGAATTTTCAGAAATTGTGTGTGAATAAATGCAGACGTCGTCAAAAAGTATAAAAGCAAAAGCTTTAAAAACCTTGGAGAAACATCAAAATAACTTTTTGGAACCCAAGGTAAAAACCAGAGTTTGCTAGCCGCCAGTCCTTCTATTCAAGGCGTCTGTGCGTCAATCCAATAAAAATGAGTTGAACGTAATGTTGTGAACAAGACGTTTTGTCAATTGTGACGCCCTGATGACATAACAACCAAATAACTTAAATAAGTTTATCAATCGTAAAATGGAGGAAAAATCACCAGTCATCTTAATTTGAGACAATCATTCGATTTTGTTTGTCGATAAAAAAAACAAGTGCATTTCATATGTCATGCAATGAGTTTGAAGCTATTCTTCAACACTTTCAAAAACTACCTCCAGGCCTAGGCTGCCAGCAGACTGTGCTAAGAGCTGAAACTGTGAAAGATTTGGCGAAAAACTGAATATATAGTTAGTTTAGTTTAATACAGTTTATGGTATCAACTGCTTTCACAACCTAGTTCGCTTAGGATTCCTACCACAAAGTAGAAAGTTTTCTACTTCAATTTTTCCACTTTGTCTTTGTCGCAAAAATCGTAGAACACACTTCTTTTCACTTGCGATGACCGCACTTGCTTCAGTCGCATTCAGCGTGCATAGTTTAGCACGATTTGTCGCTGGAATCGTATCGCACGATTCGTAGAATTTTTGCGTAAGAAAATCGCAGCTGTGTGCATTGGCAGTCGCAGGAGTTGACGCAAACGTGATCGCAATGGTCGTGGCGCATCGCAACGAGCTCAGTGTGCAGCCGCCTGTAGTATGATTAGCTTATATGTTGTGGTTGCAACGAATATGATCACAAGCTCATCGGTTCAATCCCCATCCCAGCTTTGTTGTTACGGCAAACAATTGAGTAGGTCAATAAAATCAAAGCTTCATTATACTCGAAGTTATAGGCTACGCCGAAGCGGGTGACGAGTTGCGGAGCACATCTCCGCGGCTCAGCTCATGGACAACACAGCTCCGTAGCAACATCACAGCGCTGGCAAGCCCTTGGCGACAGTGTATCTAATTTGACCGGCCGGGGGATTGAACCTCAGACCTCCCGCACCCATAGAGATGTGCTTAAAAACTGAACTAACTTTTTGAATATAATGTAATGAGATGAAATTTAATGTCGGCTCGATAGCATTGTTGTTACTCCCTGCATAGTGGGGAAGATTTTGTTGGACTTGTATACCGGGCATCGTAGTCTACGCTAGCTTGGCTAACTTAAGTTCTGCGCTGTTTGTTCTTCCGGTACGGTAAAAAACGGAGACAGAAAAAATCTACTCTCCAATTTTATTTTTGACGTTTCGCTTGGCAATGAACGCCAAGCTTCATCAGAAAATACAGCGACCTGGAAGGAAATCAACCCAGGTCGAGAACAGTAAAACGTAGTAGCACTGATTTAACTGAACTGATTAAAAAATTACGAACAGGGTTGCCAGGTTTTGCAGAGTAAAATATACCAAAATGTTCCAAATTATATACCAAATACATACCAAAATATGTTATCAAAAATATACCAAAATTTGGAAAAAAAATCATCAGTTTATCTGTAAAAATGAAAAGTAAGTGTTGCATTTTTGAATGACATAATTAAATTCTTGCTCAATCTCCCAACAGAAGTATTTTTACACTGAACATAAATCAGTTGTATTTGCTAAATACAATCAAGCTTTCATTACCAGTAATCCAGATTAAATAGACCAAGGAACCGAATCAAAGTTTCTCACGCTAAACAAAAAGCAATAGTCACAAATACAACAGTTTAATTGAAATTAATCAACACTTCACAGTCCACAATTCTCAGGTAACAAAAAGATGCACTGCACAAAACTCACAGTTTCAAATAAAGTAGCCCCATTACTTGAAATCAATCAACACTTCACAGTCCACAATTTTCGGGTAACAAAAAGATGTACTGTACAAAACTCACAGTTTCAAATAAACTAGCCCCCATTACTTGAAATTAATCAACACTTCACAGTGCACAATTCTCGGTTAACAAAAAGATGTACTGTTTGTACTGTACAAAACTCACAGTTTCAAATAAACTAGCCCCCATTACTTGAAATTAATCAACACTTCACAGTCCACAATTTTCGGGTGACAAAAAGACGTACTGCACAAAACTCACAGTTTCAAATAAAGTAGCCCCCATTACTTGAAATCAATCAACACTTCACAGTCCACAATTTTTGGGTAACAAAAAGATGTACTGTACAAAACTCACAGTTTCAAATAAACTAGCCCCCATTACTTGAAATTAATCAACACTTCACAGTCCACAATTTTTGGGTAACAAAAAGATGTACTGTACAAAACTCACAGTTTCAAATAAAGTAGCCCCCATTACTTGAAATTAATCAACACTTCACAGTCCACAATTTTCGGGTGACAAAAAGACGTACTGTACAAAACTCACAGTTTCAAATAAACTAGCCCCCATTACTTGAAATTAATCAACACTTCACAGTGCACAATTCTCGGTTAACAAAAAGATGTACTGTTTGTACTGTACAAAACTCACAGTTTCAAATAAACTAGCCCCCATTACTTGAAATTAATCAACACTTTACAGTCCACAATTCTCAGGTAACAAAAAGACGTACAGCACAAAACTCACAGTTTCAAATAAAGTATTCACCATTACTTCCCATTACTTGAAATTAATCAACACTTCACAGTCCACAATTTTCGGGTAACAAAAAGATGTACTGTACAAAACTCACAGTTTCAAATAAATCTTAAGTAAGGCCTACATAACAGGGAGTCGAACCGAACCGCGAACCTGTAAAAACCGCTTTTTTTGGGTAAACCCGAACCGAACCTGAACCGTTTAAATTTGAGACCATTGAACCTGAGCCGAAGCCGAACCTTTATTATTTAAAATCTGTGAGCCTGAACCGAACCCGAACCTTTAAAATTTTATGCAAGTGAACCCGAACCGAACCCGAACCTATAATATTTTGTGGACATAAACCTGAACAGACATCGTTTAGTAACAATGTTTGAATCTGAGCTGATTCTTAAAAAATATTAATAAAAATAACTAGACATGTGCTGCGATGCGTAACATTCTTTCTGCTTACTTGGAGTTTTTCTCGTTCTTCCGGTAACTTTACAATAACCTCAACTAAATCTAGTCAGGTGTTTTATTTGTTGACGTTTCGTTGGTACTAACGACCAACATCATCAGAACGATAAAGCACTAACCTATTCCAACCTTTGCAACATTCTTTCTGCTTTTCAAAATTTAATGAATTTTTACATTTTTATTTAACCTAATTGATTCGGGCATGCAATTTATATTTCGTTATCTTAAAGATTTATCTTAATATTTGTAATTGGAATTAATGTAGCCATCATATACGTAACTTTGCTACAGTCTTTTTTCAAGCAAACCTTTGGTACTCCCATGGGTTCTTGCATTTCCCCTATCATTGCTAATCTTTACATGGAACACATTGAACACACAGCTATCACTACGTTTCATACTCCTCCCAACCTTTGGTTGAGGTATGTGGATGACACGTTTTGTATTCTCGACAAGAAACACATTTCTGGATTCCACTCTCATCTTAATTCTATTTGCTCTCACATTCAGTTTACTATGGAAAACGAACACGATTTTTCTCTTTTTTTTCTTGAAGTTCTGGTGTCCCGTAATGTCTGCAAAGAGAACAACACCACAAACATATCACTCCCTACAGCCATATACAAAAACCCACCCACACGGACAGATACCTCCACTACACTTCACATCATCCCAAACACCAGAAGCTCACTGTGACAAAGACACTACTCAACCGCGTTGAAACACACATCTCTCATACTGATGAAAAGCAAAAAAAGCGGTGAGTTACGAAACATACGTTCTACTCTGCAACTTAACGGATTTCCTACCAGAGCTACTTTTCTCTCTCGCAAAAACAAACGCTCTCAAACTCACAAATCTCAATTCCAACAATTCACTTCTATTCCGTATGTGCAAGGTACATCAGAAAGAATTAGACGAGTTCTGAACGAGGCAGGAGTCGGTGTTGCCATGAGACCTGTGAAAACCATTCGCCACATTTTGCCCTCTCCTAAAGATCCGTACACCGCAGAAGATAAGAGTTGTGTTGTTTACCAGATTCCTTGCTCTGACTGTGACTATGTTTGTATTGGTCAAACCAAACGTGGCCTTAAGTCACGATTGGCCGATCATAAACGAGCCTCAAGCCAGCTGAGACCGGAACTTTCTGCACTTTGCGAACATGCGATGGACTTTAACAATACCATTGATCGGGAGAAATCGGAAATCTTAAAAGTGGATAACAATTATTCTAAACGACTCATCTCGGAAGCTTGGTTCATCAATGCCCATCCCAAGGTTATAAACAGGTCTGATGGCGACAGTCTCCCAAAATTAATGTTTATCGTTCATTGGCTAAATGATTTTAATGCAATTTAATCTCTGTAGTTTATATACTGGTTTTTACGTATTACACATAACAATTTGATGATTATTTATTCACGCATTTCACCTTTTTGTGACGCAATAGTTAATCGGGTTGATCCAATTTACACTTCGTAATTTTTTAATCAGTTCAGTTAAATTAGTGCTACTACGTTTTACTGTTCTCGACCTGGGTTGATTTCTGATGAAGCTTGGCGTTCATTGCCAAGCGAAACGTCAAAAATAATATTGGAGAGTAGATTTTTTCTGTCTCCGTTTTTTACCGTACCGGAAGAACAAACAGCGCAGAAATTGTTGTTACTGCCACTAAATGTGAGAATCATCTTTTTGTATTTTCATTTTGTAGATCAGCATTCTGTCTGGGCGACTAGAGGAGTTTTAATTACGTTCGTTGTTGTAATTGCAATATCCACTACTTGCAATTACGCTTCTCAATATCTCGAGAAAAAACGGTTTTTATGGAGGATTGTATCATTGGGATCATACTTTGTCGCATGTACGTCAGTAATGTGGTTGCCTGGTAGGTCAGGGCTGTCAAACTCGAGGGCTTTCGATGGCCGCATAGCATAATGTACCACATGCAATAGATGGGCCTAAAATTTACGAAAATTCAGTGTAAATTTATGTTTTTTATTTACATTTGTTCGGATGTTTGGCATCTCTTTTGATGTACCAGCCTACTAATTAAATGGGTTGCTAAAATTTCTGACCACGTGTTTGAAAAATGTATCATTTTTGGTAAAAATTCCGCAAATAATGACAGTTATTGATGAATACCAAAGGACCGCGAGTTTGACACCCGCGTGCTAAGTCATTGATTGTCCCACAGTGTTTTGTTGTCTTCATTAGTGATGTAAAAAAACAGTTTATTCTACCATTGTTTTTATAGCTATGTTTTTTTGTTTTTTATTTTTTTGGTAGGGAACAGTTTGATATAGGGATGTGTTTTAAATGACCAAATGTTTATTCCGAAGTTCTCCACTTGCTATGGTCCCTTCATAGGGTTATTGATTAGAAACAGATTCCAAATATGTACAGCATACACCAGTATCTGGCGCCCAACATCAAGCAACGTTATCAGATCTAGGACATTGCACCAGAGGTGTTTGATACCAACATGCGTGAAGTTAACTTTTGCGGAAACATTTTATTTTGATTAAGAGCTTCAAGTTGTAAGTTTTGATTACTTGGTACGAAAGGTTGTTCGGGCATCGCCTCTCGCTATTAGTTCTTAGTTTGATAGTTAGAAGAAAGAGCCTTTTAAACTCTAAGCTGGATCAATGTTAAAGCCATGCAGTTGAAAACGACATCTTAACCGCAATTTTTTGAGCGTAATATACGAATTAAACTCAGAGCCGTAGCAGTCGCCCCCCAAACCCCCCAATTGGGGGGGCCTGTAACGTATTGTCGAACTGTATATCTGACTCCAGAGTTACTTTATTAGTTTATTCCACAATTCATCCTTACCCAGGTCGACCTTATTCAAATAGAATTAGGGGAAAGTGGGGAAAAGCGGACCGGCGGGGTAAAGTGGCACATACACGCAACTTCTTTATAAAAATGTTTAATGGCCTGGCTACCCCTAAGTTTAATGAAGCGTGTCTATAGAACGTTGCAGACGCTATTTTTTAAGGTATCTTAGAGTAGAAAACTGGAAAAGGCTTAAAAATCGAATTTTGGATCCTTTGATCTAGTTCAAGGTATATATCTAAACTAACATTGTATTTTGTACTCACATTGGAAAAGTTTTGTTAAATGTGTGGAACGAGTCTCACTATGTAACGCACAGACAACATGGGTTTCCTCATGCTAGTCTCTAGCCTAAAGCAGGCTAACTGTCAAAATCGAAAAGTTACATAAAAGGGGTAAAGCGGACCAGTAGGACTCTTGCAGCCGCAATGAAAGCAATGCAGATGCTGAGTGCTTTTAGTTAATGTAATGAGATGTATTCGAAATCGTCAGAAAATGACGGATGGATTCAGTGCTTTAAATGCCTGCGGTGAGCCCACGAAGCTTGCACTGGTTGCGACGAAGAAGACGACAACTTTATATGCGAACCATGTCTTTATTGAAATATGCAAAATGTGCAGCTGGTGAACTATTGTTAGTTGTAAATAAATGATTTTCGTTGAAAAAATACCACGATTGCTCAAAATTGCTGCGGTCCACTCAGGGCCGGATTTACGTGTAGGCTGAGCGGGCTGAAGTCTAGGGCCTTGGAGAAAATGAGGGGCCTCGGAGAAAATAAGAGGCCTTATCACGAACAACAAATACCTTTTTTTGCTCTTCACCAATATTTACAGTGAAAACAAGACATCTGACGACGTGTAGACCTTTTATGTTTTTGCTCTTTTAATGAGTGCGACCAAATAGCCTCGGGCCTCTCATTGTCTAAATTCGGCCCTGGGTCCACTTCACCCCTCATGCAAGGGGTAAAGTGGAACATCGGAGGTATTTTTCAATCAAAAAATTTCGAATTAAAAAAACGATTTGGGGGAAAAAGTTTGGTTTTAGAACGGACAACATATGCTGACGCTTAACCTCAAAACAAAAAAATCAAAATAATTTTTAAAATTTAGCAGTTACGCGACCTAGGGCTTAGGCGGTCCACTTTTCCACGCTTTCCCCTACAAAAAAAAAGAAAAATAGATTATATTTATTGTACAAATATAATAAATTAACAGTTACACGTCTAGTATACATTATAGTCAGCTATTGAGATATATTTTCTTTCAAATAATGAAGTGTAGAAATTAAAACTTCAACTTATCTGCAGTGGAATTACCATAATTAATTTGTTTCTTTTACTTAAATTCATGAAGCTTTTTAATAGCATAGATAATCATAATTTTCTGTCACAACGCACTCTGATTCTATTGCAACCGTCTATCAAGATCAGTGGTTCTCAAACTGGGGTCCGCGGTCCTTTTGGGGTCCGCGAGACAAATTTCTGGGACCGCGAAGCACCTTCCAAAAAAATTAAAACGACGATCCTGAAGAAAAAATTTTGTGTAAAATTAAGTTTTCAGGCAACTTTTCTTCCAATCAACTTAACAAACACAATTTGTAATGAAACCTTACAGGCTACATAGGCATTTATGATATCACAAGAAGCAATTTGATGTCACATTAGTGCAATGGCTCCTTTAGCGTGAAGTCTGCGAATGATGGAGAACGTGCAGTAGCAAAAAGGATCAAGTGTTTTTGCGAATGGCTTAGAAGTAAAAACCTGGTGGGTGGCGGCAGCAGTATTGGTTTCAGAGAAGGATACTGCAATGTGTGATTTTAGTCTAACTCTAGTAAATTGTTCATTTTCCTTGAATAAGTTTGCAAAGAAGCAAGTGTCCTCGTCACATTGATACAATAAAAAATCAACGTGTTGTTTTGTGTTTATTTGTGTTAATTTTTCAAGGGGACCGTGAGCCATTAAAAAAATTGCTAGGGGACCGTTGCGTAATTTTTTTAAAAAAGTTTGAGAACCACTGATCAAGATGAAGCATTCTGATCTGAATGGCAAAAGCACAAAAGCATTTGGTTGACAAAATATCATTTTAACGGAAGTATGAAATGTATGAAGAGAATTGATATCGGAATTTAACCTACATCAAAACTATGCTAAATGTGCTAATAACGGATGTGAAAGTACAGGGTGGGCCATAAGTTTCCATTCATGGGCAAAATCAATATTTTATGTTAAATAACCATTTTTATTTATATAATGTGCTCTATATGATTCCCATTGTTTTTAAAGCACATATTAATACGTGTTTCCCACTGTTGATGAACACGCATTAGCACAGTTGAAGGTATGCTTGTAATGGTGTTGGTGATTCGTTTCTTTTTGATGATGTATGTCTCGTATCTTTACCTGATACACCATAAACTTCAAGTACCCTCAAAGATAGAAATCAAGGGGGGAGAGATCTGGGAGGCCACTCCACACGACCACGCCGACCAATCCAAGCATACGAAAACTGCTGATCCAAAAACCAGTTTTCTTAAACTTGCTAATAAGTTTAGCCACAGTGTTATGTGTGATGTTCGTTCCATGTTTTCTGTTAAAGTTCAGTGCAACCATGCGACTGCTTCCCGACCCAGCCATCAGTATAATTTCAATTCGTTGCTCTTTCGTCAAACGCATCTTTCAGGGTATTTCAAATAAAAAAAAAAAAATACACTATCATCGTCTAGGGCAGGCATGTCAAACTCAGTTTGGCTCTGGGGCCGGAACCAGACTTTTTGTGCTCAGGCGGGCCTGATCAGTAAAAAAATGTCAACTCCAAATATTTAGCTTTGTTTTTCAGTACTATGTTTTATTCTTCAGCCTGCATTTGTAACCTACCCTACGTATTCTAATAGCAAATGACGAGGGATCCTTTTCATATCGTTTTTCCTCATTTTTCCTATCAAGTGGTCATATTTATCCTTATGACGAGTCTCATAGTGGCGCCGAATATTAAATTCTTTGTTTAAACGCTGCAGCTTGCTGATTGCATACCAAGCACACTGGTTTTGCGTTCACTTCTGTAAATGATTAACTCTTCAGTCCATTTTTCCTTGAAAACTGTGCACTCCGTGTCCACATTTGTTGTTTTTTTGACAGCGCCATTTTGGGAAGGGTGTGTTGACCGATAACTTGCTCTGTACAGTGGTGCTCAAAAGTTTTAGGACCACCTTCATATAATTACATTTCTTGCGATAACTTTGAATATTTTTTCCGAATGTTATGCCACATTGCCCAATATGTTGTGATACTTTTGTCTATTATGTAACAAATAATTTTATTACAACCTTTAATAATGAGTTTATGCTTGTGTAAGCATAAAAATTCAAATTTTTTGAAAGTGCTTAATTCTTTTGGAAAAAATTGACAAAGCTCGTTTTACGTCGCTTGCTGAACGTGAGCTTTTTCTCACATTTACTGCCCTCCCGCTGCCGGAGAGAGCATTTGATTTGTATTCAATCTAAAAAATCTTAACTTTTGCTAGAAATGAGCTGGAGACTCTCCTTTTTCAGATATACTCAGAAATTTATGCCGGGCCGGACTAAATTATTCAACGGGCCGGGTCCGGCCCGCAGGCCGTATGTTTGACATGCCTGGTCTAGGGTATCTGAAATAAACAAAAATACATCATACATTTTCCTATGTATGGAAACTTATGGCCCACCCTGTAGTTATGGTTTGAATACGTTACGTGAAAATTTAAAGTTTAAAAAGGATACATGACACGATCGCTATAGGCCCATACTGCCAAAAGGGGCCCCAAATTTCCTTAAAGGACCCAAAGCTGCATCAATGAAAAAACAAAATTCTGCTTTGCGAATCGCGTTGAATGAGATTTTTTGCGCTCAGATTCTGTATTTCAGATTTGAAATTCTTCGCTATATTTTTCTTTTAAATAGCGTCATAAACCGCGTAATGATGTCATAAAGAATATACTGTGTGTAAGAGTGCGCGTAGGACTTGAAAAAGGAAGCCGGTGCAAAATTGGATCCAATTATTTCTTAATTTTTAAATTCATTCATTAATTTTGAAAAAATTAAATTCAAATTCGTTAACGCCTTGTGAGCGATTTTAAAATTTTATTTATTTATTTTTTATTTATTTGCATTTTTATTCTCCGATCACGAGAAAGCGACGGGGCGCTATGCAAGCTCGCTTAGGAGTTGCCGACGATCTGTCTACCACACTTAGATGGGGGAATCCCGTATAGTGCCTTTCTCAAATCCCCAGCCGACGGAGACGGGTCTGGGGGGTGAAGTACATGCATCAGGGGAGTCAGGTCAGGGGGGTGGAGACGGGTCAGGGGGGTGAAGTACATGAAGAGCCGACGGGTTTGAGGGGTGAAATCCCCAGCCGACGGAGACTAAGAGAGTTTGGGGGCATAGCTACCAGCCGCCAACGAATTTTTGTGATTTTCTCATAAAGAACACTCATTTTAGCGCATTTTTTTTATCGATTAAGGGCATGCAGTGAGTGCAATCACTATGGGCAATGCAAAAATATTTTCGCAGCTTATGTCCAAAAGCATCGAAGCTTAGCTAAAATAAGTGAAAGGAGGCACTACAACCATTATTAGTTTGAGAAATTATAGAAAGCTCGGTTTAAACATCATATTACAGAACCAAAGGGGGGGCTATGGCACCAGGCCCCCCATGTGTGCGCCTATGCTTCATTAGCTTTGTTTTAGACAGGTTTTTGTTTCATAAATGAAGCTAGGGGTTTAGGGGGAGAGCAGCAAGCTACCCAAGCGGGTCCCGGGCGGAGCCCCGGAAGCTATAGCATTTTTCTTAATTTCATACTCTCAATCTCAAATGTAATGTAAAAAAAGTTTGGGAACCGCTATACTTTAACATATTCTTAATGCTTTCACTAATGCTTAGCCTATAAACAACTGCGGACGTGCTTTAGTGTTGATGAAAAATAAACTGTTTTGATTCTGTGCAGTGTAATAGGCGCGCTGCAAAAATTGTTCTCGTTTGGTTTGTGAGGGAAGTCATAATGGCCACAAGATATGCTGGAAAGTATCACCGCAGTCCGTAGGCTACCCGAAGGCTACACGTATACCGGTAAAAAACATTTGACTTTTTGCGATGCTTATCATTGGGGGGACGTTTTGGCACCTCTCCCCCAGGGTAAATTTGTTTTCTTTGCTGGGGGGAACGACAATTTTTACTGGGGAAGACATGTCCCCCCATCCCCCCCTACTTCGCACACTGCTTGACTAGGAAGTGCATGAGAAGGATGCTGCAGCGCTAAACCGCTTGTTTTTGCAACCTCTTCTGAGGGGATTCACCGACCACTTCACACATCAGGTTACACGCACATATTTTCCAGAGCTTATTTCAGATATGTGCCAGATGTTGCAGCAACAGTCGCACCCATCTTAATTTGGAACCTCTTCTACCGCAGTATTCCCAACCGCGGGAATCCGGATTCAGCAAACCCTAGCTCTAGAAGCCCTGCATGCATCAAAAACGGAAGGCCAGAAAGGTTATCAACTAGTTCTTAGCTGGAATAAACATTTTGAAAATTCATCTTGATTTTACTCACCCGCAAGGAAGGACCCCAGAACCATAGCCATACCCCAATGCTGTAAGGTAGTAACCAGCACATGGAGTTGGCCGAGTGGTTGGTGCATTGGGCTCCGAAACTGGCTTCGCCGGTTCGATGCTCAACTAGGTCATCTCCATGATGCATGTACTTCACTACCACAAAAATCCTAAGCTGCAATTAAGTAGTTTGAAATAAAAAAAAAATTAAAAAAAAAAAAGGTAATATCCAGATTTAGATGCCATTTGGTTTCTTTTATGCAGTGTTAAAACTAAGGTAGCAACAGCAGCGCAAACAGAAAAAAACTCTTCATTAAAAAAAAGTGTTTTTAAGTGATGTTTTTTTTTCTTAAAAACAATGTTTTTATTTGTCTAAAACAACTATTGTTCCGGGGTAGTAAAAAACGTGTTTTAAATTTGCAGTTCCTAGTATTTAAATACAAAACAATGTTTTTTATTCTGTTTTTATTACAATGTTCTGTCAGCGACATGGCCTAGCGGTACCGCGCGCAGGTGACAGATCCTACGTGACGGGTTCGATTCACGGCTGGAGTCGATCGCATTTGACATATAAACGGGTGGCTGCTGACTCGAAGAGCTCAAGCTCACTTTGCAGTCTCCCTCAATTACTGTTGAATTTTCAGTTCAATATAATTTGAAAATAACCTTAGTTATTATTATGAGTTACATTTCTAGTCTTGATGTCATGGCTGCCAACTCGCAAGCACTTTAAATTAACTTCGAGTTCACCAAAAATTTGCATGCAGAGTTTGAGTTCAAGTAGTTTTCATCGAGTTTATGCCAAGTTCAAGCAATTTTGGTCAAGTTTAAGATAAATTCAACACTCAATCAACTTTTTTCAAGATCGAGTTTATGTTCAGGGATTTTCGTTTCTTGATTTGGGAAAAAAAGGCCGAGCTCAAGTTTGAGTGTGCAGCCTTTCTTGATTTTCAATTTTTCATGATAAATAGCGGTATCCTAGGACTGCAATTGATTTGGTTGTTATCTGATTATGCTGTAGCTTGTATTCGCAAGACGGTCTCTGTGATTTCAACGCAATGTATCATACTTTGATGGTAAAATTGAAATTACAATTTCTTTCAGTGAGCTAATTTTCCTTTTTTTTTCAGTGATCTTCGCGGTCACCGCTTGCGTTGTTTATACCTACCAAGGTCCGCACAATCAAATTGTACAGTTTGCCTATGGACATGGATTTAACTTGGCCTGGACTGCTCTTGGCTTCACAGTGTCTTCAAACATTTTTGTTGCTATTTCTCTTTATTTTCTAAGAAAACTTGACTAACCCTGTGAAAGTGTAGAACAGTGGATGGACGTGCAGCATCTAGAATACAATCATTTTAGGGGAGAGTGGGGTAAGTTGGCCAGGAGGGTAAGTAGGCCATCGCCTTTTCCTCGAAAATTAGCAGTACAATGGTCACGCGTTTTGGCACAACCAATCTCATTGTTTCAATCTACTACCACACTAAGTTAGGTAAGTTTCTTGGAAGAACAGAGTAAAGTTATATATAAAAACTGATTTTTGATAACCTGGATTTTGAAAAAATCAGTTCAGCACCAGCTGGCCATTGCCATTTGTGACCGATTACAGGTCTGGCCAACTTACCCCAACTTATATTCAAACCATTGGCGTTTGCTTGGCTCTACAGAACGACTAGTAAAAACTGCTGGAGTGCTGGTGCGGGTGACGATTTCTTCGTTTTGTTTTGATATTCGTAATTTTGAACTTTGCATTGCTTATTTCATATTGTTTGTATTCAAGAAGAGGTGTGGCCAACTTACCCCAACGCTCTGGCCAACTTACCCCACCAGTGGAGCATGTTGGTCATTTTCAAAGGACATTTTTAAGTTAGTCGTGCGAGCAAAGTTGAGAAGATATTGAAATAAGAATGATACCGATATTAAACGAAAGCTAAAAGCTTTAAGATTTTGAAGATTTACTTGATTCGCTAATAACATTTACTATAACAAAAATATTTGGAAATCAAAAAAACGGCCAACTTACCCCACTCTCCCTACATTGTGAGCGAATATTCCTCTTCCAGTGGCGAATAGCGAGACATTTAAAAAAGGGGGGCTTGAATTCTCAGATCTGACCCCAAGAAGCTAAAAACCACTAATAAGTTATGTTAGTCTTAAAAATTAAGCTAATCGCTTTAAGAATTCCCAAATCAAGCTGTTTCAAGGTTTTTCACATGAAATATTCTCTGATTTTATGATTTTTCATGATGTTATATAATGTTTCTGAAGCACATAGGTACCGGTAGTAGTCAATCGGGGTCAAATCCAGAGAGTCGAACCGAACCCGAACCGGAGTTTTATAAACCGGTTTTACGCTATTTTTGTCGAACCTTAACCGAACCCGAACCGTATTTTTCAAAATCGCGAAGAGCGAACCGGAACTGAACCGAATAATTGGAGTACTTGCGAACCTTAACCGAACCGATTGAAAAAGCGGTTCGCTCTGTGAGGTCACACGCGTCACTTTGAAGGCGGCTTATATTCAAAGAAATACAGTACTTGCACAGCACTACAAGCAGTACATTGGCCCGTCAATGTGAAGATATGTTTCTTTATCAAAGTATAGCCCGCCGGTGTCAGAGCATAGTAACAATTTAATTATCTCAAAATTCACTTTACTACAAGTATTTTATGCATTATATTGGCCTGTCAATGCGAAGAAAAATTGCTTTGTACGTTTCATTTTTTAAATTGTGCTACTAGAACTGTACCATTTTTTACTGCGAGCCTCAACCGGAACTGCTCCGGATGGCAGATGCTTTCCCCTAGCCCGCAGCGTTACTCTGTTTACGCTATTTAAATCTGCCTGACAGAAACCGAATCTGCTTTAACGGCGGAACACCTAACGATGTTCAAGCTGGGCAATGGCAAACTTCCTTTTCAGGACGAGGCGATGCGCATCTTCGGCGCACCGTCAACAAGTTCCAAAGGCCCAGCATTCTCCAACTAAACATGGAAGGCCTCACTGCAAGCAAGATGAGCGTGTTGCATCATCTTGCGATACAGTGTTAGGCACTCGTCATCCTCTTACAGCAAATCCATTGCTCCTCGGTAGAAAGGTTAGTTCTTCCGAGCTACCATCTAGCTGGTTTTCCTTGAGCAGGAAGCATGGTCTTGCTACGTTTGTCCATGAGCGTCTAAAGTGGATCCTATCGACCAGTCTCCACCAACATCGGAGATCGAGTGGGTGTGCGTGGATGTTAATAACTATAAAATAGTCAACGTCTACAAACCCCCTCCAACACGGATGCAAGCATCTGATCTTCCAGCATTCCCACATCCCTGCCTCTATGCTGGCGACTTCAACTGCCATCATGTTGAGTGGGGCTATGATAATAGCAATCCAGATGGTGAATGCCTGGCTGGCTGGGTCAGTGCCAACAACTTCACCTTGCCATACAGCCCCAAGGAGGCGACCAGTTTCCACTCTGGCTGCTGGAAAACAGACACCAACCCAGATCTTGCATTTGCCAGTGTCGATTTGGACAGTCGCTTACCTGACAGACGTATCGTAGGAAAAGTCACAACACCGACCCTCGCTTATAAGTCCACCCAAACTTGCTCATCCAAAACCGAGCAAGCCTGTAAAGCGATGGAACTTCCGCAAGGCCAACTGGGACCACTATTCTCATCTAACCCAAAAACTGGCCAAGAGTATACCGCCACCTGAATCTCATAATATCGATCAGGTTTACCAGTGCTTTTGCAAGGTAATAAGCACTGCGGAGAAGAAATGCATCCCTCGTGGTCGACGATCAAATCACATACCTTGCTGGGATGCGGAGTGTGAAGACCTCTATCAGCATTTCCTGCAGTCACCTGAGGGCCCTGATTCGGATAGGGCTGCCACAGCCCTATTCCCAAGGCTCGACTGGAAGCGGAGGAATCGCTGGTCAGAGACGGTCCGCAACATTGACTTTTCGCACTCCAGCCGGCTGGCATGGAATACTATAAAGCTTGACTGGTAGGTCACGACAGTCCCCTCGTCAATGTCACGTTTCAGCTGATGCTATTGCTTCTCAGCTGGTTAAAAACGGGAAATACGAAGGTGTGAATCGGCGCTCATCTCGGCTCATTTTACAGGAAGTGTCTGACCTTTGTAGAGCTGATCCATTACATCCTGCGAATGTCTCCCGGAGTTTCTCCCATCGGGAGTTTGCTGCTGCCCTCCAACATTTAAAACCAGGCAAAGCTCCGGGATCTGATTCCATTTGCCCGGAGCTAGTAATCCATGCTGGAGCCGGCTTAAAATCTTGGCTACGTGGCTTCCTATCTTCCTGCCTGCACCACCTCAAAATTCCTAAGATCTGGAGAAGAGCGCAAGTAGTAGCGGTCCCAAAGCCTTCGAAACCTATAGAGGACCCAAGGAGCTATCATCCGATCTCCTTGCTTTGTGTTCCCTACAAGATTCTCGAGCGACTTATCTATGCCCGTGTGGAACCTCTTATTGACCCTCTGCTCCCACAGGAATAGGCGGGTTTTCGAAGCAGAAGGTACACCGTGGATCAAGTCACTTTGCTCACGCAAAGCATTGAGAATGCATTCGAAGCGAAAAAGAAGGCCGGTGCGGTCTTTATCGACCTGACAGCTCCCTATGACACTGTCTGGTACCGTGGCCTCACTTGCAAGTTGTTGCGGCTTCTGCCGGACAAGCACATGGTCCGTATGATTATGGAGCTTATCCGCAACAGAAGCTTCACTCGTACAACTGGCGACAGCAAGTTACGACGCCTGAGAAACGGCGTCCCCCAGGGATCGGTCCTGGCCCCCCTTCTTTTCAACATCTATACATATGATGTCCCCTCCGTAACCTCCAAGAAGCTCGTCTATGCCGACAACCTGGCGATACTTCATATATCTGGAGATTGGAAGGAGTTGGAAAGGACTCTAAGTTAGGATATGACTACACTCTCGAAATACCTCCAGACCTGGCGACTGAAGCTTAGTCACACTAAAACGGTGACGGCGGCCTTTCACCTTTACAATAGAGAGGCTAAGCGTGAGCTTAAGGTCTGTAACATCGGTAAGACCTCACCTTTCTGCCTAGTTCCCACTTATCTTGGGGTCAAACTGGACAGACCGCTCACATATCGTCCTCACCTGGAAGCATTGCGCAAGAAGCTATGTGCTAGCGTCTCCCAGCTGAGGAGACTTGCGGGAACAAGTTGGGGTGCTAGCGCCAAAACATTGCGTACAGCTGACCTGTCTCTGGTCTACTCGACTGCCGAGTACTGCGCACCAGTCTGGTGCCGCAGCGCGCTCACACGCCTTATCGACAGTGTATTAAATGACGCCTTGCGCATTGTCACTAGATGCCTGCGTCCCACTCCATGGGTCTACCTTCCGGTTCTTTCAGGCATCCAGTCAGCTAAGCTTCGCCGCCAAGGAGCGACACTCTCCCTAGCCAACCGCAGCTCCCTGGACCCTGACCACATTTTACATGGCTAGTTCTATGAGTCACAGGACGTATGTAGGGAAAGATTAAAATCTAGACGCTCATTTGTACCTGCTGCTCGGAAATTACTAGAGTCTTTCTGAGATGGACATCTGTGCAGCCCAGTGGACGAACACGAAATGGGACACGGAGTACTCTGCTAACGCATCGTCACTTCACGCTTTCATTCCCAAGGCTAGCACCAAACCCTTGGGTATGGGTCTGCCCAAGGCAGCCTGGGTCAAGCTCAACCGTCTGCGTTCTGGTGTTGGACGTTACTGTTCGTCCATGTACAAATGGGGTCTCGCTCCTCTAACGAATTGTGAGTGTGGTGCCAGTGAACAAACCGCAGACTACATCATCTCACAGTGTCCTATACATCGGGCACCCCGAGGTATGTTTGGTCTAATGGTTTTGGATGACGAAACAAGATGTTGGCTGAAGTCCCTTACAGTCAGTATCTGAGTTTGGTGGCCAGGGTGGTAAAAGGATAAACCCTCGGCCTTGGTCCTTCCATCTGTCTTGGAAGAGGTGCCCCGCCAAACGACGACGACAACGAACCGGAACTTTATAAACCGGTTTTGAAATATTTTTTTACTGGAGCGAACCCAAATCGGAGCGTTTCAATTCATGTGAACCTTAACCGGAACTGAACCGAAATTTGAAACCGCTGTTTAACCCAAACCGAACCTTAATCGGAAAAATTAAACGGTTCGACTCCCTGATATTTATTCTTTACAAGGGAACGTCATAACAGGGCACAATGTGTAGAGTTTGTTCAAACTCCACTTTCCCGGAGAGTGTACTTCTATTTGACGGAGTAGGTGCTTAGCTAGCTACGGTAAATTCGCCACCACTTCTTTAAACTGTTTTTATATTGAACGAAATGCAGAATCAACAAACAGGAAACAATTGTCAATTTGCAGGATAATGACAACATAGCAGAATTAATCCAATTAATTATTTTGGCCTTGGGAGAAGATCAACAAGTGAAACCAGTTACGCAAAGGTGCAGTTCAATCTAATAGGGTACAAAGAAGCTATGGAAGAGTAGAGAGAGTGACGAAGATTTAACAAAAACTAATTTCCTTACCCAAAAACGTTCCTTATTCAAATAAAATCTGTATTAGATACGAATAAAAACGCGTATTAAGCATCAATTACAATAAGCTTCACAAATTTACTGTATTTAACTGCTCAACTACATACATCGCCGCGATGGCAAAGCCCCTATCCTGATTCCCTTTGTCACAGTGTACTTATATTTCTTACAGTAGGCCCACTTAACAAAAAAGCATTGTTACGTATGTCCACAAAAATGCTGTAAGGCCTGTGATGTAATAATTGCTTTTTTAAGAAGTTCATCTGTATCGTTGCCGTTTCCAAAATTAGCTGTTTTTATTTTCTGTTTTTAAAACTTTCAAGGAGACATTGCCGATTGTTAAACTACGTAAAAAAAATGAAAAAAAAAGTTCCAAGCAGTTCATAGTCTAATAAACACTATGAAATTGCTCGTCATTATTTTTGTCATTTCTCAGTATAGGAATGGGCAACACGATTTGAACGGACGAACTCTCAACTCAGATTTTCGTTCCGGACACTGAGCACAGAGAGTGGTTCCATTGTTAGTAATAATGATAAAGCTTCGGTAAAGAGGTACTTTTTCTGCACCATAGAGTCGCAATTGCCAGCAAGTTTAAAATTGAAAACATATTTATTGAAAAGTTGAACGTTTTCGACCTATTCTTGAGGTCCTCATCAGAGAAAATAACATCATATTAACGGTTACAGTAAAACTTTCGAAATGAGTAGTATTTTGAATGGTGTAAACAAAATGAAGATACGACACAATACATGCAATTGTTAAATCATATTACATAATATCACAGATCATAGCAAAGCATATTGACTGCTAACATACAACTATTAAATTACGAGTACACAGCGTTAATTTCCAAATATACAACGACACAACACAATAATAATACTAACATTAAAACACATTTAGCAGGAACGAAGACCCATTAGCATATAACTGAGAATTTAATCTGGGATTCTGTTTTTTTATAATTAAGGCTTCTTGAATTTTGGTCTCATATTCATTACTACACTTTTGCACAACTTTAAGATCATTCACTGTTAAACTTCCTGATTTGCACCTTTCACGAGCTAAAATATGATTTTTAACCGCAGTCTTTTTTGAATTTAATTGGAGGCTCAAATGCTCGTGTGCTCTAATGCCTAAATGTCGCGTTGTCATACCGATGTATGACATTGCTGCGTCGCGCGAACAAGTAAATTTACACACAACATTTGATAACAGAGCATGAGGAGTCAAGCACTTCAAATTAAAATAGGAGCTGGTTTTAAAGGAATTATAATACACTGCTAAATCTACTTGAAATTTTACTTTCACCAAAGTTGAGAGACGTTTTGCGAATTTGTGTGACGGTTTTCCAAAATATGGTACGCCAATTCTGAATAAATACTCTTTTTCTTCTTTGTCCTTTGTTTTTTTCTCACGATCATCAAATTTTAGGAGGGCATTTTCAAAAAACCAGTTCGGGTAGGAATTTTTCAAAAATATGGAACGTAACTTACGCACTTCTTTGTTGTACAGCATATTATTGGAACAGATTGTTTTAGCTCTTTTTAGTAAACACATAATCAAACCAGTTTTCCAAGATTTAGGGCATATTGCATTGTAATTAAGAATAACTCCTGTATTTGTCTTCTTGCGCCAAACCCAGCTTTCGAACCCATTGTCTGTAATATTAATTTCTACATCCAAGAATGAGAGTGTTTTTGTAGCCTTTTCAACAGTAAATTTAATATCTTTATGTTGGGAATTGAGGGTAGATAAGAATGAAGAGCAGGAATCATAGTCATCGAAAATTGCGTAAACATCATCAACATACCGCAGGTATAGTTTGGGTTCTGCCGATGAATTTTGAGCAAATATTTTTTCTTCTAATTGACCCAAAAAGAAATTGGCTAGTGTTGGTCCTAGTGGAGAGCCCATGGTCACTCCGTCAATTTGCTTGTATAAGCGATCATTAAACATAAAAATCCCTTGTGTGGCCATGAACATTAATTTTTTAAATACATCTCTACTGAAAGGAGCTGAATTTGGATTATCTTCGGTGTACATTCGATCTGCGATAAGTTCTATGGTTTCAGACAAAGGAACATTCATTTTGTTTACACCATTCAAAATACTACTCATTTCGAAAGTTTTACTGTAACCGTTAATATGATGTTATTTTCTCTGATGAGGACCTCAAGAATAGGTCGAAAACGTTCAACTTTTCAATAAATATGTTTTCAATTTTAAACTTGCTGGCAATTGCGACTCTATGGTAGTAATAATGAGTACAATGTGCTTTCGTCAACCACTAGCGTATTTAGGGGGGGATAAAGAGCGATGACCCCCCCGAAACAAAAAAAAAAAACGAACAAAAATAAATGTAACTTAAATATATTTGAAAGTTATCGTGGAACTGTGTTACAATAGAGAATCATACGGGGTGGGATGGTCGGTTGAAAATAACAATAAAATGCAGAAATTATTATTGTAAACTAACTTTAAAAGGCTTTAGAGATGTAAACGGTCGGCGTTAGGGTATTGTGAAAAAAAGAGAATAACTGCGTTGGCGCCTATAATGTGCTTGTTATGCCTTGTTCGTTACTTACTGCAGTTTAAAAGTGTTTGATACCGATTTGTGTGTTCTAGCTCAGATGAGCAAAATAAAATAATATGAGGATATAAACAGATAACGCGATCGTAACGTGAGCCGAAATTTAATCCAAATCGGTTTAGGGTGCTTTTTGTACCTTTATACCTCATCCAAATCCGAACTGGAACGAATTTCAAAGCAAAAATTTGTCATTGGTTTTGAGGTTTGTTTTATTTCTGAAGTGAGAATGATTATCTCGATAAAATTCTTTGATTTTGCTTGTCATGTCGAAGCCCACTGCTGCTAATTTGCCTTTAAAAAACTATTTTGCCTAACGAAGAAGTTAGTGCTTTTTTCGATTTTAAGGCCGGCCACTTGTCAATGGCTATTTTTATTGCATAACAGGCTTGCTAACTCAAGCAGCTTTGGATGAAGACGATAAGATCCAAACGCAAATCAAGTTCTTGTTGCTCTGACTTAAAGAAACAAAATTTAGATCTAAATAAGGATTTTACAACGACTATTTTATGCAACCACGCTAAGTCAGTCTTGACTTGCATGTTTCAACGCCTCCCCGTTTTGTTGCACGCGCTCTTTTCTACGCCTTCATCAATTTTAGTGTGAAATTTGTGTGCTTGTGCTATCGTTACTTTTCAGCATGGAGTCGAACCGTTTAAAATATCGCTCCGTTTCAAAAAATTTAATTTTCAACGGTTTAGGTTCAAGATTTTTCAAAAATTTGGGTTCAGGTTCGGTTGGGGTTTAGTTGCACCAAAATTTAAAGGTTCGGGTTCGGTTCAGGTTCAATGATCTCAAATTTAAACGGTTCAGGTTCGGTTCGGGTTCACCGAAAAAAAGCGGTTTTTATCGCTTCGCGGTTCGGGTTTGGTTTGACTCCCTGCTTTTCAGCGTATTGGCGTTTAGAAATAAAATGATTGATTAATCATAGGCTCAGAAAAAATGTATTGTAGCCAGTAGCGTACTGGGTAAAACATGAAAAAAATTGGAATTGACTAGTTCTCCAATGCAAGAAATATATGACCGTTTTGGTAAAGTTTCGATGGGTCGTTCAAGCTATAGGAATAATGTGATAACCAAGTGCGTAGGCAAGGGGGTTTCGTGGGTTGAAAGCCCCCTCCCCTATTGGTTCGTCAATTTTTCAGCTTTATAGATTAACCTTGGTCCTTCATCTGCTGCTGTAGTAACCAGGGAGTCGAACCGTTTAATTTTTCCCGTTCAGGTTCGGTTTGGGTTCAACAGCGGTTTCAAATTTCGGTTCAGTTCCGGTTAAGCTTCAGATAAATTGAAACGCTACGGTTTGGGTTCGCTCCAGTAAAAAATATTTTAAAACCGGTTAATAAAGTTCCGGTTCAGGCTCGCAGTAAAAAATGGTACAGTTCTAGTAGCACAATTTAAAAAATGAAACGTACAAAGCAATTTTTCTTCGCATTGACAGGCCAATATAATGCATAAAATACTTGTAGTAAAGTGAATTTTGAGATAATTAAATTGTTACTATGCTCTGACACCGGCGGGCTATACTTTGATAAAGAAACATATCTTCACATTTGGTACGTTCAGAAAACGTCGGAAGGACTGTGAGGCGTTCCCTAAACGAAGAAACAAAGAATGACAGCTGACTACTGTCCCCGTAGATTCTAATTGACAAGGAATATGCTGTCCTATCAGCGCCTAACGTGCGATGTATCAACAAATTCTTGTCTTCAACGAATTCTATTGATTCAACCACATGCAACACGATAATTAACCGTAGCTCTAACTTAAACACACTTAATTAGATCTAACTAGCTGCGGATACGCTAGAGGTAACTTTAGCGTTTCCTAAAGAAATAGAGAACAAAGTAAATACACTGACCAAAAATTAACCGGCATGCAACAACTATACAAACAGCAAGAAAATAACCCTTGCACCAGGTAGCAAAGGTACGAAGACCAGTGGTAGCCAGCACAGGCATCACGGGAAAGCTAGACAGACTAACAACGGTCCCGTAGTGTAAATCATAGCCAGCACCGAGCTGCGATCCAACCGAGAAAATAGCTATGTTTCAACAAACGCAGATAACTGTCAAATACAGGGCTAATCGCGCTCGCAGGCTAACACAGGGTTTATACGGAATTTTTCTGACATATTTCCCTGACTTCTCTCAAGATCGCACCTGTTTTCCCTGACTTTCGTTTAAAAATCCCTATGTTTTTCCCTGACCCAATCCTGCAAAACATACTTTTTCCCTGACTTAGAGAATATAAACGAACAGTACAATATCAACCAGCAGCAAAAATATCTATGTACACGTAATTCCTACATACACAGAAACATCAATTCAGCAGCAGAAATAAGGATTTCACAGGTGACCTGTCGTAATTGTATCTTAGAAAATTGCAAGAGGCTTGGCTTGAATACCAAAAATAAGAAAAGTGACATATTTCACAAGTGTCTGGTTTCGCAGTTCACAGCACTCCGCACTACTTCAAGTAAAAAATCTAAGAAAATCACAGCAATAATAACACTGAAATTACAAACCATTCTGATGAAGAGACTTGCTCTCTCAGTAATTGTGTGAAGTTAAGGTGCAATAACATAACTCACAACATATTTTACAGTAATTTGTCTTTGCCAAGTTCCATTATGCTAGCAATCTTGCTACCAAGAAACATTGATTGAAATAGGTTCACAGAACCAGTAACAGAATTATCACTTTATCCACCAACAACATGCTTCAGAACCCACCGTATTTCGGCATTCAATTTACCTCCATCTTGAAAGACCAGTAGATTCGTACTTTGACTATTTGCACTGCAGGATGGTTGAATTTCAACCAAATCTCCTGTATCTAGGGAAGATTGCAGCTGCTTTTCTTCAGAAGATAAGTTAGCAAGCCTAATATCATTTCTTTTAGCAAAGAAATTTTTAATTTCGGCCCGTTCCTTGACTTTTTTCACATGGGATTTGTTGCCAGCATAACTCCTCAATGCCCTGATTCCCAAGTTGCTCAATGCTATATTTGTCTGACACAGTCGACATCTTGCTTCACCTGTGGTTGAAACTTTACAAAGCCATGCCTTGAATTCTTCAGACGATAACCAACCATCTTGGAAAAAAGTTTGTTTCGATTTTTTAAACATTCTAGGCTACTTTTATGGCAAGAAAATGTCTAAATATAGAGAAAAGTATGAAGTCAAGCTTGTTTGACATACAATTGCTAAAATAAACAATGGATCTTGATTCGTAGGAGGTAAGAACTTTCCAAAAAAATCTCCCTGACTTTTTCCAAGTTTTCCCTGACTTTTCCATTGAATTCCCTGACTTTCCCTGACCATCTCGAAAAAGATATGTTTTCCCCTGATTTTCCCTGACCGTATAAACCCTGTAACAAATACAGGCATAATAATAGGTGAAACACACTTGCCGTGCAATCCTATTACAATATAAACTGCACTACATGTCCCAACACTGCACCTATCCAATCTCTAATATAATGGCAAACACAGACCCGCCAACATAGAACATTATTCAAACAGGTTTCTACTGCAGAATCGGTACCCAGCCCTAGGCTATACTCAATAAATCCCTCACAACAACAGATTAGATCCCACAACTATGACTTCCCGCAAAGGCTCTAACAACAGTCAAGCAACTTAATACACAAATGTAACATGTCTGCACTCTGCACTGTCCAGCTACAAACAAGAAACAACAGCTTGCAGCAATGCGCGAGCTAACTAACCAGTATGATGCAACAATTACCAAACAGTGGCGCTACAAATTATTCAACAAAGAGCCAAGCAGACATCCAGCAGAAACGGGGAAAACCCTATACGTATATGAGCGTAACATAGCCGGCCCAAAATATTGAGCAGAAGTGACAAGGGTAACCGGAACAATATTTTAAATTAATGAAGCGAGTATACGGAAAGAACTATTATCAACAATGAGAATGTGAACACTAGAATAATACAGAACTTGCAATAAAACACAACTGTGCCACGACAGCACAGTAACACACGCGCCGTGCGACCCACGTATGATATGTAAGCCTAAACACACAGGGGAAGTGGAGGAGCATACTTGTACGTGATTATACGTGGGCATACAGTCCATAGTTCGTGTGCTCTGGCCGTAATGTTAGGCTGCACCAAAGCCTAGTAGCATAAGTGTTAGTCAAACAGTCCATGGTGCTCAAAGTTCACAGTTCATTGTACATTAGCCCGTCTGCAACATAGCAATGAGCAGTCCAAAAAAATAGACGGCTAATACGGCCTCATCGGGTAGCATCAACGGGGTAAGGTGTTATGCACTCTTCAGTGTGCAAAGTATTTACAATTGAATGTTCATAGTTAATATTGTCTACGTTGATGCAGCCGAAACAAATCACAAGGTGTGGTGGTATCAAACAGATCTGATCGGTGTAGACAACTAAGTGTCACACTCCAAAAGACAGAGTTTTCTCACATCTCTCGTAAAAACCTTCCACGAAGTTTATTCAGTACGTATTGTTAAGCATTATGACCGCTGTTGCAGTAAGCATCCGTAATCACAAGTCCAGTTACGCGGTGACGTTTGGCTAGAACTATTGGATGCTTGACATCTGTAGGATAACTGGAACGCTGCAGACGTCCTCCTACCCGAATCACCCCATCTTGTACTATCGGGCAAAACCTCAGCAGTGATTGTAATGATGTCTTTGCTAAGTCACCATGGCCGCCGGTCATGATTTCATACCAAGGAACTTTCTCTAAGGTGTCAACAAGGTCCGGCATTGCCTGCTGCTGTGAAAGCCGAATCAAAGTAATGCATCCTCAAATTCTTTGCCACCAATAGGATTGAGCGGAAAGGACCAGTCAACATGGGCAGCCCGATTGCGCCAGAAGGCCTTCATACGCAGGAGCCATGCCACAGACTTTACAGCAGTACGGAGGGTACTGTAACAGTTAGTGAGTCTCCACAATGGGTCCTGCTCTCCATCACCTATCGTAGAATGAGTACAACAGTTCCCACCCTGATCAAGACAACCGGAAGGGTGATCGACGGTAGCAGCCGCAGTGGAATTGATTTCTTCATCTCCATTCAGTACTTCTGGCTCTGCTTTAGGCCATGTTGACTCATCTTGCAGCAACAATGATAGAGCGTGAAGCCATTTCTCTGACTTGTGTACCTGCCGCGGAGAGACCCCTCTCGAAAACAAGTCAGCTGGATTTTGCTTGGTATCCACCCAAAGCCACTGATCACTCTTGGTGTCCTTCCGGATAGTAGCAATCCGGTTTGTCTCAAAGGCAGGGCGCCTCTTGCTGGAGTTGTGTACATAGCTTAACACTGTCGTAGAATCAGTCCAGAAGTAAACCTTAATCACGGGGAACCAGTGCTCTTTCATCACAAGCAACGACAGGCGTACTGCTGTAACTGCAGCATAGAGTTCCAAACGTGGTATGGATTGTTGGTTCATGGGTGCTACTCTAGACTTTCCCATAACCAAGACACTAGAGTATTCCCTTCCATCATAACAACGCAGATAGCACACAGCTCCATAACCATCCTTGCTGGCATCTGCAAAGAAATGCAGTTGGATATCTATAGCATCTTAAAACCCAGTGTACACCCGGGGAATTGAGAATCCATCAAGCTTTGGGAGAGCCGTTAGCCAACTATCCCACGTGGACTTGGCTTCTTGCGGAATTTCAACATCCCAATCAAGTTTGGCATTGAACAACCGTTGAAGAAGTATCTTGGCCGGTAAAGTAAATGGACCAACAATGCCAAGTGGATCATACACACTCGCTAGTACAGAGAGTAGTCCTCTGCGGGTAGTCGAGTGTTCTGCTACTGCAACTTTTACACGAAATTGATCGGTTGAAGCATGCCAGATTAGACCAAGTGTTTTGTGTGTAGGAAGATCAATAGCATGGAAATCTATGTCCTGAAGCTGAAAAGCAAGCCGTTCACTAGGTAGAGTTTCCAGAACCTCAGGGCGATTGCTAGCATACTTGGACAAGGTAAACCCGCCCGAGCTCAAGACACTGTCAAGCTCAGATATCAATTGAACTGCCTCATTGCTAGTTCTGACTGAGGTTAAGAGATCATCAACATAGAATTGATGCTGAATGGTGGAGAGCGTAAGTTCAGAAACTTGGGGCAAGTTCTGGAGTGCTGTTTGCCTTAAAGCATATCCGGCAATGCTGGGAGAGAAAGTCAAACCAAACGTATGTACGGTCATCTGATAAAACTGGACTGGCTTGCCTGGATTACCATCCCGCCACCACAAGAACCTCAACGCTGGTTGATCGCCTGTATGCACCTTCACCATATGAAACATATTTTTGATATCCCCCACAACAGCGACAGGGTATAACCTAAAGCGGAGTAGGACCCCAAGCAGGGTGTTGGTGTTGTCTGGGCCCTGGAGCAGCTGCTGGTTCAATGAGATGCCCTGACAAGCCGTTGCACAATCGAAAACAATGCGAAATTTCTTCCTAATGCAGTGATGTGGAATGTACCAGATACGTTCGTCTGGGACACTTTCAACCTCTGTGTTTACTTCACGGGCATGACCCAATTGGAGCATTTCGTTTATTTTGTTCTGATACAAGCTTAAAGTATCTGGCTCTTGACTGAGTCTGCGACCTAGTGATTTTAAGCGTGAAAGAGCCATGTTGTAGTTGTCGGGTAGTTTCGGACACCCATCCTTCCAAGGCAATTTCATAGAATAGTGTCCCTCACGGAGCTCGCAGGAGGACTCCATGATTTTTGAAGCCTTCTCGTCATCTAAGGAAGGAAGAAGCTCGTCTGACTCACCAAAGAGATCAGCATGCTCAAACTGGCATGGACAGATAGATTCAGAGACTGTGTCCAGCTTGTGGGTAGCGATAAATGCTACATGGTCAACGACTTCTTTTTCGGCATGAATGAAATCCCGTCCAAAAAGCACCTACCCAAGTGGAGACTTTCCTGCCTAAAGCTTGGTATCATCTCCTTGACGAACCTCAGAGAAGACATGGAGCTCAGGTGTACCCGCGCCAATGATTAGCTCCACATCACCTCCCCCAATGTCAGGAAGTTGGATATCAGATAAGTGATCATGGCATAACAGGTCAGTTGAAGATGGAATGCTACCCTTGAGACTGGGCAGCCGATCTACTACCCGAACCACATCCAGATGAAAAGAATGAGTACCATCCGTGTCTTCGACGATGCAACTGGTCTCGTGAGTGTTGAATGCCTTCGTGTCTCCATTTGCCAACTGCAATTTTGTCCGGATAAGAGTCCCAGAAAGATCCAGCTCGGAAAAGAGTCGACGAGATAGCAGATGCGTATCTGCTCCAGAATCTAGAAGTGCCCAAATCTTCTCAGTTGCGCTTGAGAACGGATTGACAAGGGTCACAGGCAGAACTTGAAGACGGTTCCTAGCCCCCTTACCCCTGGCCGCATTAACACCGCAATTTTCGACATTTGGCGCTGGGGAATCCACACTTACATCAGCATCTGTTGGGGTGTTTGGTTCAACAGTGGTATTCCTAACTGGGGTGCTCGATGAAGTCGAACTCGCTGGAGGGTGCAACAGTGAGTGATGAGTCTTAGCGCATGTGCGACAGCGAGCCTTGCTGGGGCAGTCCTTAACACCATGGCCCACTACCAGACAATTGAAGCAGAGCCGTTTCTGTTTAACCAGAATTTTTCGTTCAGCGACCGATTTTCCTCTGAATTGCTCGCATCGCCAAATGAAGTTACCAGGAGCACCACAAACTGTGCACAACTGATCTCCTTTGACCTTTCGATCCTCGTATTTTGATGTGACAGGAACCGGTGAAGTGGGTATCTCACGGGACTGCACAGCATGAACCCTGGCAGGCTTGGACCTCGACCATCCACTACTGCGACGCTGAATCTTGTCATGATCTCTAGAAGTTGCCATGAGTCTTCCTAGGCGTGAGCTGGCCAAACCTTGAACCTGATCAATAAATTCGACGAAGAGGTCAAACGGTACAACATCCATGTTATACCCCCATTTCATGGCCAACTTGGCAAATTGTTCCTGGTAGTGCCGGGGAAAACGAGAGAAGATATCATCGGCAGTGGAGGTCGCATCCAGCTGACGCGCTGCATTGGCTGGCAGGAGAACCATTTTGCAATTAATCAAGTCTGAATAGAATTCTCGGAGACCTTTCTCGTGGGTACGGATTTGCGGTCCTTCACATACCAGCTTCAGATGAGCCTTTATTGACACCGAAGGAGAGCCAAATGCCTTGTACAGCAAGTTAAGAGCTTCTTGCAGTCCTTGGGAGGCTGGTAACATCACGCAGTTGCAAATCAGTTTTCTGGCCTGCCCAGCAGTAGAATCCAAGAGTAGTTGCAGAGCAAGAGCAGGGTCCGATTGCCCATGCAATCTAAGAACGCGATCTTGTATCTGACGAATGAAGACATGGTATTTGAGGGGATCACCATCAAATCGCTGATCCTGCATCAGGGCACGCGAATCTTGACAGCGTACTATGACCTGTGCCAACTCTTTCATGTCATCGGACTTTTCCCTTTTAACAGGAGCTGCATGTTTGGACCCGCAAACAGTGGGAGACATACGAGGAGTAGGGAGAAGAAACCCAGAGACCAAAGAGCACCCAAAAGAAGTGGATACTGAAGGCCCAGGCACCTGAGCACCAGGAGAACATGCCTGCGCAGATGAAGCCGGCCCATGGAACACTGGAGCCGGAGCGCTGGAGGCAAACGATGATAGACATGTTGTGACAAGAGAGGTAACAGGCAAAACCCAGAGAGACAGAGAAGGGAACTCGGAAACCTGGGATGTTTCAATGTGATCACTTGAAACAGCCGGCCCATGGAACAACGGGGTCTGATTGTGTTCAGATGAAACTTCATGGGGGGATGGACTAGAAACCGCGACGATTGTGGGCGAAGATGTAGGAGGGGAGACATTCACGATGCTGGTACACATCGAAGAACTGACAACCACAGGAGGTACCATCCAGGAAGCAGCATCAGGGTTCAGCGATTGTACCGGCGGAATGGTTTCCGCAGGTGAAACTACTCTGGGCCAAGAGTTGGCCTCTGATGAGCAAGATAGGGTATCCGTAGGTCGTAAGGTACCAGACATACCGTTAGGATTAGAAACTTGAACAGCGTTGGATGGCCCTGCCTCCTCGCCAGGTTGAACTAGGCTAGCCACATAGTTGCTCACCTTATCATGAGATGAAAGAGATGGTGCAACATCGTCATCATCTAGATCTAGTAGACCATCATAAGCATCGGCCATTAGTTTAGCCTTGGCTAGGTCAGATTCTGCTTCTATGACTGCCTGCTCAGCATCATGCTCTGCCCTAACCTTGGCCAAAGCCTGACAATTTGCATTTCCAAGCGAGCCCTAGCTGCAGACGACAGCGAGGTACGAGAGGTAGCACTAGAACCCGACTTAGAACGACTCTTCTTAGACCGATTAGATGCAAAAGAGTCTTTAGGAAGGGAAGCATCAGTTTCTTCCACCGCGGAACAATTATCACGTTTTCCTGAAACTTGTGTACTGGAAGCACCTCCCTTCCGTTTAGGGTCAACTTCCTGTAGCCTTTTAGAAACCCTTTGTAGATCGACTACCAACGCTGGGGAGCCTTCTGAAAGAGCGCGACTGGAGTCGCCAAGCACCTTCGAACTACGAGTGTTGTATAAGCTTCTAGGCATTATCTTGTCTAAGCCAACAATCTAAGCGTCCACGTTATGACGTTGTATAATGACAAGAGTTACCTCTAAAAATGGTACGTTCAGAAAACGTCGCAAGGACTATGAGGAGTTCCCTAAACGAAGAAACAAAGAATGACAGCTGACTACTGTCCCCGTAGATTCTAATTGACAAGGAATATGCTGTCCTATCAGCGCCTAACGTGCGATGTATCAACAAATTCTTGTCTTCAACGAATTCTATTGATTCAACCACATGCAACACGATAATTAACCGTAGCTCTAACTTAAACACACTTAATTAGATCTAACTAGCTGCGGATACGCTAGAGGTAACTTTAGCGTTTCCTAAAGAAATAGAGAACAAAGTAAATACACTGACCAAAAATTAACCGGCATGCAACAACTATACAAACAGCAAGAAAATAACCCTTGCACCAGGTAGCAAAGGTACGAAGACCAGTGGTAGCCAGCACAGGCATCACGGGAAAGCTAGACAGACTAACAACGGTCCCGTAGTGTAAATCATAGCCAGCACCGAGCTGCGATCCAACCGAGAAAATAGCTATGTTTCAACAAACACAGATAACTGTCAAATACAGGGCTAATCGCGCTCGCAGGCTAACAAATACAGGCATAATAATAGGTGAAACACACTTGCCGTGCAATCCTATTACAATATAAACTGCACTACATGTCCCAACACTGCACCTATCCAATCTCTAATATAATGGCAAACACAGACCCGCCAACATAGAACATTATTCAAACAGGTTTCTACTGCAGAATCGGTACCCAGCCCTAGGCTATAACTCAATAAATCCCTCACAACAACAGACTAGATCCCACAACTATGACTTCCCGCAAAGGCTCTAACAACAGTCAAGCAACTTAATACACAAATGTAACATGTCTGCACTCTGCACTGTCCAGCTACAAACAAGAAACAACAGCTTGCAGCAATGTGCGAGCTAACTAACCAGTATGATGCAACAATTACCAAACAGTGGCGCTACAAATTATTCAACAAAGAACCAAGCAGACATTCAGCAGAAACGGGGAAAACCCTATACGTATATGAGCGCAACAACATTGACGGGCCAATGTACTGCTTGTAGTGCTGTGCAAGTACTGTATTTCTTTGAATATAAGCCGCCTTCAAAGTGACGCGTGTGACCTCACAGAGCGAACCGCTTTTTCAATCGGTTCGGTTAAGGTTCGCAAGTACTCCAATTATTCGGTTCAGTTCCGGTTCGCTCTTTGCGATTTTGAAAAATACGGTTTGACTCCCTGGTAGCAACGTTGCAGCGTGAGCCCAAAAGAACCACAAGCGTTGCTAAACTCCGGAATGCCATTTATTGCGTCACAATTTCGTGTACCACTCTTGCCACAATTGCAATCACGAAAAAAGTTGGCAGTGTTAATAGCAGTTTGACTTAATTTCGAACTTCCGACTGTTCCGAGATGGTCAGGTGCTTATAAGCAGTGTTGCCAACTTAGCTACTTAGTATCTAGATCTAGATACTTATTTAGTCCCCTTAGATACCAATTTTATCGTCTAGATCCTAGCTACTAATCTAGATACTTCTATAACTATCAAGTTTGTTTATTGTTTTATCCCTTGGCGGAAGAATGCCAGAAATTATCGCTTTAATTTTGTGAGCCGTTCTTTCGAGTGTTCAGCTCAGTACCGGTGCTTTTAATGGCCTAAATTTTACACTGAACTGAGTGAGCAACGCAATAACCGGATTAACTGCGGTACATAATGCACAAGTTAGTTTTCCTGGTGTGCATAAAATCCAATCATAATATTGAAATTCCGCGAGTAGCCTGCCTGTAGTTCAGTTATTGTAGGCTATTTATAAGCTGAGTTAATCTTAACAATTTTTTGAGGGCTATGTTCTAAAAAGATGATAAAGTGAAGAGAGCATTTGCTAATTCTAGATAGTTCAGAACTTCTGTTGCAAACTATTAAGTGTTTTAGGCTTCGCCTCTACACAGTACACAATACACATTCGTCTTGTAGACTTTTGGAATATTCTGGTGTTTTCTGTTTTGTTGAAAAACTTTGATTGAGCACATGTGCAGTTAATTTTTTTGATTGTTTTGTGTGAAGTTGCAGTGGAGTAAGCCTACAGTATTAAAAAGGATAGTGTGCTGTGCACAAGATTTACAGATGCTTCTGCTAATATAGCTATATAGCCTACACTGCTAGTGCGTAAGTTTACCAGGAAGTTCATGAAACTGCTAAATTCAAAGTTCAGTCCATTTAAAACCATTATAGACACAATTGCTGAAAACTGATCATATGACTTGATCGACTAGCAGATCCATGATATTTCTCTGTTGTGTTTATTTTCATTCATTTTTGCTTGAATTTGTGGCTATGATCAGGGGCGTAGCCAGGGAGGGGGGCAAAAGGGGCAATTGCCCCCCCCCCCCCGAAATATTTTCAGTGACCACTAGCCTACAAACAAAGATACTAATGCTATAACGTAAATCTACTAACAACGCAAGCAGGGGCGGATTAAGACCACTTTTTCACAAAACAACTACGCTAAAATGAGTATTTTTCTAGCAAAAACCTAAAAATCCGTGGCGGCTGGGGGCAGAGCCCCCAGACCCCATTAGCCTCTGGCGGCAGGGAGCTTCGCCTCCACACCCCCGGTTGGGGCACCCCCTTTGCCGAATCCTGGATGCGCCACAGAAAAGCCTGTGAAGTTTTGCCCCCCCCCCGAAATTTTGGGCTGGCTACGCCACTGGCTATGATGTGTTTAAAGGTGTTTCGATGTAACTGCGACTAAAATGTGTTTTCATTAGGCAGCATATTTCTCGAAAAACTGAATGTGTGCTATTATTAAATGCTGTATATAAGTTACTTCATGTCAGACTCCGTAATATCGCTTGTTTTTTGTCGCATTAACGCACTTTTTGTAGTTAGATACTAATCTAGATACTTTTGTTGTTTAGATGTGGTTTAATCAAAAATCTAGCTACTTCCTAGATACTTTTGGTAAACAATCTAGATACTTGAGTAAATTGATATCTGGCAACAATGCTTATAAGTTGACAGAGCCGGCGCCAAAGCAGTCGACTCAGGGGGGCCAAGCGTTTATCAGGGGGGGCCAAAGTTTGAAATTAAGCACAAAAGCCGCTGTCTTCAAAAAAATTAAGCTTGTTAATTGCGGGGGGGGGGAAGCATGACAATTGGGTGGGGCAGGCCCCTCTTTGGCGCCGGCCCTGTAAGTTGAGAACAACAGGTACTGCCCTTGAAGGTGAAATGCTCTGTGTTTTTACAGTGTATTTAATGAACTAATTGTGGAAAGTTCTAATTAGCATGGTTAAAGTGGCAAAAGACTTCCGCCTTACATGCGACGGCACTACGTAAAAGGGATTAGCGTAGAGGGTAGTGGCGGCTCGCGAGTCTAAAACTAGAGGGTGCTGCCAATGTTCGGAAGGGGCACGTAATCTTGCTCTTGCGGCTATTTATGATAACGTCACTTAACGTGGTGGACTGGCTGAGAGACAAGACGTGCTCTAGCATGCAGTTTGGTCTGGCAGCTTTAAATCAAGGATCACGGATGTAGGTTGTTCTGCAAGCTGTTAAGTTTTTTAGTTATTCATTGTGAGGTTGTTTGTCAGTTTACACATAATTCATTATATTTGTTTTATCTGTCGAGGAAAAAAAAACTTATTGACCAGAAAGCGACGAAGCAGCTACGCACAAGCAGAGCCGCAGCTGCTCAACTTTGGGCCCTCCCCCAAAAACCCTTTCAAGTCCCCAATACTTAGCTTTCGATATGAATTGTTTTAGGTTTTTCCAGGGGTAACAACTCAGTTTCTCACCACAATGCGAATACTGTGGTAAAATTAAAACATATAACGCGTTATCACTGTGTAAAAATAAAAGGTGTAATTTTAAGACAAGTTTGTTACACCCAATTCATTTTCCATTAAAATCGTTTAGCTCAGGGTTTTTCTACCTTTTTCTGCTCATGGCCCTCTAAAATGATAAAATATGATGGTGGCCCAATAACTTTTGCTAAAAGGTACAAAGTCAACGTGATGGCATGATTAGGGAATGCTGATGTCGCTCTCTAGTCAAGCTCTGTGGCCCACTGTTGGGCCATGGCCAATAGGTTGAAAACCTCCGGTCTAGCTAGAGCGCACTTTTTCGTACACAGATGTTCTTCTGACAGCATCATAATCTGGAGATCGGGCGCATTAACTTTCGATTGACAACATGGCCAGCGAAGAACCAATCGGATGGCCGAGTGGATAGAGCGTGTGCTTCTGAGCCTGAAGGAGTGAATAGACTGAGGGTTTGATCACTAGTCGAGTCAAACCAATGACTTAAAAATTGGTATTCACAGCTTTCCAACTAGACATTCAGCATTAAAGGGATAGTGTTAAGAAAGCCGTCAAGTTTGCTTGTGCCGGTGGGAAAAACACTTAACGAGATTCCCCCATCTAAGTGCGGTAGGTAGACAGATGGCCGGTAACTCCTAAGGGAGCTCGTGTAGCGCCCCATTGCTTTCTGTGATAGGTGGATAAAAATGCCAACAAATGGAAAGAAAAAAGATAGTCTGCTGTTTGCCATATTAGATGTAATAAACGTTTTAATAAATTTCAGTTTTCTGAAGCTTTGTTCAGCACTGGTAACAGTAACAACGCATTTTGTAAACTCGAGAAGCAAGGCAAGCGAGCACTTACAGGTATTACTATTGAATTAAAAGTTCAACGGTGTTGAAGGGAGACTGCCAAACGAGCTTGTGTCGTTCTAATCAGCAACCATCTGATATAAATATCAAATGCAATAGACTCCAGCCGTGAATCGAGCCCGTCGCAAAGAATCTGAACCTGCGTGCGGTATTGCCAGATCATATTGCTGACAATGGCTGTTCATGCACGAAGCTGCTGGGTGTAAACAGCAATGCAAAGACAGAAGCGACATCACATGTCAGCTTAAAACTTTCTAGTATCGACATAATAGCCTGGTCCACCAGTTGTTTTAAAAAGTTTGCTTTGAATCTCTTCCTCAGAAGCTGTACGATATAGATTTGCATCGTGACTAAACATTCTCTTTTTCTATTTTCATTCTCTTTTTTTTTTTACTTTTTGATTGAGGAAGACCGGACCAATGTGCAATTCCTGCGCTATTTCAAAAGCACACGTTTTCAAACTAGCAAATCCTTTTTCAATGGACTTTTGTATTCGATGTCAGATTATGGTTGCTGACACAGAAATAGGGTAGGATTGAATTTAATTTACCGATCGGATGGCCGAGTGGATAGAGCATCTGCTTCTAGATTGGTGGACTCCGGGATTCAATTCCGGGTCCGGTCAAACCAATGACTTGAAAATTGGTATTCACAGCTTTTTTGGTTGACGTTCAGCATAATGGATAGCGCGAAACAAGCGGCAAGTTCGCTTGTTGTGCTGTTGGGAAAGGCACTAAACGGGATTACCCCATCTAGGTGTGGTAGACCGATGGTCGGCAACTCCTAAGCGAGCTTGTATAGCGCCCCGTCGCTTTTTCATGATAGGAGAATAAAATTGCGAATAAATAAAAAATAAATAGATAAAATTTTAAATCTGCTCACAAGGTGTTAATGAATTTGAATTTAATTTTTTCAAGAGGAATGAATTTGAATTTAAGCTTTGAAAAATGATTGCATCCAACTCTGCACCGGCCTCCTTTTTCAAGTCCTACGCGCACTCTTACACACAGTGTATTGTTTATGACATCATTATGCAGTTTATGACGCTATTTGAAAGTAAACGATAGCGAAAAATTTTAAAACTGAAATATATAGAATCTGAGCGCAAAAAATCCCATTCAACGCGATTCGCCAAGCAAAACTTTGTTTTTGAATTGATGCAACTTCGGGTCCTTCAAGACAATTTGGGGCCCCTTTTGGCAGTGTGGGCCCACCCCCAATTGGGGGGTTTGGGGGGCGGCTGCTACGGCTCTGCGCACAAGGCGAATCCAGACTTGAGATTTAAGGTGTTGCCATTTGCTTTTAAGTTTTGGGTTAAATTTTGCTTCCTAATGCTTTAATTTGTTGCTTGTAAAGAAACAATCAAGCAGAGATAACCATGGTGAAGCATCTTATCCAAGGACTCGACAACAAAGCGTATGTGAGAGTTGAATCAGTCACCACCTTTGCCGATGGTTGTCGTGGAGACAACGCTCCACCCACTACGTCACGCTTACTTTATTTGGGCGTAGCATCGTTATGACCACAGGGCAACCAAATGTAGCTTACGGACCGTCCACAAACCAAGTTTCAGAGAGATTTTTCAGAAAACTTTTAATGTATTGTTTCAAACCGTTGTTTCATAAGTCAAAAGAAGCCAAGTCAATGTGTTTTATAAGTCAAAAGAAGCCAATTAGGTCCGTATGCGTTTTCAGAACAGGCTAAACGCTTTGAATTTGAAACATTTTTATAATGTTAGACCAGAGTTTTCTCTATAAGAGTTGTCCGACTCTTTCTCATTTTTGTTTCTTTATTATAATGGTTACGCTTCAATACTAATAGATCAATTGTGTCACAGAAACGTCGCAGTGCATAAGATACAATAGCAGCAGCAGCATAAGAATGCAGCAATCCAGCAGCTCTGAAAGTCTGAATCCAGTCTTGTAGCTTGCAGCAGCATTATTTTTTTTATTTGCTTTGAAATCATAACATGAAATGCACGAATTTGTTTTTAAAAACTTAGTGCCAACAACTAGCAATGCTCTGCTACTGCGCCAAAGAAAAGCAAACTTATAGCCTACCCTGATATTTCGCCACTACTTTTCTTAGCATATTTAGCAAAAAATGCTTAACGCAGGTAGGCTAATACGCAGTGGTGTAAAAGAAAGTAACAGTAGACTTTTACACGAGCAGCTTTTTCGATAACGAATAAGCCTAGCATTTTCGATAACGAGTATTTTCAGCATAAAGTAACGCTACCCGAGCAGTTTTTTCTGCAAAGTAGGTTAGTTTCAAATTTTGAGCCTTAATGTCAATTTTTTTAGTTAAAAGAAAAAAAATTGTGCTGGATAATTTTAGATCTTTGGAAGCTTGCACAGCACACATTATTAATATTTGACGAGCGCGTCACAAAAAATTTCTGGTGTACAACAGCTTTTTTCAAAGCTATCGAGAGTATTTATGATAGAGGTTTTTCCAAATGCGAAAACCAGGGAGTCGAACCGAAGTTTTATCAACCGGTTTTACGCTAATTTGGTCGAACCTGAACCGTATTTTTCAAAATTGCAAAGAGCGAACCGGAACTGAACCGAATAATTGGAGTACTTGCGAACTTTAATCGAACCGATTAAAAAAGCGGCTCGCTCCGAGAGGTCACACGCGTCACTTTGATCGGCGTAACCGACTGACACTTTGAAGGTGGCTTACATTTAAAGAAATACAGTACTTGCACAGCACTACAAGCTGGGCATTGGCCCGTCAATGTGAAGATATGTTTCTTTATCAAAGATTAGGCCGCGGGCGTCGGAGCATAGTAGCAATTTAATTATCTCGAAACTGTCTTTACTACTAGTATTTTATGCATTATATTGGCCTGTCAATGCGAAGAAAAATTGCTTTGTACGTTTCATTTTCTAAAATATGTTACTAGAACTGTACCATTTTTAACTGCGAACTTGAACCGGAACTGTATAAACCGGTTTGAAATATTTTTTACTGGAGCGAACCCAAACCAGAGCGTTTCAATTTATCTGAACCTTAACCAGAACTGAACCGAAATTTGAAACCGCTGTTGAACCCAAACCGATTCTGAACCGTACAAATTAAACGGTTCGACTCCCTGGCGAAAACAGCTTTTTCAAAGCTATTCTGATGTTCCGTACTGATAACCTATTGTTCAAAATACTTGGCTAATTTTTCATTTGCACTGGCAGTGATGGGCACGATAGGCTAAAATTTTCTGTACTTAAGCAATAACGATAACCGATAATTTCAAAAAATACCGATTATAATCGGTAAATTTCAATTTCTTGAAGTGACATCGGTAATCGATAAATTCTTCCGATATATGTTGCATTAAATTTTCAATGTGTTTGACGAAGCTTTTTTGGAGTCAAATTGCAAAAATATTTTTCTAGATTTTTAAGAAAAGAAAGCAGTTCACGAACTCTGCCGTGGCAACAAAACAAAGGGACATTTTTTTAAATCGCAACAAGACTTTATGAACACTGCGTATTTTTCCACAGCACCAGCTCACTAACTTTGAACACTGTGTGCATGAAGAATCGTTTATCTCGATAATTCATCGGCGATAACAAAATGTACTACAAAAGCGATATCGGTAATCAACAAATCAAAACTATATCACCGATAAATGCTCATCTCTGTGCACTGGTGGTTAAGCGAGTCTACTATTAAGATTTCAACATTCGTTTCATATGAATAAACATTTGTTCGTTTTCCGATTACAGCAACAATTTTTAAGAGACATTTGCAATTAAGGCCTACTTTAAATCGCTTAATCATGTAGCGATCGGAAGGTTACCACTTTATTGACAAAAGATCCCCGTGGGGACGTTTGAGTGACATTTTTTAACTGCAAATAAATTTACCGTGAGCATTTCGAATTTTTTCGTTTTGGTACAGAAGAGTTTCATCACAAAATAAAATCCAAAAAAATCAAGCCGTCATTATACTCGCGGTATTCCGCCAAAGCGTGTAACAAGTAGCGGGACCCGTTTCCGCCGCTGATCGCCCAGGCAACTCAGCTTCAAAGTTCGAAGAAAACAGCGCGGTGACGAGTCCCTGGCGATACTTTGTCCGATTTGACTGGCCCAGGGCGCGAACCCCAGACCTCCCGCATCGATAGCGATGTCGTTACAACTAAGTCCAACAAACTAAAAAGCCTTTGGCCTAATATATTGTCCAACCAGTTGGACAAAAATTGAATTCAGTAAAACTTGTGCGATAGGTCCCCTACTTTCCCTGCTTTTAATAAGATCCATAAGCTTTAATGGTTATTTTTACAGCTAAGGTCTAATAAAAAATCAAAAAATAATTAATGTATAATATTTTGAATTCAGAAAAATGTCGAGTTTAATTTGGATCAAATTCCTGAAAATATTACTCCCAAAAGTTTTAATGATAGAAATCAATTTCGATTTGAAATGACATTTAGACTGGAACTCTAGTCTATCACTAAATGCAGTTGTGTCCAACAAAGGGTGTCTTAGTAACCCATGCTAATGTACAGCTATATAGACTATCTAATCACTAAAACTATCCTTCACGTTATTTAAATCAGTTTTTGCTAACTAGGCTACATAATCACTAAAAATTCTCTTGCAAATGTCTGTAAAACTATCCTTCACGTAATTGAAATCAAATTTAGCTAATTCGTTAGCTTAACTCCGGCGTTTGAAAGCATTAGTCACTTTTCACAATGCAAGCTGACTGTAGTCTGCTGAAATCGATCTATAAGTACTCATGCGTAAAAACGAAATCACGTGATAGAGTCGGACAACTCTAATAAAGAAAACTGGTTAGACGCAATTCTCTGACGTTTTCTAATGAATACTTAACAGCTCGATTTTGGTGACCCAGTAGGCTATGGCAAATTCATTAAAAATCATAAATTTGTCCAAATTACGCAGGCAAATCTTTTGATTTAACAGCAAACATTGGATTAGGCTGTCATTTTATCGTAAATCTTGCGTAAATCAAATAGCGCTAGGCTAATTCAATGCGTAAGACGCCTATTGGCTTTGCGGCATTTGAAACTTTAATTTTTCCTTTATCTTGCGACCAGCAATGGCGGAAGCATTTCTAAAGTGGAGGACCCAAAACCAATGACCAGACTTTCTTCACCTACAACCAGGTCCGGCAGCGGCGAAGCGAGAAATTAAAAAAAAGGGGAATGGGAAGCATAATTTCCACATTGTTTTCGGCAGAACTAATTTGAAGCTGATTGAGAAACAAGAAAAGCTCCAGGGGGTCCGGGGGCATGCTCCTCCGGAAAATTTACATACTGTAATGGCTATTTTAGTGCTTTTTGAATAATTTTTACGCAAATTGTGTTTAAATTTTTTGACCCTAATTCTGAGTGCTTCGCCAAATATCATGCTCCTCCGGAAAATTTACATACTGTAATGGCTATTTTAGTGCTTTTTGAATAATTTCAGGCAAATTGTGTTTAAATTTTTTGACCCTAATTCTGAGTGCTTCGCCAAATATGATGCATTTTGTTCGCACATTTTCAATTATGCGTGCTTTGGCGTAAGGTTTGTAGCTATCGAAGAGGTTCGAAATTATGGAAAATTCATATGCATCAAAAACATTTTTGAAAATGGCTGGTGGCAGGATGCATATCCCACATCCTACCCCTCTGGGTTCACCCCTGGCCATTAGCTACAGAAACCATCAAAAGAATCTGGCATATTTCAGTCACTTGTGGCACCATTACTATTGTTTTTTTTTACTAAAAGGCAGAATCAAAAAGAGGGGACATGGCACAATGGTCGCGCCCCAAAATACGTTCCGGAGGACCGGATTTAGTACCTTCTAAGTACAGAAAATCGGTACCGAGTAACGATATCGTCGTTACTTTTTTAATAGTGTATCGTTACTAGTACCGACGGTCCTTTTTTAGCGAAGTATCGGTGCCGATATCGTCGTTACTTTTAAAGTACCGACTAGCCAGTGCCCAGCTCTGCTGCCCACCACTGGGCCTATAGGCTGTCCCAGAACTCGATTGCGAGATTATGTTGAAGATCTTAGCTGGTCTTACCTTGGCATTTCAGCACAGCATCTATCTTTTGCTGCAGAGGATCGAGATGCTTGGAGGCTCCAACTCGAGCTGCTGCATCCGCGACCCCCCAAGGATGAGCGGATTTAAAAAGCAAGTGAAACCACTGCGACTAATGTGGCAGTTATTTGTTAAGAACTCGTAAGAGACTTCCTAAGTTTTACTTCTATACAAAAAAGATGCAAAATAGGATATGACAAAAGAATCAAACAAAATTGACAAGATGATTAACGGCAACTCAGTACAACTAAGAAACATTTGAACTTAAATATTTTAAGTAATGATCTACATATCTGACAACATCAGGGTTAGTTCGTTCGTGATAAAAATTGGCACAAAAATCTTTTTCTTTTTTCAATAATTTACGAGTGTTAATTTCTTGCAACTCCTTTTCATTGCGCTGGTCAGCCGCATCAAAGAAATACTTACATTGCAAAACTACCAGCGCTCTCTTGTGACACCACATGGCCTCGTGCTCTCCTTTATATAAAACCAACAACTCTTCGCACTGTTCGATCGCTTTCGTGAGAATTAATTGCGAACCAGCAACTGAATAAAAAGAGCAAGTAATACGAGAGGCAGGGAAACACATGCAGCATTTGTTGTTCTGCAAGAAACTTATCAGTAATAAGTTATCTATGATAAAATGAAGATACGACATGCATGAGTGATCTGACACGTGACTTTCCATCCACTTCATTACGTTACATGATTCATTGATTAGAATCTCAAGCAGGTTTCGTAAAATTTCTTCATTTATGCTGTTACTTTTATCAGGATTATAACGGCACAATAAATGAGGAACTATAAACGTATCTACCACCCACACCCTGTGGGACCAACAGGAGTAATTGCACGGGTGCCAGTTAGCTGCGTCACTGCAGAACAGTAGCTCTTCTCGCAATAACTTGACATCAGTTTTGGTCAAATGGACGAAAACATCTGCATGTTTGTTCGTCGAAACAAGTTTCCGACAAACATTACATTTCCTAACTTTGTGGCAGGTAGAAATCATCGAACAACAGTCATTTATTAAACACTTCAAAATCCATCTTCGGTGGGCAAATGATTCAGTACTTTTGGGAAGAGTTCGTAAAGCAATACGACACAAAGATAGCTCTTCCAACATTCGACATGTGCAGACACATTTGTCTATCTTCCTCAAGTGATCAAGGAACTTTTTTCGCACATTCCAAGCAGTTGTACAATCAGGACAAAGTATCACCACACATCTGCAAAAGTGCAGTTAGACATCAAAATCAGATCTTCATCATACTCGCTGTATTACGCCGAAGCGTGTAACGAGTGGCAGTCACTGCGGTTCAGTACCAGGGAAACATAGAAATATCGCAACGGTGGCGACACTGGAATTGAACCCCAGACCTTCTGCACCAATAGCAATGTGCTTATCAACTGAACTAACCCACCAAATTCCAAATAAACTCTTTGTAAACAATTACAGTACATCAGTTTGAAAGAAGTGGTCGTTCAAAAGTCTAGTTTGTTGTTTTTATCGACAGGAGCGGATCCAGAAAGTTATGGTGGGGTGGATGTAATTTTGAATTAGGCTGAATGCGGTCCACAACTTTTAGGCGCGGACGGTTAGTCGCGAGCTCTATTCATATCTTTGCGCATAACGTTCTAAACTCGACACATGCAATTTTTCGTTTTTTTGAGGGGAATTTTTTTGTTGAAATTTGTAGGTTTAGTTTGAAAGCGGCCAAGTAAAAATACAGTAGAGCTCTGTAAATGGTATAGCGATTACCAAAAATTTTTTACGTGTTTACCATAGGTGGGCACAAATCGCTAATCCGCTAATTAGCGAAGCTAATTTTTTCACTATCGGATTGGCTGTTCAGCTAACGTTCAAAAATGTTAGCGGACTGGCTTTCGAAGTTAATTTTTCAGCCAACCCGCTAATCCGCTAGAATAAGAACAGATGCTACCGCGGTTTCAATAAAGAAAAACCTTTAAGTTGCCATATTTTTCCCGTTTTTTGTGCCAGAGAAATATCTGCCTGTACTCTTCTAGCTAGGCGCTTAGATCAAGCAATAGTAACCCGTCAATGTCATCATAATGCTGAGCTTCCGCAATCACTGTTTCGACATGTAGGAGCCAAGAGATTATAGACCGGCAGCTGAGAGGGGTTAGCATGCCTTTTTTAGGTACCAATAACCAAGTTCATTGCAACCAAGTACCTGAGTGCTACGTTAAAAGCCATCGGCGAAAAGTGATTTCTGCCGCGTCAGATTGGATGCGTTTGGCCGTAATGGGCCCCCCCAGAACCGCTAGCATACCTTTTCTAGGTACCACATGAAACCTAGGGGAAACGAAAGCTTACATCGATCAGATCACAAAATGGTATGTGACAGAATCTTTTTCCGCTGCTTCACCCCTGACAAGAAACTCCTAAAATTTAAGTGATGACGTCACAAAGGTATGCTAGCAAATCTTTTCTAGGTGCCACATGAAACTTAGTGCAAACGAAAGTTTACATTGCTCTGATTATGAAATGCTATGTGACAGAAATTTTTTTGGCTGCTTTGGCCCCAGCAAAATCAGCCCCCAAAGTTCGAGTTAAAAAGTTACAGCAAAATTTATGTCATATTTCAAACTTTGGGGGTTTCTGCTGGGGGTAAAGCAGCCGAAAAAATCTCTGTCACATAGCATTTCGTAATCAGTGCAATGTAAGCTTTCGTATGCTCTAAGTTTCATGCAATCTTGGTCAAAATATTTTCGCTGTGAGGTCATAATTCAAGCTTTGGAGGCTTCTGCCGGGGGTAAAGCAGCCAAAAAAATTTCTGTCACATACCATTTCGTAATCAGTGCAATGTAAGCTTTCGTTCACACTAAGTTTCATGTGGTACCTAAAAAAGATACGCTGGCTGTGTGACGTCATCATTCGAACTTTGGGAACTTCTGTCGGGGGTAAAGCCGAAAAAAATTTTGTCACATACATTTTTGTGATCTGGTCGATGTAAGCTTTCGTTTCCATTAAGTTTCATGTGGTACCTAGAAAAGGTAGGCCTATGCTAGCAGTTTTTTTTTGGGGTCTTTTCTGGGCCCCCATTATTACGGCCAAACGCATTCAATCTGACCCGGTAGAAATCACTTTTCGCCGATGGCTTTTGACGTAGTAGGTTGCAATATACTAAATTATTGGTACCTAAAAAAAGTATGCTAACCCCTCTCAGCTGCCACTCTATCAACCTTGCATTTCGTAACGGTGCGATAATATTTAATCAGACATGGCCAGATTGGCCAGACCGACTTTTATTTTAGTAGGCCTAGCCTTCTGTGCTTATTTCCCTGCTCTACTTAATCGGCAATGTGCTTATTTCCCTGCCGAGTTTATTTCAATGCTGTAAGTTCTTTCAGCGTGTGCCCAAAACCTTGACAATATACCGTGCTATTAAATAAACCTATGGAAATTGCGTTGATACGACATCGTTTAGATTTGGCTGATCAAATGAAAAACGCGATATTAAAATGATTGCGACAAGTTACAAAGTTCATTTTTCGTTGCTTTGTCTCAAATCATAATCTTATGCTTAATTAGCGAATTAGCGGCCTAGCGTTAGCTTCCGCTAACGAAAAATTCGTGTTATCGGATTAGCGTTAGCTGTGCCCACCTATAGTGTTTACTGTAGCGACGTGGGGATGAGATACGTTTGTAACATAAGTAATGAAGGTGACATTTTATGGCAGATGTAAAACAAATTTCTATTTCAAATCAAAGTTATTTTAATCAAACTTAGAGACATTTCACGCAAAAATTAATTTTATGAATATGCGAAATCATGACGCAATTAATACGTTTTAGCGTCATTAGGAAGCGCAAATAAGTTTTAAAAAAAAAATCGTCATTATTATCGCATATTACGTCAAGTATGTAAACGAGTGGCGTGGCTGGCCAACACAGCTTCGAAACACGGAAACGAAACGTTGCCGAGGTGGCGAGCCGTAGGCGACATTGTGTCTAATTTGAATAGCCCGGGAATCAAACTTCAGACCTCCCATACCGAAGTCGATGCTAATACGGAAAAAAATTCAAGCCTGATACTCCTTCATAAGCTACGTGTGTTTAAAGTTACTAACAGTTTTATAGTGTAATTTTTCACTGGATGTTTTTGCGCATTTGACAGTTCTCATATTATCTACAGTACAATTACATGCATCCTAATCGACGTAAATAAAAAGAATATCATTAATTACGAATCTCAGAATATAAATCTTTTTACAACTTCAACACTTTTTACAACCTCTGTAATGTCAAATATGGTATGCTGAGCGTAACTATTTGTCATTTCGATGTATTAAGCTTGAAATATTTTTTGTATTAGCATCGACTTCGGTATGTAAGGTCAGGGGTTTCATTCCCAGGCTTTTCAACATGGACACAGTGTTGTCTATGGCTCGCCGTCTCTGCAAAGTTTCTCCTACGTGGTTCGAAGCTGTGTTGGCCAGGCGCTTAGCCGCGGACTTGAGCCTGCCATTCTTTTACATGATTTGATGTAATGTGAGATAATAATGACGATTTTTTTTCTCAAAAACTTATTCGCATTTTCTAATGACGCTAAAACGTGTTGTGTCATAATTTCGCATATTCATAAAATTAATTTTTGCGTGAAATGTCTTTAAATTTGATTAAAATAACTTTGATTTGAAATAGAAATTTGTTTTACATCTGCCATAAAATGTCAACTTCATTACTTATGTTACAAACGTATCTCATCCCCACGTCGCTACAGTAAACACGTATATAAAAAAATTTTGGTAATCGCTATACTATTTACAGAGCTCAGCTGTTTAAGCCTCTTTCAAACTAAACCTATAAATTTCAACAAAAAAAATTCCCCTCCAAGAAACGAAAAATTGCATGAGTCGAGTTTAGTTAGAACGTTATGCGTAGAGATATAAATACGTAGAGCTGGCGCCTAACTGTCATGGTGCCTAAACGTTCTGGCGCCAAACCGTCTTGGCGACTAACGGCTCACGACTAACTGTCTCGCGACTAACCGTCCGCGCCTAAAAGTCGTGATCCGGGCTGAATGTTAACTAAATACACAGACGTTAAGAACCGAAAACGGGCGTAGTAAGCCTTTTGAAAATGTGTTATGTCAGAAGCATATTCAGAATTTTTTTTAGGGAGGGGGCATCAAATTTCGTCACTTTTTCAATCGTAGTCTTTTTCGGCAAAGCTAATTTCAAACAACCTAAGTAACAAAAACGACTATAGTGGGGTCCGGGGGCATGCTACCCCGGAAAATTTTTCAAAATTCACATACCGTAATGGCCATTTTAGTGCTTTTTGAACAATTTTCAGGCAAATTTTGTTTATATTTTTGGCATCTAATTTTGAGTGCCTCACCAAATATGATGCATTTTGTTCGCACAGTTTTGATTATGCATGCTTAAGGCGACTCAGGCATATTGTTAGGAAGACGTTCGAAATTATGAAAATTTGTTCATCCAAAGCATTGTTGAAAATGGCTAGTAGGGGAGGATGCATCCCCCACATCTCTCCCTGGATTCGCCCCTGTTTATCGACACTTAAAGATGAGATTGTTAGAGCTACAATTAACAGCTATCACGTTTCGAAAACTAGAAAAACTCACAGTTGTACATTTCAAAAGAATCACATTTAGAAAGATAACGCAGGCAGACGTCTTAACCTAGCCATTGGAAAAGGCACTTGACAGGATTACCCCACCTCGGATAGGCACGTTGGTCGTAGATGGTAATTTATGAACAAGTTCATTAGAGCGCACCCGATCAGACCCAGATGCTCATTTTTTGTTAGTGTAGCATTGGCAACAGTAGCTACCGTCACTTGACTGTTTTTACTTTATTATCCAATTGAAGTTGAAGTCGGTTAAAATCATAACAGCATACGTACGCTCTGTCTAAAAAATTTTATGTGGAAAGAACCTCGTATATCAAAACTAATCGATCTCTATATCTGGAGTCAAAGTACGGAATGGTTTACCGTCTTATATCAGAGATAAAGCAACTACTTCCTGCTGCAAAATCTTTTCAAAAATTTTCAAAATACACTTTTTATTACGGTCATAATTCTTTTAGATAACTTCATTTTGATATATTGTAGGCCTACAACTTTTACCGAAATTTCTCTTTTTTTTCCAATTCTGGTGTTCTGTGTCGTTATTTTTGTTTTCTTTGAAGCCTTTCTTAAATTCTCTCTTTAAACGGCTGTGCCAAGAATTTACAAATTTTTTTGCTGAAGTACTTTATATCATATGCACAAATTTTTGAGGAGGAACTGACTCGGCGACCTAGTTGCTTTCTTGGCGACACCTTACGGTCTTTCGTATCTCCTCATCGTGCTATTCTGGGTTTATATTTCGTGTTTGTATTGTTTTGTTAATGCTCGGCAATAAATGACTACTACTACTGGAAATGAATGGTCATACCAAAAACTTACATAACAAGTTGTCAATTTATGTAAGAAGTAAATTCTTGCAACTATAATTCCTAGTGATTATGAATGTTTCAAGTAGAATTAACACCAAATCCAATGATGCAACAAGAAAGACTGGATGAAAAGTTAAACCCGTTTGAGCTGCAATCATAGCGACTGTGAAAACACCATCCAAAACCACTATGCCATGTTCCAAGCAATAGATTTTTCATTATTTTCACAATCAAAGTAATCATCTTCAATGAGAAAATGTAGAACAACATTAAAAGTCAGAAAATAGCAGCATTTTTAACTTGAAAGAAGATAAGAAAGCTTGCCAGTTGTTCATTCAATATGCTTTTACCTGCTTAATCTATCAATGACTTCAATATCTTCAGAGCACCTTTGACTGAGTTCCATCAGCCTGTTGTAAGTGTATACAAAAAGATGCCTGATGCACCACTTGTCTATTCCAATTGATTGATCATGTATATGTACAGGAGATTTATTGGAAGCTTCACGATTTGTGTAAATAATGCAAAAATCATCACTGAAAGAAAAACCAAAGCAGTTATTTCTAATGCCTATTTACCAGTTTACTTCATCTTCAGCACTGTTTCCCCTAAAATGCAAAATTTGTAAAAAACGAGAAATTTCGAGTAAAATTTTTCCATTTCACCAAGAGGAATGGTGATTTTGCCCAATTGTAAATCAAAATGTTCAATATCTAGATGCAAAACAAAAGTTTTGTTAATCTAGAAAACTTAAACTTGAGGAAAAGTTGGATCGAACTTTCTTTAGACCCCACAAGTCTTTGGGCAAAATTTGATTTAAATTTCTATTTGGGAAAATTTGCTCTTGCTAAAAACTTAGAGGGAACAGTGAACTTCAGTGAGCTTATCCTCACAACCTGAAACCTTCCATGAGACAGTGATCTTTAGTGAGCTCACCCTCACAACCTGAAACCTTCCATGAGACAGTGATCTTCAGTGAGCTTACCCTCACAACCTGAAACCTTCCATGAGACAGTGAACTTCAGTGAGCTTACCCTCACAACCTGAAACCTTCCATGAGACAGTGATCTTCAGTGAGCTTACCCTCACAACCTGAAACCTTCCATGAGACAGTGAACTTCAGTGAGCTTACCCTCACAACCTGAAACCTTCCATGAGACAGTGATCTTCAGTGAGCTTACCCTCACAACCTGAAACCTTCCATGAGACAGTGATCTTTAGTGAGCTTACCCTCACAACCTGAAACCTTCCATGCGACAGTGATCTTCAGTGAGCTTACCCTCACAACCTGAAACCTTCCATGAGACAGTGAACTTCAGTGAGCTTATCCTCACAACCTGAAACCTTCCATGAGACAGTGATCTTCAGTGAGCTTACCCTCACAACCTGAAACCTTCCATGAGACAGTGAACTTCAGTGAGCTTACCCTCACAACCTGAAACCTTCCATGAGACAGTGAACTTCAGTGAGCTTACCCTCACAACCTGAAACCTTCCATGAGACAGTGAACTTCAGTGAGCTTACCCTCACAACCTGAAACCTTCCATGAGACAGTGATCTTCAGTGAGCTTACCCTCACAACCTGAAACCTTCCATGAGACAGTGATCTTCAGTGAGCTTACCCTCACAACCTGAAACCTTCCATGAGACAGTGATCTTCAGTGAGCTTACCCTCACAACCTGAAACCTTCCATGCGACAGTGATCTTCAGTGAGCTTACCCTCACAACCTGAAACCTTCCATGAGACAGTGATCTTCAGTGAGCTTACCCTCACAACCTGAAACCTTCCATGAGACAGTGAACTTCAGTGAGCTTACCCTCACAACCTGAAACCTTCCATGAGACAGTGATCTTCAGTGAGCTTACCCTCACAACCTGAAACCTTCCATGAGACAGTGAACTTCAGTGAGCTTACCCTCACAACCTGAAACCTTCCATGAGACAGTGATCTTTAGTGAGCTTACCCTCACAACCTGAAACCTTCCATGAGACAGTGAACTTCAGTGAGCTTATCCTCACAACCTGAAACCTTCCATGAGACAGTGATCTTCAGTGAGCTTACCCTCACAACCTGAAACCTTCCATGAGACAGTGATCTTCAGTGAGCTTACCCTCACAACCTGAAACCTTCCATGCGACAGTGATCTTCAGTGAGCTTACCCTCACAACCTGAAACCTTCCATGCGACAGTGAACTTCAGTGAGCTTACCCTCACAACCTGAAACCTTCCATGAGACAGTGAACTTCAGTGAGCTTACCCTCACAACCTGAAACCTTCCATGAGACAGTGATCTTCAGTGAGCTTACCCTCACAACCTGAAACCTTCCATGAGACAGTGAACTTCAGTGAGCTTACCCTCACAACCTGAAACCTTCCATGAGACAGTGAACTTCAGTGAGCTTACCCTCACAACCTGAAACCTTCCATGAGACAGTGAACTTCAGTGAGCTTACCCTCACAACCTGAAACCTTCCATGAGACAGTGATCTTCAGTGAGCTTACCCTCACAACCTGAAACCTTCCATGAGACAGTGATCTTTAGTGAGCTTACCCTCACAACCTGAAACCTTCCATGAGACAGTGAACTTCAGTGAGCTTATCCTCACAACCTGAAACCTTCCATGAGACAGTGATCTTCAGTGAGCTTACCCTCACAACCTGAAACCTTCCATGAGACAGTGAACTTCAGTGAGCTTACCCTCACAACCTGAAACCTTCCATGAGACAGTGATCTTCAGTGAGCTTACCCTCACAACCTGAAACCTTCCATGAGACAGTGATCTTCAGTGAGCTTACCCTCACAACCTGAAACCTTCCATGAGACAGTGATCTTCAGTGAGCTTACCCTCACAACCTGAAACCTTCCATGAGACAGTGAACTTCAGTGAGCTTACCCTCACAACCTGAAACCTTCCATGAGACAGTGAACTTCAGTGAGCTTACCCTCACAACCTGAAACCTTCCATGAGACAGTGATCTTCAGTGAGCTTATCCTCACAACCTGAAACCTTCCATGAGACAGTGAACTTCAGTGAGCTTATCCTCACAACCTGAAACCTTCCATAAGACAGTGAACTTCAGTGAGCTTACCCTCACAACCTGAAACCTTCCATGAGACAGTGATCTTCAGTGAGCTTACCCTCACAACCTGAAACCTTCCATGAGACAGTGAACTTCAGTGAGCTTATCCTCACAACCTGAAACCTTCCATGAGACAGTGAACTTCAGTGAGCTTACCCTCACAACCTGAAACCTTCCATGAGACAGTGAACTTCAGTGAGCTTACCCTCACAACCTGAAACCTTCCATGAGACAGTGAACTTCAGTGAGCTTATCCTCACAACCTGAAACCTTCCATGAGACAGTGAACTTCAGTGAGCTTACCCTCACAACCTGAAACCTTCCATGAGACAGTGAACTTCAGTGAGCTTACCCTCACAACCTGAAACCTTCCATGAGACAGTGATCTTCAGTGAGCTTACCCTCACAACCTGAAACCTTCCATGAGACAGTGAACTTCAGTGAGCTTATCCTCACAACCTGAAACCTTCCATGAGACAGTGAACTTCAGTGAGCTTACCCTCACAACCTGAAACCTTCCATGAGACAGTGAACTTCAGTGAGCTTACCCTCACAACCTGAAACCTTCCATGAGACAGTGAACTTCAGTGAGCTTATCCTCACAACCTGAAACCTTCCATGAGACAGTGAACTTCAGTGAGCTTACCCTCACAACCTGAAACCTTCCATGAGACAGTGATCTTCAGTGAGCTTACCCTCACAACCTGAAACCTTCCATGAGACAGTGATCTTCAGTGAGCTTACCCTCACAACCTGAAACCTTCCATGAGACAGTGATCTTCAGTGAGCTTACCCTCACAACCTGAAACCTTCCATGAGACAGTGATCTTCAGTGAGCTTACCCTCACAACCTGAAACCTTCCATGAGACAGTGATCTTCAGTGAGCTTACCCTCACAACCTGAAACCTTCCATGAGACAGTGATCTTCAGTGAGCTTACCCTCACAACCTGAAACCTTCCATGAGACAGTGATCTTCAGTGAGCTTACCCTCACAACCTGAAACCTTCCATGAGACAGTGATCTTCAGTGAGCTTACCCTCACAACCTGAAACCTTCCATGAGACAGTGATCTTCAGTGAGCTTACCCTCACAACCTGAAACCTTCCATGAGACAGTGATCTTCAGTGAGCTTACCCTCACAACCTGAAACCTTCCATGAGACAGTGATCTTCAGTGAGCTTACCCTCACAACCTGAAACCTTCCATGAGACAGTGATCTTCAGTGAGCTTACCCTCACAACCTGAAACCTTCCATGAGACAGCGAACTTCAGTGAGCTTACCCTCACAACCTGAAACCTTCCATGAGACAGTGATCTTCAGTGAGCTTACCCTCACAACCTGAAACCTTCCATGAGACAGTGATCTTCAGTGAGCTTACCCTCACAACCTGAAACCTTCCATGAGACAGTGAACTTCAGTGAGCTTATCCTCACAACCTGAAACCTTCCATGAGACAGTGAACTTCAGTGAGCTTACCCTCACAACCTGAAACCTTCCATGAGACAGTGAACTTCAGTGAGCTTACCCTCACAACCTGAAACCTTCCATGAGACAGTGATCTTCAGTGAGCTTACCCTCACAACCTGAAACCTTCCATGAGACAGTGATCTTCAGTGAGCTTACCCTCACAACCTGAAACCTTCCATGAGACAGTGATCTTCAGTGAGCTTACCCTCACAACCTGAAACCTTCCATGAGACAGTGAACTTCAGTGAGCTTACCCTCACAACCTGAAACCTTCCATGAGACAGTGAACTTCAGTGAGCTTACCCTCACAACCTGAAAACTTCCATGAGACAGTGATCTTCAGTGAGCTTATCCTCACAACCTGAAACCTTCCATGAGACAGTGAACTTCAGTGAGCTTATCCTCACAACCTGAAACCTTCCATGAGACAGTGAACTTCAGTGAGCTTACCCTCACAACCTGAAACCTTCCATGAGACAGTGAACTTCAGTGAGCTTACCCTCACAACCTGAAACCTTCCATGAGACAGTGATCTTCAGTGAGCTTACCCTCACAACCTGAAACCTTCCATGAGACAGTGAACTTCAGTGAGCTTACCCTCACAACCTGAAACCTTCCATGAGACAGTGATCTTCAGTGAGCTTACCCTCACAACCTGAAACCTTCCATGAGACAGTGAACTTCAGTGAGCTTACCCTCACAACCTGAAACCTTCCATGAGACAGTGATCTTCAGTGAGCTTACCCTCACAACCTGAAACCTTCCATGAGACAGTGAACTTCAGTGAGCTTACCCTCACAACCTGAAACCTTCCATGAGACAGTGATCTTCAGTGAGCTTACCCTCACAACCTGAAACCTTCCATGAGACAGTGAACTTCAGTGAGCTTACCCTCACAACCTGAAACCTTCCATGAGACAGTGATCTTCAGTGAGCTTACCCTCACAACCTGAAACCTTCCATGAGACAGTGAACTTCAGTGAGCTTACCCTCACAACCTGAAACCTTCCATGAGACAGTGATCTTCAGTGAGCTTACCCTCACAACCTGAAACCTTCCATGAGACAGTGAACTTCAGTGAGCTTACCCTCACAACCTGAAACCTTCCATGAGACAGTGATCTTCAGTGAGCTTACCCTCACAACCTGAAACCTTCCATGAGACAGTGATCTTCAGTGAGCTTACCCTCACAACCTGAAACCTTCCATGAGACAGTGAACTTCAGTGAGCTTACCCTCACAACCTGAAACCTTCCATGAGACAGTGATCTTCAGTGAGCTTACCCTCACAACCTGAAACCTTCCATGAGACAGTGATCTTCAGTGAGCTTACCCTCACAACCTGAAACCTTCCATGCGACAGTGATCTTCAGTGAGCTTACCCTCACAACCTGAAACCTTCCATGAGACAGTGAACTTCAGTGAGCTTACCCTCACAACCTGAAACCTTCCATGAGACAGTGAACTTCAGTGAGCTTACCCTCACAACCTGAAACCTTCCATGAGACAGTGAACTTCAGTGAGCTTACCCTCACAACCTGAAACCTTCCATGAGACAGTGAACTTCAGTGAGCTTACCCTCACAACCTGAAACCTTCCATGAGACAGTGAACTTCAGTGAGCTTACCCTCACAACCTGAAACCTTCCATGAGACAGTGATCTTCAGTGAGCTTACCCTCACAACCTGAAACCTTCCATGAGACAGTGAACTTCAGTGAGCTTACCCTCACAACCTGAAACCTTCCATGAGACAGTGATCTTCAGTGAGCTTACCCTCACAACCTGAAACCTTCCATGAGACAGTGAACTTCAGTGAGCTTACCCTCACAACCTGAAACCTTCCATGAGACAGTGATCTTCAGTGAGCTTACCCTCACAACCTGAAACCTTCCATGAGACAGTGAACTTCAGTGAGCTTATCCTCACAACCTGAAACCTTCCATGAGACAGTGAACTTCAGTGAGCTTACCCTCACAACCTGAAACCTTCCATGAGACAGTGATCTTCAGTGAGCTTACCCTCACAACCTGAAACCTTCCATGAGACAGTGAACTTCAGTGAGCTTATCCTCACAACCTGAAACCTTCCATGAGACAGTGATCTTCAGTGAGCTTACCCTCACAACCTGAAACCTTCCATGAGACAGTGAACTTCAGTGAGCTTATCCTCACAACCTGAAACCTTCCATGAGACAGTGAACTTCAGTGAGCTTACCCTCACAACCTGAAACCTTCCATGAGACAGTGATCTTCAGTGAGCTTACCCTCACAACCTGAAACCTTCCATGAGACAGTGATCTTCAGTGAGCTTACCCTCACAACCTGAAACCTTCCATGAGACAGTGATCTTCAGTGAGCTTACCCTCACAACCTGAAACCTTCCATGAGACAGTGAACTTCAGTGAGCTTACCCTCACAACCTGAAACCTTCCATGAGACAGTGAACTTCAGTGAGCTTATCCTCACAACCTGAAACCTTCCATGAGACAGTGAACTTCAGTGAGCTTATCCTCACAACCTGAAACCTTCCATGAGACAGTGATCTTCAGTGAGCTTACCCTCACAACCTGAAAACTTCCATGAGACAGTGATCTTCAGTGAGCTTACCCTCACAACCTGAAACCTTCCATGAGACAGTGAACTTCAGTGAGCTTACCCTCACAACCTGAAACCTTCCATGAGACAGTGAACTTCAGTGAGCTTATCCTCACAACCTGAAACCTTCCATGAGACAGTGAACTTCAGTGAGCTTATCCTCACAACCTGAAACCTTCCATGAGACAGCGAACTTCAGTGAGCTTACCCTCACAACCTGAAACCTTCCATGAGACAGTGAACTTCAGTGAGCTTACCCTCACAACCTGAAACCTTCCATGAGACAGTGAACTTCAGTGAGCTTACCCTCACAACCTGAAACCTTCCATGAGACAGTGAACTTCAGTGAGCTTACCCTCACAACCTGAAACCTTCCATGAGACAGTGAACTTCAGTGAGCTTACCCTCACAACCTGAAACCTTCCATGAGACAGTGAACTTCAGTGAGCTTACCCTCACAACCTGAAAACTTCCATGAGACACTACCGGGATATAAAATGCTACAGCAGAGTAATTAGCAACTGCAATACAATGGTATACAAAGCTAAAAGAGGGTAGACTACAGTAACGAGAAACAGGATACTGGTAATCTAGCTTTTACAGGCAACAAAATTTTTTCTATTGACAGATTAAGTCTATTTATATTTCAAGTACAAATAAAAATTAGCCACAGAGGTACTGTATATATTATTTTAAAAACTTCTCTTACTGTACAGTGTAATAATTAATTCTAGATTGGTCTTTAATATTGGTAGCATATACCTACTGCATACCGCTTCCCAGAGGTGGGCACGGTACTTGGTACCGGTACTTCAAATTAAATGTACTGCATACTTTTTAAAAAAAGTTCCAAAAAGAAAGTACTGCCCTACATTTTGTTGAATTTTAATTAAAACTGCACGGTTTCGTAATAATTAGGCCTATAGCTATTAGTTAGCTAAATATCTAATTACTCAATATGGTAGTGTTATCGGTAGTACCTGGTACGGCACAATTCATGAATCACAAACTTCGCACCAACCATCAAAACACGGTACAAGATAAGCTATATAGTTGGTGGTTAGTGCAACAAAAATCAGAACGATGCAATCATTTCCCTCGCCCATAGGAATGGGCCGCAACGCAAATGCGAAAATGTTTTTTATTGGAGACCACTTTCAGCGCAGAATGCGACAAAAAGATTGTTTAAAAATTTGGAATAAATGAGGACCCCAGAACTAGCCTACGCTGGAGTTTTCAATGGAAAAAGTTCGTCATAAATCATAATGATGTCAACCTTTTAGGGAAATCATTAAAATAAAAACAGGTGTATAACATCGAAGTGTGTAGAGCGGGGTATCCAATTATTTTTTTAGAAGTACCAGATTTGATAATGTAAAAGTGCTCGAGGAATCAAGGGCCAATAACATTAAATGGCATGCTTCGCTGTTTTTTGAAATTTGTTGCACTCCGGATCATCACCGAGTAAATCTTTCTAGCTGTTTCATGGCACTTGATTTTCGAGTCTGTGATTATCAGAAAGCACTCAAAGTTGTAGATTAGATTCATGTGATCATAATAATAAACAATACTTTGAGCAACCACGAACAAGGACAATATGAAAACTCATCGCAAGCCAGCACACCCTGGGGGTAAAGCAGTGATTCTCAAACATTTTTGTTCGACCACTTCCTTTTGGAAGTTGGAGACTTTCATCACCCCCTTATCAGGAAACAAGTTTTAAGAGGGGCATACACCATACGTACACATTTTTTAAGATGGGGTTGCGTAAATGCGAAAACACGTTTTGCTTTGTGAGATAGCATGCCATTAAGTTAGTTGGAGCAAAAATGCATATGCGCGTTAGGAGTGAGGATTAAATATCATAACGGAACTAACAGAAAGCGAATAAGCTTTAAAGTAAGATGAGAAGAGCTGCTGCAATAGACAGTTATAATCAGCAACGATTATTTTGAAATATTATAAATACTTGTCGAGTTGACACCAGTAAATGTAATACCAGTATCGAAAATGTAGTATGCTGTTAAAGCAGGTCTCAGGCTGGTAATGTTTAGAATATAGGCCTTTAAAAAACGAAATTGATTTCCACTTGATGATAATAAGGTCTACATCGATCAAATTTTCAAAAAAAATACACAATTATTTTACATTTTTGAATTTTTTCAAGGAGATTTACAAAAATAACAAACTGTATTAAAGAGAGAACTGTAAGTCAGTGGAATATCTAGAAAAAGCATATTTGCGAGTCAAAGTTGAAAAAATGATTTTTGAAATCTGCAAAAAAAAACGTCTTAAAACTACTTTAAATTTTTTGTTGTTGTTGTTCTCCTAGGTAAATTTAGATTTTGCATTCCATTGAAATACATAAAAATCAATCAATCAAATTCGTGAGCCTCAGGGCTGGCGCCAAGGGGGGGCCAGGCCTCCCCAAACAACATGCTTGGCCCCCCCAATTAACAAGCTTTTACTTTTGAAAACAGCAGCTTTTGTGCTTAGTTTCAAACTTTGGCCTCCCCTAATAAGCGTTTGGCCCCCATAAGTTGACTGCTCTGGCGCCGGCTCTGGTGAGCCTACAGAGATAAAGTACCGGTAAACATTCCTGAACCGTATTCAACAAGAAAAAAAACATTTTGGAGGGCGCATCCATTTTTCTAGGGCTACTTGTTTAACACTAGCTTACTTCAACCATGTTGCACGCAGGCTATTAAAAAATCTACCCAGGTCTTAAGACTTTCTCCTACAGTTACAACCTAATCAATAGATGGTGACGCAAAAAAGAGCAGAGGAAATTATTGAAAAACTTTTACACTGAATTGCCTTTAGCATTTGGAAATAGTAATCTGAAGACCACTCCTCTTCTGCTTCAAAATATCTTTTCCTGGAAAAAGAATCTTTCTATTGCCGTGCCTGACGGGTTGGCAGCATTGTATTCTAAATACAAATCTTTCTTGAAAACGATTGCTGTGGAAGGTGTACAGGTGCAATTGAGCAGACTTCACCTTTTTTATTACTATTTTTTTACTAAAGAAGATTTTGCAAAAGTACGGTACCGAGTATCGCCTAAAACTGAGAAACAAAAGTACCAGCACTGCAATACCAGTACTTTTTTTTCAAAGTACCGACGGTATCAGTACAAAAAAAGTACCGTGGTACTGCCCACCTACGCCAGTACCAACAAGCAACAGAGCAATCTGATCGGAGCGTTAAAGTTCTTAAAAGTTACCATAAATGCCATACTGTTAATTTTAATCATATCAGTAGACAGCTGGGTATACTTTATTAGATCAGAGTTTTCACCATGTTATGGATAGGCCTATCTTTTCCAAATTAGAAAAAAAAAATTAAGTTTCAAATGAGCAAAAATTTCCTGAATTGGAAAATTTGACAATGTAATCTCATTTCCGCCTGTCAAGATGTCATTTCCACTTAGAATTGATGACATTAAAATTTAGCTGAATTGTTCTTCTACAGCTTCACCATGGGAATTTAATTTTCACCGTGTTTTTTTTTTTTTTTTTTATTTCAAAAAAACATTATTTTCCCATGTATTTACATTGACACTGCAAGCTTAAGCTATGCCTATTTCTTTCTCGGTAAAAACACGATTACATCATCAAATTTTCCATTTCAAGAAGTTTTTCCCCTTTTAAAACTTTCTTTTTTTTCCTGATTTGCAAAAGATATCCCTAACAGGGAAAAATTCGAATCTGCTAAATTATACCTACCGGTAACTGGTAGATCATCTAGACTACCATAATGTTCTAATATTCGCCAAATTAATCACTTTAAGCCAGCAGGCTACAAGAAAACCAGTAAATCATCTGACTCATAGTAGCTGCTAATTGGTACATTGCAACAAGCTTGGCATAAGCAATGAAAAGCTTGAACAAACATACCAGTAATTGTTATGAAGACACACTTACATTTCACCAATGCAAGAAAATGCAGCATTCAAGTCTTCGAATATCCTTTTTCCCAAACAATCATCACTCTGTGTGTTGGACATGCACTGTGCAGCTAGCTTGTTCATTTAAAACTACTGGGTATAGTCTACTGGTGCCTGTACGGTTTTTGCTCGAAGGCAGGACTGGCACCATAGTTCAGAGAACTATGCTGGCACAAAGCGGCAGTGTTGCCAGATTAACAACTGAAAAGCAATGTCCTTCTTGGCCTACCGGACGGGAAGTCATGACGACTTCTTCTGGTCGGGTCAGAGGCTATATCAGCACTCCATCACCAACAGTGCAAAGCACTCCAGTAAAACGTACCGTAGAGCGAGACAGCGCTGTTTCAAGCTATTAGCCTTCATTAGCCACCCTCAGGTAAAAAACATTTATCTTCCAGGGCGAATGTTTTCGCCGGGATCACTCATCCCTTCGGATAAATATTTCTTAAAGAAATTTACTTTTGTGGTACGCATATCCAGGCCTTGTTGCGCTATCAAAAAAAAAAACGCGTAGAAAATGGATTTCGTGATACCCACCGAAGAACTAAATGAAACTTTGTAAATTTAAAGATTAAGCAATGCTGAATTTAAATTTCGTGTCTTTCGTGTCCAACAGGTGCCGTTACGTCGTAATGACGTCATAAAAACAAAAACAGCTCTTTGAAAAATGCAGAAATTTCACATACTTAAAAGCCTCTAAATTTTTTTGTGGTTGGTGTAAATGCATCAGACCACTTTCAAAGTAATCTTTGGTTGACAGACTATGTCTGTGCCAGACTGTGACGTCATAAAATGATGACGTCATAATCCACAAGTAAAAGATTTTGTAAAAACAATTATTTTGTTCTGGATGAGGTGTATACAGTTCCATATAACTTCGGTTGTAGTACGTCTAACAAACTGAAAATCGGTGTGAAACATCCAAATATACATATTACCACATCTGCAAAATTTTGACCAGTTTTATTGGGTAGTTTTTTTGCTATTGACCTACAATGATTACACATTAACCATTAGCTTAAACCGCAACCAGACCAGAAATTAAATAATCGTATCGAGTAATTGCTTCCAACTTCTTGTGTTAGTAATACAAACACTTTAAAATAGTTTGGAGACATCTTCAGTCAATAACTTGTCTCTTTTTCAAATACAGACGTCATAAGTTGATGACGTCATAACTCACAAGTTAGATTTCGCAAAAAAGTATTTTTGCTAGACAAGGTATATATACAGTTCCTTATAATTTCATTTACAGTAAGTTTAAAAAGCTGAATTTTGGCTTGGAAAATCTAAGTATATATATTAATACATCTGCAAAATTTTGGCCAGTTTTATAGAGTATTTTTTTTTTTCTATAGACACACAACAATTAGTATTTACCGCTAGCTTAACGCGCAATCATACAAGATAGTAAATCATTGCATCGAGTAATTGCTTCAACTTCTTGTGTTAGCAATGCAAACACTTTAAAATAGTTTGGTACATTTTCAGTCAATATTTTTCTTTTGTGCCAAATACTGATGTTATAAGTTGATGACGTCATATCACCCACAAGTAAAAACTTTCTCTGAACAGAGTGTGCATAAATTTTTTTAACCACAATTTTGATGGAAAATAATGTGAAACTTGACGTGGATAAATTATGTATACGGACAATACGGTACATACTGGCACACCCGCAAATTTTGTCCAGTTTTATCAAATACTTTCTAGGTTACGAGACGATCATCCTACTCTCTAACAGATAACTTTACAATACTTCACGTATTTCAACTATTGCATCAAGTTAACGCTAAGGAGTTCAACTGGTAGGCTATGAATTAAGCACTTCAAAGTATTTTTTTAATGTAAGCACAAACAACGTACCGGTACGCTTTGTGTCAGATTTATGCAATTAAATAATGGCATCATAATTCACGAAAGAAATATATTTTACGAACAAGAACTTTATTGGATTAGCAAATTAATTTTATAAGTTACTATTCGTTGCTGCCAATTTACTTTAATAAGATGTAAACATAAATTTTTACGTCGTAATATATTTTCATTGACTAAATTTCGTATCTAGCTAAAACACCTAGTCTACATTGATAAGCAGGTTTTATTACTTGAAAAACAAAGAGAAATTTGGTGTGAATAAGCTATATTAAATTTCGTTACATTAAAATAAAACCTTTAGTTTCGACAAACACATTTCAACATTTTTCAACTGGCTACAAATTGGTTGTCATCACTATCATCGTCATCACTGACATCATTCAATAGTTTTACTTCAATTATGGTCTCAGAATCATTTTCACAAACAACGCAAGAGCAGAGTTCGATGCATGATACGCCATTTCCAACGCAAGAACACTGATTGTTAGAACATTTGGATTTTTTACAATTGTAAGAGTAATTTTGCAGCAATTCTGACGGGACTTGCTCCTGGGTCATCCAACGGACCAAAACTTTATTGTTTGCAGCAATTATCCAACCATTACCGTTTGGACTTGGAGCATTGATATTAGTTTAAAGTGCTTTCCGCCAAATAGCCGCCTGATAATTACCTCGTTTGATATGATGTACCAGGGCATTGCGGCAGAGGGGCAAACTCACCTCACTCAAAGCTTTTGTACAAAAAAGGTAGTACCGTGCTTCGTTGATGTAATTGCCAGAATGCCAGTGAAGCTTGCGCACAAAATGTCCCATATTTGCCCGAGGCTTTGAAATCCTCTTTGGAACTGTAGCCTACATATTGCTTGAACAGTACAAATGCTTTCTTTTTTCCTTTTTCAACGAAAGCAGTAGTTGAATCAACCCCGGTAAAAATATGCAGCCTCCAAAGCCCTCCGATAGTGCGACTTTCCATCTCTTGCCCTAGCAACGAAATGCTACTGATGCGCTTCTGGATTCCTAAAAGTGAAATATAAATAGTTTAAGTTGGAGCATCTGTCAATTGTCAATGCAATTAGTAAAAGTAGGAAAAATTTTTATCCAGCAATCCATGCGCGCTGTATTTAAAACATTAGACTTCATTAAGTTAGTAACAACAGCGGGTAATAAAAATAAATAAACTTTTATGAATGCCTAATAACTTCGTGTTGTTCTTACCATACTCCAAATAAATGGTAGCTGGTAGCTTTTGGGCCAGAAAAAGACTAATTACAAAAACATCTGAGTCAGCACCAGACGGAAAAATATTTGAATTCTTTTCGGTAGCGGGCATAGAATTCAAAAACAACCGAGTGTCAGCTTCGGCGTGATCACAGTGAAGCTCCGGAACTTGCACGGTTTTTCCACCACAATAAAGTAACATCACAAGAAGCTCCATGCGTAACGAATAAATCAAAAAGAAATTTACCCCTTTTAGTAGTTCTTGATAGAGGTAAACGGAAAGCCCTTCTTTATTGGGATCGTGACGAAGAAATTCTTTCCACTGTTCTGGTAACTTCAGCTTTGAGCTAATATTTCTGCGTAGAGGTGATGAGACTTTCTAGATGTTATGGCCTAAACGACGGGCATGTTCAAAAGCGTTGATGAAAATAACAGGATAAGTGTCAAATACTGTATCAACTCAAAAAGCATTAAAGCGAAGACCCATTGTGTAACTTGAGTTAAAATGCAAGCAGCAAATTCCATAAATGTCTTAGGAAGCCTGGACGGAAGAAAACTGTGAATCAAGCACATTGCATCAATAACAACAACGCAATTCGGCATCGAGCCGATAACTTTTTCTTCTACGGGCCAATTGCTCTGGACCAAATCAACTATGACAGATTCGGGCGTTTTAGCTAGAAAACCATCAGAACTTGCCTTGGGGATATGACACTGGTCCAGGGGAATAAGTATGCACTTCTTGAAGCTTGACTGTATCTTGTTTTACCAGCATGATGAGTCGAGTAAACAGCTTTCTATTCGATAAATATTTTCCTTTTTTATCCTTTTTAGGCTTTACAGCAGTTTTAAATGTGTGCAAGTTCATTTTTTTCAAGGTACGATGAAGTTGTTTCGAATCAGAGATAAACCGGGCAGTAAAATGATGCTCTGCTTCTTTTCCGCATTCATAAGCTTTCATGAAATCTTCTTGACAAAGAGGGGGTGCAGCAACTCCCAGAGTAGATGTTGATTAACTCAGATCTTTCATAATCAAAAAGTTTAATCATAGCTTCAACAATATCAATAACGCTATCGACCCTAGCTGCGTCTCGAGCACGACGTGAAGAATCAAGGATCTTTTCTACGCCGATCTGCTGCATCTTGATCAGCGTATTTTTGACACAACTGGGTCATAACCAATCGCTGTGACTGAGAAATAATCGATTTAGCAACAGCATTAGGTTGCGTTGTAATTCCAACTATTCCACCAGCTGATTTACTGTCTCCGTTAACAGTCTGCTCAATCACTTGATCCGCAGCTGTTGCGAAAAATCCGTACCAATCTTGTTGCTGAATAGCAAATGCGCCAGCACGTAAATGCTCATGAGCAAATGGGTGTGTTTTTTCAAATTCACGAATTTTATGCAAATAGACAGAATCGTAGCGAGAATAATTCACACGATTGTAGGCAAGCAGCCAAGGAGTTATCTTCTTCAAAGTATTTAAATGACCTTCCCAATCTACTGTAATCTACGGGAACAGCTAATAAAGTGTAATAAAGTAGACACCATATGGCTGCAACAGGGCAAAAGTAGGGAAAGCAAAGGCTTGCGTAGCACAGAACATGTCATTATTGCTTACAAAATATTGAAAGACATCTTCCTGAAGTGGAGGGAAAAGCAGAGATCATTGCCTCTGCCAAGTCACTGATTTCTTTTTTTTTTCACAAATGTTGAATAAATTTGATAACCGCAACGCTTGTATGGATAAACTTTCAATATTGTTTCAGAATCATCTTGTGGAAATTTTATTTTAGAATTCGAACATACACGCATTTCTATATTTCTTTTATTGGTAAATCGAAAATAGCATTATTGATGAAAACCATGCCTATGGGCGCTCGGTGACAGATCAGTTAATGAATTTATTTCCCATAATTGCAAAATTTTTAGCAGCAATAACTTTTTTAGTACAATCCAAACTAAGCCATTTAAAAGCACATTGCTTTAAGAGTGTTGAAACTTGTTGCAGTTAACTTTTTTAATTCACATTCATAGACGTCTTCATAGTGAACGATTATGTATTCCATTGATTCTCTAAATTATTACTTACCGATAAATGAAAATGATAAGCGCCACGCTGAATGAGATCTATTAGCACCAATAGTATTGGTAGAGTATTTTTGTATTTAGTTGCACATTTATCCTCCTATCACGAGAAAGCGATCAATCCACCACACGAGCTCGCTGAAGAGTTGCCGGCCATCTGTCTACCACACCAAGATGGGGGGACCTCACTAAGTGCCTTTCCCAACGGCACAACAAGTAAACTTGCCGGCTTGTTCTCCACACTATTTTTTTCCAGTCCAATCAGTGACAAAGACTAGCCCGAAACCAGCCCAACTGTAACCACCAATGTTAATCCATTGTGAATTAAGGCGCAGTAAAAAAATATAATTTTTGAATTTTGAAAAGTGGTATTTATATTTGTCCCCAAATATGGAGCAAATAACATTGGAACTAATTTTAGGTTGGTGCACCTTCTAGTGGCCGTGCACATTTGCCAAACGATAAAAAAATTGCCAATTTTGCCATATCTTGAAAACCAGTTGAGCTAGAAATCTGGTTTTGGGCTCAAAAGATGCAAACTAGCACTTTAATTCCCATTTGCTCTAAGAGGAACTTTCTTTCTAAACTGACCAGAAAAAAAAGTTGTAGGCAAAAAACAGCTTTTTTGATGAAAATTATGCATTTGCGCGTATGCAGTACCGGTAGTCCATCTTTGCAGTTGGTAAGACTTCCAAGAGTTAAAATAATCACCAAGTTAGTTTTAGTTGGTCTAATTTATTACCTGATGCTAGTAATATTTGCGTGCAGCTATGCCTATGTAGAATGTGGATGTAGCATTTGACAAATATTATCCATGCAATACATGTACCGAAATAAAAGTAGACATATGTAAGCACATAGCAGTACTGTGCTTGAATGATATCAATATAATTCTTACTATGTAGTGCACTACATCAAATCTCAAGACATTGAGAAAGCATAAAAACTGATCAACAAACATTTTTATGTCAGTCAAGCTTATTTATAATCAGCACCTTTATCTCCCTCATGTAGAAAGACGAAGAGCACCAAGCATTGAGAAAAGGCAAGGCTGATCGTTTTTATGCAGCCATATATTACAATGGTGGGGGCAGAAATTCCCCAATACCTCATAGCACAACCCAGACATGCATTGGTTTAGGGCAGTGGTTCTAAACCTTTCTTTCATCGTGGTCCCCTTGACAGTGACACTAAAAGACCGTGGCCCATTCAGTCTAATGTTAAAAGTCCCCAATCTTGAGATATAAGTGCACTTATTCTTACACTTGTGGCCCCCTTCAGGGGCCGAGGGCCACGGTTGGAAACCCCTTGGTTAGGGTAAGAGCGTGATGTTTGGGGAATTTCAGTAAGCTTTTAAAGGAAACCATCTATTGTAATATAAAACGGCTTGAAAACGAAGAGCCCTGAAAAGGCTTGCTGATAAATAGTCAGGTTGACAGTAGGGAAGAATAAACAGCACTGCCCAAATTCTGCCACACATAACACTGTAACAGTTCTGACTTCTGCACACCAATACTCTAATGGTACCGGTATGCAGTATGTGGTAAGCCCATTGCTGCCAGACTTCGAATACTAATCTGCTACAGTGTTGCCAGGTGCACTTGGAAGATCAGTACCAAATTTTTTCCAAAATAGTACCAAATAGCAAAAAATAGTACCAAATTTTTTTACACCCCAAACTGTAGATTGTGTTTAAGTTTATAAGTGCAAAACAACTGTTTCACTAAAATTGTTTTGATCGGGGTTGTTAAACATGATGCTTAACCAAGGTATTAGCTCACTAAACAACAAACAACTGCAGTTTAAAATGACTGATAATATTCTGTATGACCTCGTAAGAAAGTGCATAAATTTAAAGTAAAGTGATCTGCCACGATAGTAACCCAAAACTAGAAGTTTACGAAGTTCTAGCTTAATCATGTTTGAATTTCTAAACAGTTGTAGCCTGTTAACAGTCCAAAAAAACCAGACCACCACAAGTAACATAGCGAGAAATCATATTTTTAAGCGTATTTTTTTCAGCACCGGTACTAGTTTAAAGCTGATTGACTGTGAAGAAACAAAACAGGCCCTAGGGGGGTCCGCGGGCATGCTCCCCCGGAAAAATTTTGAAAAATTACATGCTGTAATGGCTATTTTAGTGCTTTTTGAGTAACTTATATGTAATTTGCATGCAAATTTTGTTTAAATTTTTTGACCCTAATTCTGAGTGCTTCGCCAAATATGATGCATTTTGTTCGCTTTTTTTTTATTATACGTGCTTAAAGCTAAGGCTTATCGCTATCGAAGGGGTTCAAAATTATGGAAAAATTGCATGCATCGAAAACATTTTAAAAAATGGCTAGTGGGAGGATGCATATATCTCTCATCTGATCCTCCTGGATCCGCCCCTGGCCGTAAGCTAAGGAAACCATCAAAAGAGCCTGGCACATTTCAGTCACCTAATTTTTTTTTAATTTTGTAATTATTAACTAAAAGGCAGAGTGAAAAGCGGGGGGCATGACACAATAGCACCTCCTAAATACTCTCCTGACTACCACCAACATTGCGGCATTGTTTCTGGTTTAAGTCTAACCTTTAAATTTAAATGCTATAATTAAAATTTTTGCAATCTTCTTCCAGCTAATTGCTCGGTGTTTAGTTCGCGCAGTGGTCAGCTGATGTCTACGGACCTACGGTATGTCTCCGGTATCGGTGCCTCATCTAAAAATAAAACCATGACTAGCATAAGCCGAAGCAATTTTTTAATGCTTTTTTAGATTTTAAATACTTATGACATTCACTGTTCAAGCAGCCGAATTTTTATGAACTCTATGGTTGCCAGTAACTTTGCCACATGGTAACTTCACCACAGTAACTTTGCCACATGGTAACTTCGCCACACTTTCATACTTCAAAAATTTACATTGCCTACACCGAAACAAAACTTTAAATTCCAGGTTGTCGTAAAAAATTTTATCGGGCTGTTTCAATAAAATTTATCTGTTTATTAAGGTAGTATAACATCATCACATGGTAACTTCGCCACATAATTGAAATTGTGGGGAAAGATATGGATGGAGGTATGGTAGAGTGCATGGGGTGAGTGGGAAAGTGTGTTGGGGTGTAGGGGGAGGTGAAGGGAGCTGTGGGAGGAGGTATGGGGGTGGGGGGAGGTGTAGGGAAGTGCGTTGGGGTGTAGGGGAGGTAAGGAAAGACGTGTGGGTAGGGGTGTGGGAGAGAGTATGGGGTGAGTTGGGAAGTGTGTTGGCATGTGGGGAGAGGAGTGGGGGAGGTGTAGGAAGTGTGTTTGGGTGTGGGGCCCCAACACACTTCCCCACATCTCCTCCCTCACCTCACCTTTTCCTACATCTCTCTTACCTCCCCCACACCCCAACACACTTTCCTACACCTCCTCTCATACCTCTTCCCACATCTCCCCTTCCTTCCCCCATACCTCAACACATTTTCCTGCTATTCCCACATCTCCCCTCACCTTCTCAAAGTGTGGCGAAGTTACCACGTGACGAAGTTTCTGTGGCGAAGTTACCGGTACCATGTGGCGAAGTTACTGGCAACCGATACCATTACCAGATTATTACACAGTACATACTTTCCGGTCTGCAACCAACTGATTTTTACTACCGTATATAGTACTGTAGTAGCGCAGTTTCAGTTCTGCATTAAGCACCAAAGAGCAAACAGCAGCTGCCAATCTAGCATCTCACACCAAGCGTATACTATACAGCAGAGATGGGCACTCGCTACTACAAAGGTAGCGGCGCTACCGCTACAGGCTTAAAATAGGAGCGGCGCTACCGCTACTCGCTACTACACTAAAATTGTAGCGGCGCTACCGCTACTCGCTACTCCACCAAAATTGTAGCGCTACCGCTGTCGCTACTTTAACAAAAAGGTAGCGACGCTACTTCATGAAAAAGGTAGCGGCGCTACTCGCCACTATTGCGCTTTGGGCAGGTAGATATATCTTAAGTTATAACAACCAATATGTTTTTAGCCCAAATTTTTATGCATTAGTAAAATGAAAACAATGCCAATAATAACATAAAACACGTGAAGGTAATAGCGTGGTGCAATGTAAATAGTGAAAATACTATGTTTGAGATAAAGCCATTAATTGCTGTACAACTTACAAGTTTGCTGAGAATTAATCATCGTGGTGTTCTTGGATAAGATGCTTTACTCATGGTCTAAACTAAAATTAAAAAAAAACTAAACAAAAAACAAAAAGAAAAAATTTGAAATATCACATGAAAAACAAAAACTTTTGATCCAAAAAAAATCTACAAATAGCTTCGAACATTTATTTTAAAAACACGAGCATTTCGAAGTGTTTGTCACTAAGTCTCCCGCGTTTTGGTTTCAAAACATCTTTTCCTAGTGAAAAGAGTCTCTCCACAGCAGCGCTTGATGGCACTGCTGTGTTGTACGTAATAAAAGTGGAAATAACAGTCGCGTCATCAAACGCGTCATGGCCTAAACCTAACTGTCGTCGATTCAACAATAACCTTCTCATTTATTATTAAAAAAAGTGAGAATTTTAACTGAATTTTCTAATCTAAGTGATTCAGATGAACTTCACTTGCATAATGAACCGCCGCTAATCTATATCTTAGCGAAATTATTTTTACTTCAAACACTTTGCTTTTGTTCTACGTGTAATACTAATTGTATGCACTACACTTTCCTACAAAACTCGAATGAATGAGCTATAAAACCAAAGGCTGAAACTTATATTGATGGAGAATAACTCCTTTTTTACCTCTCTAATACTTTTAACTGCAGTAGTGTTAACCTTCACACTTTCCAAATGACCAAATATAGGCCTATAACATTTGTCGACTTTTGGCGATAATTGCCGATGCGAAAACTTCATAGCACGGGAGGCACCAACAAAGCAATTTACAGTAAGCTTCAAAGCGAACGATTGCGACATTCAAACTTAGCAAGATTGAGCTTTGAACGGCCAGCTACTAATGATACGATTGATTGACTACTGTTACATACGACACTAGGAAACCATGCAGTGTAAAATGATTGATTTCAACAGGCAAGATACCGTGATACGTGATCACTTTCGATCAGATATTAGAATTAAATATTTTGTGTGGGGCTTTAAGGCAAGTCTGCAGCCTACGGGGAGGAGGGTTGCCGAACAAACTCAGATTTTAATGATCTATTTTTCGCAAACATTAAAAGTCACAACCACAGCATTTTTTCAAGACGAAGTAACATTCATTTCAGTGTTTATAAAAATAATATATATCATACCTAATTTGTTCATGCTCAACATGATAAAGTAATAATGCTAAATGCATTAGTGTTGCTTAGCTGTGGGTTTTTGTGGTATACAAACATACTCAAAAGTCGACCTCTCTCCGTAAGAATAGAGTCGGCAAACTGCAACCGTGAACAAATTTTTTGCGGCTTTCTAATGACCTCACTTTTAATTTAATTAACACATACTGCAAAAAGAAGTGTTGCTGATCAGAACGCGTTATCGTTTTCGATTATAAAGAGAAAACGCATTCGCTTTTCTTTTGTGAATCTTACATGTACAAATATTTGAGTAGCGGTAGCGACATATAAATGATTTTACAAAAGTAACGTCGCTACCGCTATGTGTCTTGAAAAGTAGCGACGCTACCGCTACACGCTACTGAAACTGAAAAGTAGCGGCGCTACCGCTATCGCTACTACAAAAGTAGCGCGCTACAGTAGCGCGCTACTATTAGCGCGCTACTGCCCATCTCTGCTATACAGCTATACCGGTACATAGCCTATTGCACTCCGCACAGTACATACCAAATTACCAAGCAGTTAGCGAGACACTCGGCTTTATCGCAGACCGAGTAGCTGCTCTTTCTGCAAGCGCAACCTGTGATCTCAACTTTGCCAGCTCGTTATCTCGGCTGCAGCTCGGAGAACTTTTCCTGCAAGGGGGATTTGCGAAAGAAATCCTCGTTTACGCATAAAATCCTTTAATAGCGTCCCAGAACCACCCTCTCAGAGTTGGTTAGGCAAATTATAATTTCGCAAGTGACTTCAAGTCAAGGAGTTAGCATGCTACTTCCCTCGATATCCGTTAATGCACAATTTTTCAAACAGTTAGGTATAGTCATGGCCAACAAGTTCAGCGCAAATCGCGCTGGCTAGTAAAACAATTTGACAAATTTAAGAAAATCAAATACCGTACCAAATCTTTGCAGAGTACCTAATTATTTTTTTCAGAACCAAAGCATCAAAAATCGTACCAAATTTTCGAAATTTGGTACTCTAAAGTACCAATTGGCAACACTGATCTGCTACAACTTAACTAGGGTACCAGTGCTGGTATAAATCTACGGATATATACTATACTCAGGGTTGGGAATCGATACTCAAAAAAGTAGGGAATAATCGCTATTCGATAGTTCACCAAAAAGTAAAGAAATAATCGATTTCGATGGTAGTTTAAAAAAGTAAAGAATAAAGAATATTGTAATCGATATTCGATATTATACTGAGTGGTTTTAGCTTTTTCAAAATACTGTAAACCTAGTGTTGACACCACATGCACTTTTGCAAGCAAAGTTACTGGTACTCACCAGAATCACAAATTTTTCTGGTCTATGATTGTTTTTTAGGAAACCAAAATACAGCAGGTTACCAGCTGATCACTAATTCAGTAGGCCACCAATAAAGCAGTAAAATTACCGGTACCTATATATACCTACACTACCACTAAACGGCTAACTTTGCTTCCATAGCGCAATACAAGGCCTAGGTGCTACCTACAGCCTAACCATTAGACCGATCGGATGGCCGAGTGGTATGGAGCGTCTGCTTCTGGATCGGTAGACTTGGGGTTCGATTCCGAGTCGGGTCAAACCAATGACTTTAAAATTGGTATTCGCAGCTTCCCTGCTTGACGTTCAGCATTTAAGGGACAGTGTGGAAAAAGCCGGCAAGTTTACTTGTTGTGCCGTTGGGAAAGGCACTTAACGGGATTCCCCCATCTTAGTGTGGTAGACAGATTGCCGGCAACTCCTAAGCGAGCTCCTATAGCGCATTGATCGCTTTCTCGTGATAGGAGGATAAATATGCCAATAATAAAAAAAAAAAAAGAGCATTTAGCCGTATGCGCTAAGCCTTTTCTGGAATTTGCTCACGGTCGCGTAGCTTAAAGAAGCACCAGACATTGCATGCGAGTGCGACCAGACATTCGAAACGACTTTGTTCTAGCAACTCTGTTTTATTTTTATTTTTAGTGGGGTTTTGGCACAAAAAAATTATATCAGCAAAAAAAGAGTGGCATACCGACAAGCATTTTAAATTTCAATCAATCAATCAATTTTCTGGACCTGCTTATCCTTGGGGGGTCGCGGGGGCAGCAGCTCGAGTTAGAGCCTCCAAGCATCTCGATCCTCTGCAACAAAGGATAGATGCTCTGCTGGGATGCCAAGGCGAGACCAACTAAGATCTTCTACGTTATCTCGCCATCGAGTTCTGGGACGGCCTCTAGGCCTTCGACCAATCGGTGTTGAACAAAGCAGTTTTTTGGCTGTTCTTTCCTGGGACATTCGTGTCGCATGTCCATACCAACGCAATTGCAATCTTTCTAGTCGGAGAAGCAGCGCTTCGATGTTTAGAGATTCACGAATATCTGCACTTTTAACCTTGTCCAACAAGGTCAAACCGCTAATTCTTCGCAAGAATCCCATTTCCGCTGCTTGAACTCGAGACCTTACTTTCTCATTCATGATCCAACACTCATGGCCATAAGTCAGAATAGGAACATAGACCGATCTGAAAATGGATAGCTTTGCCTTGGTGCAAAGCTCCCGTTTCAGTACCACAGATCGGTGGAGCTGGCGCATTACTGCACTTGCTTTTCCAATGCGGATATCCAATTCGCTATTTTGTCTGCCGTCACTTGTGAATGAGACGCCGAGGTACTTGAATTTCTCTGACTGTTTTAGTGGTAATCCATCAATTTGGAGAGAGCACTGCTTTGGTTGTCTGGACAGGCGCATGGTTTCTGTTTTTGTTGTACTGATTGTCATTCCGGCAACAGAGCATGCATCCGAAAACCTGTCAAGAGCTTGCTGGAGATTATTTTGGGTAGAGTCGAGTAGCACAAGATCATCTGCAAATAACAGACGTTGCACAGTGCATTCACCGATCTTTACTCCGCCACAAGACTCACTTTTCTTAACTATTCTATCCATATAAATAAGGAACAGAATAGGTGAAGAGAGCAGCCTTGCCGTAGTCCCACACTTACTCTGAAAGGTTTCGTCGTTGCACTCTTAACACGAACACAGATCTCGGAATGCATGTTCAGCGACTTAATAGCATTTAGTAACTGGCCATCAATGCCGTACTGCAACACCACCGCCCAAAGCTTGTCTCTAGGAATGCGATCGTATGCTTTTTCAAGATCAACAAAACATGCATTAACCTCTTTTGCATATTCCCACGACTTCTCAAAGATTTGCTGCAAGGCAAAGATCTGATCCATTGTGCTTCGGCCAGGACGAAAGCCACACTGAGCATCCGTTAGTTTAGGCTCGACTATTTTACGGCATTTCTTTTCAAGGCATTTGGCATAGACCTTACCCGGGACACTGATGAGAGATATGCCCCTATAATTGGTGCATTTTCTCTTGTCTCCTTTCTTGTGGATAGCTATTATCACTCTAGTTTGCCATTGCTTTGGTGCTCGCCCAGTACTACATGCCACCTTACAAACACGAGTCAGCCAACGAACACCATATATGTTCATTGCTTTTAACATTTCAGGTCTGATATCATCCTCACCAGGTGCTTTTCCAGTTTTCAATGATTGGATTACTGCATTCACATCTGCTTCGGTTATCTGAATATCTTCCCCAACCTGTTCCTCGTGAATTTGTATCGGTGTAGCATCAACTGGGTTTAAAAGATCACTAAAATAGTCTCTCCTAGTACGATTTGAAATAGCATCTTGATCTTTCAGAGTCACACCATTTGAATCTTCGATAAAGAAAGCGGCTCGACATCTTTTTCCACGCAAACGGCGATTGGTCTGCCAGAACACTTTGTTTGCCGTTTTGAAATCATCGTCTAACCTTTCTCCAAATTCCTTCCAGGCCCTTTCCTTAGACAGTTTAACTTTTGTGGCTGCCGCCTTACGTGCTACAGAGTACTGCGAACGAAGTTCAAGTGATGACTTATTTGCAAGCCAGGCCTTATAGGCCACTTTTTTTTCGCACGAATAGCTTCTTTAACTTGTTGGTTCCACCAAGGAGTTCTTTTCTCGCTACTCTTCGTCCCTACAACACGCTTACGTCCACAACAGTTATTTAGTAGCGGACGTAATGACTGCTGTTCGAAACAAACACCACTCAGTTTCCATGTCTTCAGTAAAGGTCGGAAGTTCTTTGAACTTTGATGCAATGTTGTCTGCAAATGCAGTTCGTACCTCTTTGTCAGTCAATGATTCCCATTTGATTCGATAAGTTTCTCGAGGTCGAAAAGTATTTCGTTTTTTCAAGGGTTTCAAAGCTTTCAAAGTGCAGACAACTAGGTGGTGATCAGTTGACAACTCAGCCCCTCTTTTAACACGAACATCAGACACGGTAGAAAACAAGTACGCCGAAACGATACAAAAATCAATCAGGGAGCGTTGCCCCAGAGAGTCTCTGTACCAGGTGTACTTATGAATTCTTTTGTGCTGAAAAAATGTGTTCATTATGCACAGCCCATTGGTGGCACAGAACTGCAATAAACACCTTCCGTTCTTGTTAATGTCAGGGTCACCATGTTGGCCAATAACATCTTTCCAGGTTGCATTGTCGATGCCCACATGTGCATTGAAATCGCCCAAAAGGACAAGGGATTCTGATGAAGTTGCTTTTCCCAATGCAACCTCAACTTCCTCCAGAAAGGCTTCGTACTGTGATTGCATTTTAAATTTACTGAAGTAAAATAAAATAATCTGGACGAAAAAAATCGATTATCGAATATCGATTTAAGCTGACAAAAAGTAAAGACAAGGCCATATTCGATACTCATTCAAAAAAGTAAAGGCTCCAATGCATTCGATAAACAAAAAGTACAGAATATCGATATCGATTACAATTGATTTTTCCCAACCCTGCCTTGTAGTTCCTTGCGGTGTTTAGAAGGATCGATTCTCCGCCGTCGGAATTATTTTTCTCCAACATCTATATTTCCTAACAAAACGAAGAGTTGTTAAAGCTAGACTAGCATATCAGTTGAAATATTACATGAGGATGAGTTATCAATAGGTATCCAGAAATGATTTTGCAAAAAATCACAAAAAAATACAAAAAACTATTTTGTTGGAGAGAAAAAATGTACCGGTATGGACCATCAAGAAAAAAATTCATACGTTAGGGAAATCACTATTACAACGCGAACCTGACACTTTTGCTTCTAGTTTATACTTAGTTTTGAATCATATATAGAACAACTACTGGGGAATTATTTAACGTTTGTGGTACCTTCTGCAAACAACCCTCAAGTGGGAAAAAGTATACGTAAAAACATTATCGGAAGTAACATGAGTTCAGCAATGGGAACTGACTAAATACCTTGAATTTGTTGCGATTCGATTGGCTTTACAGCATCGGCTAGATTCTTTTCCACATTTATGAAGAAGTCGTTGAACAATTTGGCCGTACTTTTTAGGAAGTGGCTAAAGTTACGTGACCATAACATTTGCCTCTTTAGTTTATTTTATTACTTTGTCACGCTCTCGCACAATTGGGAAAGCGTGAAGGGATAATAAAATAAACCAAAGAGACAAATGTTACGGTTACGTAACCTTAGCCGCTGCCCACTTTTTATGCAGAGTCTTTTTTGAACTTAGTGTGATCACTGATCAATAAACTATGGTGTGATTTTCATTTAAGGGTGACATCTATTCAGTAAATAAACAAATTGAAGTTGCGCTTTTCAGCTGATGCTATTGCTATCCCAGAACAAATTACTTTCAATCTTCCTCTCTTTGAAGCAACCTTTTTCAGATACATCTGAGTTTTATGAACTCATGAAAGTGTTATCGTAATTCAGGATTCAACAGTTCAGTCTAAAGCAGAATTTTCCCATCAATCTGTGTTTTTTCAAAAAAGATGCCGGTATGATATTGTGAATGTGCTGACAAGTTATCATGATTACATACCGGTACCAGTAACCTTGTTTTAAAGCGGAAAGTAGCCTATCGGTAATTACCATATGTACCTGTGTACCGATGCAGTATCACATGTGTGTGCACTTGGTATATATATGGTATATATACGGTAATGCTTGTTATTTTACAAGTTCATTCAGTATTACTTGTAGTTACCAGCTATTCTTGACAGCTCTACCACGTTCAAAATAGCAGAGTGGGGCCTTCACTGATAAGTTTCTTGTAGGCAATCCAAATCTTACCGAAATAGACTAATCCTGTCCACCGATCCACAGGGAGAGGGCACACCAAGTAAATAAACAAACTAATTTATTATCAACACCCTCAGCCGTAAACCGGTCAACAAATAACTAGTCTTATTCAAACAGAAAGTCTCGACTCCAAAGGATAGGTTACCGTTCATTTACGCAAAGCCTTCAGATTCAACCCCCCAAGACGAAGAAGCCAAAATAACCGAAACCTAAGCTTATAAACAAGAAAGCTAACACTAGAAGCCAAACTAGGAACCCAACCGGAAACCTACCCAGAAACCTAACTAGAAACCTAACTAGAAACCTAAATAGAAACCTAAATAAAAAAAATAATAACCCCACAGGCTGCCAAATCGGCAACCTACCATGAAAAATAACCTAATTTACAGACAAATAACTTCAAAACGTTAAGGCTACCACTAGCGGCGCTGCGACAATTTTAAACCAAATTATAAAATGGCAAAAGAAAAATCGAATTACTGTTTCCAACATTACTGATTAATGATTGGTTTCGTGCATATTCCCAATCCTTAAATTTGCTGCTATGTTTATCACTTACGCACCTCAAGCATATAAGCTACTGAATGGACTACTTGCTGTGTACAAACCAACTGGTGTTCCTGTTGTTTCCTTTGCTCAAGAGATATGTCATCGTTTATTGTTAGGTGAGTTTTTGCTGTTAAGGCAATTTGGTTACCTGTTTTATTTTTTGAGAAATGACATTAAAAAGGTGTTTAAAAGCATCATAATGCATTTGTACAGTGTACTAGACTAGCATGGAAGTAAAAGTATGCTGATGTAAAACCTATGCTTTTATAGTGAGATTTTGTATCGGTATGGTATCGCTATCACTCTGTTCACAACAGTGTTCCCTCTAAGGTGCGAAATTTGAGAAAAAGTAGAAATTTTGGGTAAAATTTTTCAATTTTTACATATTGCTATAATGATTTAAAGCAAATTAGTGGAAAGTTTAAGTATTTTTGTGTCAAATAAAAGTGTTTTACCACAGAAACTCTGATCTTAAACAAAAATTATTCCAGACCTTATATTACACCCTTTAAAATGTGTTTGAGCAAATTTTCAGTGATTTTTGTCTTAGGGCAAATTCGCACTAGCTAAAATCTTGCACTAGCACTAGCTAAAACAGAGGTCCACATGTCCAATTTTGTGGGCCAAAAGCCCAAGGGCTTTGCAGAAAGAGAAGAGTTTATTTCATTGTCAATTAGTGCACACAAACTCAATATTCAGCAAAAACTTGTACCAGTACATTACTTGCAGCAACAAGCAGTTACGAAGGGGCCAGTGGTCTTTGAGTCAGGTCACCGATGACAGCCCATGGATAGCGACAATTTCCCCATCCCACACGCCCAGTGTTTGCAGGCCAAGAGCCCAAGGGACCTCTGCATCACAACCAAATTTTCAATGTCTTAATTGAAAAAAGTGATTATGAAACCAAAAACCCAATTGTGATGCACGCAGAGATCCTGCGGCTCCCCCGCCCACAATCACCTGACACGCGGAAGGGCAAAGGCAATCACTTATGAAAGTAAGAAAAAGCAAAGAAAAAAGAGAAAGAACATTCAACAGGACATAATTGTTGTTTCAGACACAAAATTGTAGCTATGAGTAGAACTGAAATGAGAAAAACTGGTAGGTCATAAGATCAATAATCACACTGATTTAGAAGAAGTTGTTTGTAACTAAATTTGAATTTATTATATGGGAGCTGTTTTAGGTAGAGGGGAATGTTATTCCAGATTTTTGTGCCGACGTATTTTGTGGACCTTTGAGTTTTAACAGAAGAAAAACGAGGTAGAGAAATATTTTTAGCCGACCAATGGCGAGTAGATTGAGTGTGAATATCGAAGGAATGCGAAAAATAATGACAAAATTGACTTGGCAGTTTATTTTGAGTGAATTGGTTCATAAACGTAACTATTTCAAATTTAGAATCTGTAACGTGAAGTAATGTGGTGTCATATTTTCTCTTAGTGAAGACTTGGTGATAATTCTTAATGCTTTGTTTTGTCATCTTTTTGGTGTGTTTAGGTATATATGTTGGGAACATAGACGCCCATGTAGGTAAAACATACACTGATTGAGCAGTTGAGTGTGAGTTAAGGAATAACGTAATATGAGCAGTGCATTTGATAGAAGATAGTAATTAAGTTTGTATATACATTATTCCATGTTGCATGCAATGTTGCATTGGGAAGTAACATCACTCTTAACGGCTGGACACATATTAGACAGCCACTTACCAAGCTCTCATTCGCAATGAGCAGTCCTCGAATCTCATTTGGATGGCTGGTATGTGGGACAGGATGTTATAATATGGTTTGCGGTCTGTTCCTTTGCACCACACTCACAGGACGCTGTGGAAGCCATGCCCCATTTATGCATTGACCAAAAGAGGCCGACTCCAGTCTGAAGACGGTTCAGCCAGACCCAGGCAGGTCTGGGAAGCCCCATTCCTGGTAGTAGAGCGTCCACATCATCAAAAAATGAATGCAGATGGGAAGTGCCTTCCCGCCACCCAATGCTCCACCTCCACGTGTGGTCCGCCCATCTTGCTGCACTGGTGCCCAGTTTGCTTGCATCTCTGAACAGTCCCAGAGCAGCAGGCACAAAGGGGTGTCTTGACTTGAGCTGTTGCTGCCCTCCATAGGGGTGGGACATAAGCTGATCATGGAGTAGTTACTAGGCATGACAAGCCAAAGTTACCAGATTACCAGGCATGACAAGCCAAAGACAGTAGGGCTCGCTTTCGACGAAGCTCAGTCGGTGTGATGCCTGACAGAACAAATAGGTTGTTCGTTGGTGTGGGACGTAGGCATCCAGTCACCAGGCACAAAGCATCGTCATCACTAAACCCACATGAGTGACCGCCAAAACGTCAACTGTAATTGACCACATCATTACTGATGATACCAGCCATAAAATTATCCCAAGGGTCATGTATAGCTCTATAACTGATCATTTTCTTATTGCATGCAAAGTAAGTCAACTCAATCTATTCAGTAGGAAAATGAATACCATTTTTTATGACGATAAAAGGAAATTTTGCAGTAAAACGTATTGTGAAGAAATGTATTGCAAACTGGCGAACATAGTTCTATCCAACTTCCCTTTACTACGTGATAAATTCAATGACGTCTTTGAAATGTTTGTTACGGCAATCTCTGATGCAATAGAAAAACATGCACCACTAACGCGTTTAAGCAGAAAGCAGGCAAGGCTTGTAAAGAAACCTTGGATTACAAAAGACATTTTTACTTCAGTCAAAAGAAAGAACTCAATGTTTCGCAGCCATTTCATAAATGGTAATGTAAATGAAAAAAGATTTTTCCGCAAATATACAAACATTCTCACTAAACGTAAGGCCTTGTTAAAGAAAATTTACTTTCATTCGGAAATCAACAAAAACAAGAGTAACGCACGCAAAACCTAGGATATTGTTCGATCAGTGTTGCCAAACAAGTTGAACTGCGAGCCTCCCTCCTACCTTAAAATAATTAAAGTGATTTTGAGGGAAACTCCCGTTATCGCCAACGAATTTAATGATTTTTTTTGCACTATAGGGCCAACTCTTGCGGGTAATATTAAAGAAATAACAAACTGCAGCGCTGAGCACTTCTTTGACAAACCACTTTCTGACTCTATATTTCTCGAACCCCCGAAGCTCACTGAAGTCTTTGATGAGATCATGTCCCTTAAGGACAAGGCAGTAGGTCATGATAACATCTCCGCTTTTTTCCTTAAAGCTGCTCGGCACGAAATTACCCCTTTTTTAAAAATCTTAATTGATTTCGTATTGAGTGAGGGTATTTTTCCTGATAGCTGTAAAATTGCCAGAATTGCCCCAATTCATAAAAACGGCGCAAAAGACAAAACTTATCTACAAGCGATTAATTCATTTCTTTCAAAAACATATTCTTTACCCTAACCAATTCGATTTCCAAAGCAAAACTTCGACGGCACATGCTATGCTCAATGTTGTTACTTCCTTATATGACTCTATTAATCGTAATCAGTACTCGGGACTCGTCTTGATAGACCTCAAAAAAGCCTTCGACATTGTTTCTCATACCACTCTTCTGAAAAAATTACATAATTAAGTCATTTGTGGAGTAGCGCAAAAATTGTTAGTTTTTTATCTTGAATGAAGAAAGCAATTCGTATCCCTAAACCTAACGCGATCTAAACTGACGAATACAGAGTACGGTGTACCCCAGGGTTCTACTTTAGGTCCCTTGTTTTTTCTCATTCATCTCAATGACCTTAACAACGCATTGCAAAGTAAGCCTTTCTTATTTGCAGATCTATGATGCCTGTTTGCTAGTTAACGAGGATAACTCACAAACTCTGAGAAATACAATTACTGATGAATTGAACCGACTAAGCATCTGGTGCTCTGCCAACAAATTAACAATTAACTTGTCCAAAACTTGCGTACTTTTTATTCCGCCAAAACTAACCATGAATTCCAACTTTTCACCCTTTCTTCTTTCGAGTAATGATAATCCTATTAATATTGTTAGTAGTACAAAATATTTGGGCGTTTTCATTGACAACAAATTGAACTTTAAAGCGCGCATTCTTACACTTGAAAACAAAATAGCTCGCTCCGTGGGCATCCTTAGTAAAGTTAGATATAATTTTTCTGTCAAAACCCTGCTACAACTATACCATGCTCTCATACATCCTCTATTAACTTATGGCATTGTAATTTGGGGTTCAACTTATCCCAGTTACCTTAGCAAATTAAAAACCCTGCAAAATAAGACAATGCAAATCATATCCGGTAGTCACCATTGCGACGAAGCCAATCCTATATACAAGAAACTTGAAGTGCTACAAATTCATGATTTATATACTTATGTAACCGCTAAATTTGTTTACTCTTGCTTCTATAACCTAGCACCAATACCCTTCATAGACTTCTTTACAAAAATCGATGAGGTTTCCCAAAGAGCTACTTGACAGTCAGTTGATAAATTCAGTCTATATACTCCCCGCTATCCCACAAATAGACTGCAGGGAAGCATAAAGTATCAAGGAGTTAAAATATGGAATTCCCTTCCTAAGGACATCAAGTCACTCAAATTTCAGCTGTTCAAATCTCGTTTTAAAACTTTCCTCTTATTCAAGTACGATCAATACATATTATATTAATTCGTTGTATTAAGATCGAGATACCAGGCTGTGGCAGTTAAATTGCTCTAATTGACACTGGGTGGTTGCTTGACTCAATGATCGCGAGGTCCATTTGCAACTTCGCTGTCGCATTTCGTGCATTTTTTTCCTTTGTATTTTGTGTATTTTATCATTTACGTATCGTATTGGTCAACGAGCGACTAAAATAAATATGTTCTGTTCTGAGGTTCATGTGAGCACTTCGACTCCAAACAGGAGTGCAGTACTCTGCAGCAGAGTGGATCAAGGCCAAGGTAGCTATGCGCAACGTTCTGGCACCAGCCCCCCAGCTTGATCCTGCTAGGCTCCTCAAAAGACCAATGTGTGTTGTTAATTTTGTGCGCAGTAAAGACAGTTGATCATCCATAATTATCCAGGATATATTCGGCTGCATTGGAATTAGAAATTTGATCTGCATGAAATGTTATTTGAGTTTAGGGCTAGGATTGCGACGATATGGAGAAATGTTTGGAGCTAGAGTTTTTTGTGGGTGTAGCATCAAGTTATTTGAGTGTGTCCACTGATTTGCATTATCGAGTTCATGATTAGCTACCAGTAGTCTTTCGGATCCTACTAAAGCTGCAGGAAGACAGGGACCACAAGGATCACAAGGACTGCTAGGTTCGCAAGTGAGTTATTACTAAAACCTGCAGGAGCACAAGGATCGCTAGGTTCATGTCAGCGACATGGCCTAGCAGTACTGTGCGCAAGTGACAGATCCTACATGACGGGTTCGATTTGCGGCTGTAGCCGATTGCATTTGACGTATATACCAGGGGCTGCTGACTTAAAGAGCGCAAGCTCACTTCGCATTCTCCCTCAATTACTGTTGAATTTTCAGTTCAATATAATTAGAGAATAACCTCAGTTATTGTTTATCACAAGGACCGCTAGGATCATAAGGACCACTAGGATCACAAGGATCGCTAGAACCACGAGGATCACAAGTACCGCTACCGCCTGGATCATAACCTAGCAATCCTTGCGCTCCTGCAGATTTTAGTGATAACTCATTTGCACGCCTAGCGGTCCTTGTGATCCTAGCTGTCCTTGTGATCCTGCACGTTTTAGTGATAACTCACTTGCGCCCCTAGCGGTCCTTGTGATTCTTATCCGCCTTTTGCTCCTGCAGGCTTCAGCAGTACCGGTTTTTCCATTTTAAGAAATGTTGTTTCTCTAATTAATAGCGCTGTGCCGTCAATGAATAATCTGGGAACCAAGTGTAAACACACTGGCAGGTCATTGATAAAAATCAGAAACTGAAGCGGCCGTAAAATTGACCCTTGTGGCACACCATATTCTATTTTTTTTAGTTAAAATATAATTTTTGTGACAAACCGAGTCGAAGGCTTTTTTATGTCTAAAAATATTAAAGTAGAGAAATTTTTACTATGAATGTTATCAATTTTTACAAAAATTAATTCATTTTTTTACAAAAATTAATCATTAATTAAATAAATTTTTAGAAAAAATAATTCATACCAATCAGCAGCCACAAATATTTTTAGACATATGAAATCGATTGATGTTGACAAATTTTGTGATGATTTGGAGTCATCTTTAACGCCTCTTACCTACGACTTAATTTATTCTCCCTTAACTCCTCAATCGCTGAATGACAACTTCAATCGTTTAATTAAGACAATCTCGGACGTGATTGAGACTCGTGCTCCATTACAAACTGCGTCTAGAAGGCAAAAGCGTCTGCAAAAACGACCCTGGATAACAAAAGGAATTCTTATCTCCATTAAAAACAAGCAAAAGTTATACAAAACATACTTTCTGGGGGGTAGCAATTTCAAAAAATTCTATTATAAAATTTATGCAAATAAATTAACTAGAGTAAACAATCTACCTTAGAAGTTGTATTATCATTCGGCCATTGCTGATCGAAATTCTAATCCTTGAGAATTATGGAAATTTATTGAAACAGTAATTCCTTCCTAGAGTTCAACAAGCTCGAACCCCACTGAGTTAAATGTTGATGATTGGACTGTTGAAAATGCCAATGAAATTGCACTTACATTTAACAATCATTTTGTTGAAATTGGTCGCTCTATTGCACAAAGTATCAGACATTCTAGCGAAGTCAACTTCAAAATGTTTTTGAAAAAAACTGTATCACAAACGATTGTTCTTGACCTGCCTCAACCAATAGAAATCTTCAATGTCATAAATTCCTTAAATCCCCGCAAGGCTAATGGTTACGACAACATTTCATCTTATTTCTTACGAATTGGAAACAAAATCTCAGCCCCTGCGCTATCTTTATTTTTTGAATGTGTATTTGAACTTGGTGTATTTCCCCAAATCTTTAAAACAGCTGAGGTCATTCCTATTCATAAATCCAGTAACAAAAAACTAGTTAGTAACTATCGTCCAATTTCTCTCCTACCTTCACTATCTAAAGTTCTTGAAAAACTGATCAAACATCAATTAGTAAATTTTTTTAACAAACACAATGTATTATATGACTACCAATATGGATTTAGGTAAAAGCATAGTGTTATTCATGCATTGTTAGATGTTACTACCCTCACTTATGATGCAATGCAAAACAATTCTTATACAGCCTTACTTTTGATGGACCTACGTAAAGCGTTTGATATTGTATCTCATCATATTTTATTGCATAAATTATACCATTACGGTGTAGGAGCAGACTTGGACAACTAGATAATTCTAGTTTTCTAATTACACTAATTAGAGCGAAATGCCGCTAATCTAATTCTAATCTAATTTGCGAAATGTATCTATGCTCTAATTCTAATCTAATTTGGAAAAACTGTGTAGCTCTAATTCTAATCTAATTTCCGGTTTTGCCGAAAATGCTAGTTTGTCCAACGGCGTTTTTCAACAAGTTATGCAAGAATATCCCTTGTGCAAGGAAAACCAGTGCCAAGCCGCCATCGCATTGCTTAGTTATAGTAATTGTGACGAATAGTAGCCATAGTGACATAATAACTCTTTTATACTGTAGTAACTTGTAGTGTAGTAAGTTAGGATATAGAATCTAGATAGTGTAGAGTAGGCTGGCAAAGCGGCTATGCATGGAAAATTACTAGGCCTACACCTTTTCCATACACACACAGTGTTTCTGGAAGTTAGTTTTAGAACTAAATGTTTTGCATAGCCTAGCGGCGTGCATTAGCAACAATCTTCATTATCATTGCATCATGACAAGAAACTGTTCAAGATTGCTGTAGTAACGATAGTGCTACAGTAGAATAAAAACTTTTGTTCGAAGATTGTTTCAGCACCACAAGTTGGAATAAACAATAGTAGGCCTGATAATACTTGTATGTTGTTTTACATGCTATGCTAGGCTGCTATATCAGCACTAAACTACATCACTTATAACCTAGAGTTAGAAAAATTACTGTCCTTTTACTTTTTAGCCGTAGAGACAATCGCTGCATAGTGCATATCACATCACTGATTGTCTGCACAGATATCTGATGATGAGGCTCTTCTCGAACAAACGTGAAGGCCTCATTACTGTACCTACTCAATTACTATAAATAATGTACAGTATTGGGTGGCGTTAAAAAAACAGAAAACATTTCTAGTTTTCCATGTTCTTATCCTTCAGTTTTCGAAAGAGTAGGCGTAAGCAGCGTTCATCAATACTGATGTGTACGAATAGGTGTCAAAAACTAAGCGTTTATGTACTGTAAACCTTTATCAGCCCAAAGGCGGCGAGAATTCTTTCGTGTAGTACCGCCACTTCGCGGTTTTTCACTTATCGCAGTGGTGTCTGGACCGCATTAACCGCGATAAACGAGGGTTTACTGTATGCCTATTTCTTATTCGTTCCAATTTTAATTCGGAAGTTGATTTCATTTCCAAGTTTTTGCGAATTCACTAATTCTAATTCTAATTTAATTTGGAAAAGCCGAAATTTTTCTAGTTGTCCAAGTCTGTGTAGGAGGTCCAGCTCATTCCTTAATTGAGAGTTATCTCACATGGCGATAGCAATTTGTTTCTATTAACAGCCGACAATCTTGTACCAAGTCTATAAATATTGGTGTCCCTCAAGGGTCTGTCTTAGGTCTTCTTCTTTTTCTGATATGCATAAATGACCTTAGTAACGCTGTATCCTCTTGCCCTCGTCTCTTTGCTGATGACACCTGCCTAGTTGTAAGCAACCCATGTTTAATTGAACTTGAAAAAAACTGTAATACTGAAATGCAAAACCTCCTTCACTGGTGCAGCGCAAATGCTTTAGAAATTAATCCTGGTAAATCTGCAATAGTAACCCTTCCTCCAAAATTAAGATCTCCCTTTCCAGTGTTAAATATATATTATAACAACGCATTGATAGAACTGTGCACTTCCTCAAAATACCTCGGTATAAACCAAAACACTAAACTCGATTTTAAATCTCACATTGCAAATATCGAAACCAAAATTTCTAGGTAAGTTGGTATTTTAAGTAAACTTTGCTTTCTATTTCCTTCATCCACTCTCCTCCTCTTATATTTCACACTCATACACCCTCACCAACTCTACGGCCTTCTACTCTGGGATTGCACCTTCGGTTCTTACTTGAAAAAGCTACAGTCTTTGCAAATTAAGCTATTCGAATTATCTCAAATACCAGCCATCGATCTTCTATCACTGAACATTATCACAATCTAGGGGTTCTCAAAATCATTGACCTATATTCGTATGAAGTCGCGAAGCTTATGAACCAACACACTATGCAAAAACTCCCTCATTGTTTCACTTCTTTTTTTACTAGCATTTCGGACATTCATGCAAAAAAATACCAGATCGTAATCCAAAAACAACTTCTACCTCCCTAAGTATTCTACAACACGCTGCCAAAAATCAATAAGGTTTCAAGGGCCAAAAATATGGAACTCGTCTCCTGAAATAAGAAATCAACCGTATTCTAAATTTAAAAATAACCTTAAAAAACATCTTCTGGAAAAATATATCTAGGTAGTAATGAAAACATTTACGTTGTATTTTATGCCTATTTTAATTTTAATGAAATGTTGGTTTTAGCAACTTTCAATCTTGGGTGGCTGCTTGACTAGAAGACCTTAAACGGTCACTTCGCGGTCGCCTTTAAGTTTACTTCTCTTGTTTTCTTCCTTGTTTATTATGTGCTTGATTGCTTTTTACGCTCGAAAAATAAATGTTACTACTACTACTACTATCAAGGCAATCAGTAAGCATGTCTAAAATAGGGTGAAGAGTGGAATGGTTGTGACGAAAGCTAAATTAAGTTGGTATAAGAATGTTTTTCTGTTCAAAAAAAGAAACGAATTTGTTTAGAATAAGACATTGAAAAAATTTTGATAATGATGAGAGTAAGGAAATAAGACGATAGTTTCCGGGTAAATCAGCTAGTCCTGATTTATATACAGTCCACAACTGTTAGGTGCAGACAGTTAGTCACCAGGACTAGGGTTAGTTTGAATATCGGTAATTTTACTGTCCGGATTACGGATATATCTGTGTATTTCGAAATAAACTAACCGGTTGACCAGATAATGACAGCGTAGCAATTTAGACTGCGAATTTCATGAGATATGCATAGAAAAATTGATTACACAATCATTGCAGCGTATTAAGTGTATTGTACGCAGTAGACCAAAGAAACGTGTCAGGAAACATGCATATTAACAATGTTCACTGTTTCTGCAACGCATTTCATATAAAGCACAAAGCATCGATCGTTGAATCGTGTAGACAGGACCACAGTTTGGTGACAAAAATCCACATGCGCTGAAATCTCTTTTTGCTTCTACAGAAGTGGGCTGAATAGTAAGCAGAGTTTCATGGAGAGTCTGAAGGTTAGCAGATCGACTCCCGGAAGCTTCAAATACTTCACATTCTTTTTGTACCATTCTTCGACTTAGGTTTTCAGTAGTGGAAGGACGAGTAGGTGGAATTGACGCTGACATGATCACTCGCTCCAGTTTCTTCTTGAGAGATTCATGTGATGAATTCTGCATGCTGAAGTAGAAGCGATTGGTTGCAACTGGCTGTCTTCTTCGGGACCAGACTCTGCAACTCCAAGCAACCGTTGCATTAGGGTTGCTGCAAGAGCAAATATCTTGTTTTTATTTCCGTATTCGCAAAATGCATCAAGTTTATTCTCTAACAGAAAACTGGGATCATGCAAATATTTAAGAAGATGAACAAGACATGGATTCCTCCTTTCTTCGATTCTTACCTCAAGATGAGACATAAGAAAGGCTGAGTATGCAGAATTGGAATTAGGAAGAGCTTTAAGCACAAAACCGTGAATTCGCTTAACTGTCAGTAGTGTAGCATCTCTCCTGCAAAGTCCATCCACAGTGTGTTTGACAGATTCAAGGACATCAATAAGATCATGAAGAATTTTTATTTCTGCGTCAGTAATGGTGACAGAAGTTCCAATCTCAACAAGCGCCATTCTGATTCATTTCTCCTTTTTTGTAAATGTTTTAATCATCTCCAAAGGACTGTTTCATCTGGTCTTAGAATCTAAAATCAACTTCAGCTCTGTATTCAACTGTGCTTGAATATACTTTTGCAAAATTTTGTTCTTCAGGGGACTTTTGTGAAACATTTTCACCATCGTTCTAACCTATACTATCACTTCTGCAACAACACGAATAGAAAAAATTACTAGCACAAATATTTGTAGTGAGCATTGTGAATGACCGAGATTGATAGCATGCTGGCACTGGCGCAGCCAGGGGGGATGAGGGGGACCAGTCCCCCCCCCCCCTTTTAAAAGCACAGATTTAGAAAAATATCAAACATTGGATTCAACATATAAAACACTTTTTAACCTGAGCATTGATTAATCGCTAGAAAAGTCTGGAAGTGGAGGTGGGGAAAATAATTTGTTGAATGATCGATTTAGTCATAATGATTATACTTTTCGCAAGTAGGCCTAAACATGGGTTGTAATGAGAATAATCAAGATCGTTAAAGGCGTTTTTTAGTCCCCCCTTAGAGCTTTCAAGTCCCTTTTTCAAGGTCTATAACTACACCTTATTGTACTTGAACGATGACTCATCGTGAAATGTGTTATTAGTTTCTCTTTTTAATTTTGAAATGCTGTTTCCGTTCTATATTTCTAACTTTGAAGGCAAAAAAAATTTATTTAGCTGCATTTTTGTAATCAGGCCTCAACGAATCATGTATGTTGGCCTAAATTTTCATAGATAATTCAAACATGTACACAATGGACTAATTGTATATAGATAGAACCGTAGTAATGGTGTAATGTGAACACGAAAATCTTCCCCAATTTGCTTGGTAAAAATGGTTTGATTCAATGATCTGGGTGTTTTCATTTTTCGATGGCTACTTAACATCAATATCTCTAGCGGCTCTGGGATTCCAGATTAAAGCAGCAATTGCTACACATGCAACATAAGGACAATGCTTGGCGGCGGCGTAGCTCAGTTGGTAGAGCACCAGAGATTCAATCGAAAGGTTGAGGGTTCAATACCCGAACTGGGTGCAACAATGTTGTGTCCTTGGGAAAGACACTTCATGCCAATTTCCCAAACGGCGCCAAGCTGTCTACCCGTCGTGGTGGCCCAGTCTGACTAAAGATTAGCAAATCGAACCCTAGAAAGGGTAATTTAGCGTTGGTGTGGCAGACATACGCTAAGTGCCTGGTTCATACGACAGAGAGAGAATAAGGACAATGCCAATTCTTCGGTAATACACTTGCTTCTTCTTAGAATAGAATGCCATTTATGCACTTCATGACGTAAAATATGTTGATGCAAAAAAAAACATGCTGGCACGTTTATACTGTTAAGTGTCGTCCTGACTACTGTATTTATGCTGCAGGAAAGCTTTAGTTTATCCAGCAGTTTTTAAATCAGTCGTGTGTACTGCAGGGGAGGGGGCGCTGAGTCGAGTACTATGTAAACTTTATTTTTTTTACAAAAATACTTTTTATCTGATACAAAAATACCCTGCCCTTCAACAATTACCAGCGATCAAACCGCACAAGGAAAGTAAAGCTAAAAACAGACGCTAGTTTCTTGTTGATTGTTCTGGTTAATTTTTAAAACTTTAACTGCCGGAGGTTAGTGCCAGAAGTTTAGCCCAGGTTTTTTTATCTGCTCCTAGCTCACTTTGTGCTGTAAGATCTTGTTTGAAATATGTTTATCTGTTATAAATTGTAAAAATAACTTTTTTAAAACTTTGAACCCCTTAAGCTTATGACAAGCACACATAATTCGAAAATGTGGCCAGCAGAAATGGTCCCTATTTGGTGAAGGACTCAGAATTAGAAGCAAAAATTTAAACCAAAAATTGCTTTAAATGTTGTTCAAAAAGCACCTAGTTGAGCCTGCAATTACAGCATGCAATTTTCAAAAATTGTTGGAGGGGCATGCCCCCTTACTCCCCGAGAATAGTTTTTCTTCCTCATTTGGCTTTAAATTAACTCTACTGTTGCGTCTAAAAAAGTCTCAAACTTGACAACCCCATCGAGAAATTTTTTTGGATACCGCACCGTGTCAAGCTAACTCTACTTCCACAAAAATGAAACATATCATATGTCATATGCATAATTTGTAAGTTTTGATAATGTCTACATTCGTATGGTAATACATAGATTTCAGCCCTGCTTGCTCAAAAGTACTTTCAATGCCTCTGAAAATAATATGTTGTGTCAATAACCTGCCATAATGTATTGCCATTGTGTTGAACAGGCTGCCCTCAATACTTCATGACCAACGAACGCAACAAATAATTCAGAATCGGATATTCAATGAAAAAATTGTCCCCCTCCCTTTTTTTATTTCTGGCTGCGCTGGTGCATGCTGGTATACAGTGGTATAGCATATTCTACAAAAAATTATTATGTTCAGTATTATTACATCACATGAGAATGGACGTAATGGCTGCTCACGTGGTGAATAAAAGCTTGTTGATTTTTATCTAAAAATAAAGACTATGTTATCTAGAATAATCAAAGAAAATGCCACTACCCATATCAAATATATGAACCGAAGTGTGGGCATGCGTTATGAATAAATTGTTTTGGTGGTGACCTAAGTTATTACGGTTTAGTCTGGATTTACTTTAACACCTTCAGTAAAGAGACAGTATTCATTTTCGACAATCCGCCATGTTGTTCTTTTAAGTAATTGCTTGGCTTGGTTAAACTTTTGTTGCTTTAGAAAAGTAGCCGGTAGATGCTTGGTGATGCAGACCTTGTAACTACGTCCTTCATTAGCATTGCAAATTTTCAGGTGCTTTGCACATGCAGAGGCCAGGCGATTGTAAAAAATGCTATTGACTTTGATAGTGATGGGTCTAGCTATTTTAACTCCACTCTTAAAAAATTGGACGTTGAGGCAGACGAATGTCAATGATTTTGATGCAGGATGGATCAAGATGGTGACCCTCGACCATAAATTTGTTGAAAACGTTTAATGTCTCCTCATTCGTTTCCCAAGCCTTATTAGATTTAGAAACCTCGTGAACTAGGATGTTTAAACTCCTACTATAAGCATCTTTAGATACCTGTTCTCTTGCTTTGGTTTTTTTGTTGGTTGTAATTTTTGTTCCAGTTCTTGTATTTTCATTATTGGGAGATTAAGTTTTCATTTCATACTTTACTATTAATTTTCGCTGACAAAATATCCTCTCTCTCTTTCACCCTTTCTTCAAGTTGCAACATTTTTTGATTTATTTTGTCAAATGTAGTAGTATTGATGTTTTGTTCAAATGTTTCGATTTATGTGTGCTTAAGGCGTAAGGCTTATTGTTATCGAAGATGTTCAAAATTATGGAAAAATTGTGTTCACCAAAAACACTGTAAAAAATGGCTAGTGGGGGGATGCATCTCCCACATCTCCCCTCTTGATCCACTCCTGATAATGGCCGTTAAAGGTAAAGGTACGGGACAGCGGGTGCAAGCACACATTGTTTAGGCCATTTTCAATTGGCGGCCCATTACAATTATCAATTATGAATGATTGAATGCTGTTAGGGACATACATGACGAACAACACATACATAAAACCCTTCGCACTTTCGCTTGTGCCGAGCGACTGGCGCAAAAGCTGCAAATACTATAAGTGTTTAGTGTGACCCGACCGGAAATAAAACCCCTGTCTCCCGGCTACCAAGCGGACGCTCTTAACCAATACACCAAGCGCCTGTTGATAATGGATGTTATTACCAGCTGGAGAAGGCATTTTCCTCTAAAGCTTGTAGAAATAAATTATTTTTGTTCAACGACAGTGTCACCTGAAATTATTGCAAGGAAACAATTAAGAACCCTGTTCACGTGGTGCCCAGATTAAGTGGCTCCAATGGCCCAACGGCTTTCTGCATCACAATTAAATTTTTGGTGTCATAATTACTAGAAATATTTGGTGTCTTAATTTGCATCATATTTATTCAGAAGTTTGAAACACAATATAAAACAAACAAATGCTAAAGCTATTAGAAATTTATTTTGGTCATTGCCATAAAAATTGCAGAGCCAAAGAAAATTCTCAATTTCATAAAAAATTTTAATTGTTTTTGTCCCTGCACTTTATTTAACTGAAATAGGGCCTACTTCGTTTTTGTATCAGTAAATGACATACCGGTACCTGCAATAGCCGTTGCTAATTGTGTATATCATGTTAAGTTATAGCTACACTAACTGCACTTTAGGCAAAGGAAACGTGACACAGCCATTGCCCTCCATCACTCCACATTAATAGTAGTTCCACTGTCAATGTCACTGTACCACTCCAGGATAGGGGAATCGTGAATGTTGGGAGCTTTTTCCAACAGCACAGCAAGCAAACTTTGGCCAGCTTCATGTTCATATTGTCCCTATGATGCTGAGCATCAAGCAGGGAAGATGGAAATACCAATTTAGGTCAGTGGCTTAACGCAACTTGGAATTGACACTAGAATCGATAGTTGCAGAGGCAAACACTCTTTCCATTGAGCCAGAAACTTGACCTTAAAACTACAGGATAACAATTTGAGCAGTCAAGTAAATGGAGCTTCTGATTTTGGAGCTGTAGACTTAAGTTTGATTCTTAGTCGACAAACCTACATGACTTTAAAATTACTATTCACTGTTCAGTACCCTGTTTGATGCTCAGCATTACGGTGGTGGTGTAGAAAACAAACCAGCAAGTTTACTTTTTCTGCGTTTGGGAAAGGCACTTTTAAGGAAATTTGCCCATTAAGTCGTTACAGCGCTTTGATCTCTTTCTTGTGATAATAAATACGCAACCAACTAAAAAATGATACTTTTGAAAGTGAGCGAATACCTAAATATGTTCAGTTTTTGGTTTTGTTATTTACTTCAGAATAGTGGTAAATTTATGGTTGTTTTAAGTGCTAGCTTATTTGCATTGTGATCTGTATAGAATCATTAACTTTAGAGTTTTTTGCATTGTTTTCAGTTATAAATGCATTTTGTTTATGGCAGATCTAAACAAAATGAAGCAGAGGCCTCAGAAACAAATGATCGTGTTCAAGTCTAATGTGGACACTCAAAACTCCCCTGATGATGTACATAAAACTACCCAGCTATCTTGCAATGATGATAGCCCTGTCTTGGTTCCGGACTGGTTTGATCATCCTCTAGGTAATAAATCATAAATAACAGTAACTGAGATAAGAATATTTTATGCATCATAAAGCGCACCATATTGTAAGGCGCGATAAATTGTTTTTTTTTTTTTTTTTATGCGTAAGGTGCACGGTAATATAAGACGCAACGGTTTTTGGGAAGTATCAGGTTACTGTATAAAGCTCATTAAGCAAAATAAAACTTGTTTTTTAATGGCAATAAAGCATAATGCACTATCTGATCCATAGATTAGGCGCACCGGCTTGTAAAGCGCACGATCAATATGTGAGAAAAAAAGAAATTAGGTGCGCCTTATAATCTGCAAACCGTCCTTCTAAGGTGCTGAATAGAGTGTTGAACTGTGGAATCAAACTGCTAAGTGACCTTAAGTTTGCAGTATTACGATACTGACGAGTTGTACAAGAATTTTCAATTCTTTTGGTTCTTGTTTCAGTGCAAGGGGAGCGATATAATCAAAGTGATATCTCAATGCATTTTGGTCACACATTAGATGAACATGCTTGTGGAGTTCAGTGTAAGAAGTTTGTATCATTTAACTTTATATCTTCACTCTCGAAAATAATGCAATATACCCAAAAAACACTCGAATTTCGCCCAAATTTAAATATATTATCGGTAGATTTATTCACTACGTAGTACATAGGATCAAATGCTCCAACGTTAGTTAATCCATTCTTGGTTAAAGGCAATAAAAACTTTATCAGTGAGTGAAGTTATGGATTCGACTGCAAACGTGCTTTAAGTTTTCGGTCAAGCCATTTTAAGAAATGCAGCTTCGTTTCTAAACAGTGGCAGGACTAAACAAGGTTAGAGTTTTGCATTATGGCTCGTATTTAGTACAGTAGTACTGCTAGATGCAGTAAAGCACTTATATTGAATTACTAATTGCGTCAGCATTGCCGACATACTTGAGAAGTTCATGAGAAACAAGCTACCGGTACATTATTTGAAGAAACTTTTACTTCTGTGTTTTTGTTTTGTTTTTTCGCTTCAATCCTTTTGTTCCGGCTAGCTCAGTTGTTAAGCCGATTGCTATCGGTGCATGAGGTGGTGGGTTCGATTCCCGGGCCGGCCAATCGCACACTGTAGCAACGGCTTGCCACCGCTGCGTTTTTGTGTTGCGTCGGAGGCGCTAAGCGGCGTAGAGAGACCCTCCACTCATTACACGCTTCGAGTGTTATGAGGATTTGATTTTTGTGTATGGTTCTGTTTTTCAGTAATTGGATTACAACAAATTGGTGAAGATATAATAAATCAGCTCAAAAAACTTGCTCCACCTAGGCGCTACATTGCAAAAGGTGAGTTTGGAAGGGCGACGTTATTACATAGACCAGATTCAAAGATGGTGGATACTAGTACATGGGATCATATAACGGCAGAGATGATCGACAGAGCACTCACCATTCTGCTTGGAGTGCATAGAAACGCTGCTATCAGGTACAAATTGGTGGACTATACGACTACGTGTAATCTATTTAGTAACAGCAAATAACTGATGAGTCAAGCTTGACTAGATTATTTTGTCATTTGAACGTCCATTACAAACTTTTTTGTCATTAGGTACTCCTCAGGTTTGTTTTTGTTACCTGCATTTTTGGGGGGAGGGAGAACTTCATTCTCCCGTCTTACGCTCATATGCTAGACATACCTATGTTCGTAGCAACTTACTGCAGAAAGTCGTGTGGAAAAGTTTTTTATTCATAATTCGTTTGTAGGCTATTCCTATTAATGCTTAATTTTAGCGATGTACTTCACTCAACTGGCTGCTTAGCTCCATTGATTAAGCACATTGCTATCTGTGCGGGAGGTCTGGGTTTGTTCCCCGGCGAGTCAAATCAGACAACGGCTCGTCACCGCTGCGACGTTTCTTCGGAGCTGTGTTGCCGAAGTGCTAAGCCGTGGAGATGACCCCGCTTCACGCATAATACCGCGGGTATGATAAAGATTTGATTTTTTCGTACTTTTCCTCGGCGTTGATGAATAGATGCAGCAAAAGTTTTTACAAAGTAGTTTTAAATAAAAAAGTTATTCTAACGTAACTGCTTGGCAAGTTTACCCCATGCTGTTTATCGCTGTTCTGCAGTGAATTTATAGTCGCGATCCATGATGAAAGCGCTTTAATTTTTTCTGGATTAACATACGAATAAATAAGGTAAAAAATATATGTTATGCGAAATAGGGGTAAGCAACTCTGGCGGTTGACGTTATGGCATGAAAGTGAAAAACAAGCCTAAAGGCAGAAGTAAATCTGAAGTATTTTTCAATATTGGGCTTCTAACATGCACTGCTGATGGTAACGGCTGAATTTACGTTGTCGAAACATCCAGATTTGTTAGAAGAAAATCAATTTGATTTTTCTGTTTATGCTATTTTCATTCTTAATTCTTTGTGTTTTGAAAGTGTTTGGAGGTAATGTTTATGTATTATTTTTCACAGACAATCCGGTGTGAATTTGTGCAGCCAACAAGCTTACGATTTGGCCACTCAAGGCCTGCTTAAACCTGCCGTCCCAACAGACCCAATCATACTTGACATAAAACTTGCCACATTTAAGCCCCCAGACTTTGCCATTGGTGAGTTGTAGTCGTGTTTAATAATCCACGCTTGTGTTTACTAATCGAGTTTTTACCCTTAAAAAAATAGATCATCTTGTAGCAGCTCTTTTATATTTACTCGTAGATGATGTGAATGATTTTTACCAGCTGCAAGCAGGTAGCATCATTCATTGTGCTCGGTCGTCGTTTGGCGGGGCATCTCTTCCTAGACAGATGGAAGGACCAAGGCCGAGGGTTTATCCTTTTACCTCCCTGGCCACCCAACTGCTTGGGTCAGATGCTGACTGTAAGGGACTTCAGCCAACATCTTGTTTCGTCATCCAAAACCATTAGACCAAACATACCTCGGGGTGCCCGATGTATGGGACACTGTGAGATGATGTGATCTGCGGTTTGTTCACTGGCACCACACTCACAATTCGCTAGAGGAGCGAGACCCCATTTGTACATGGACGAACAGAAACGTCCAACACCAGAACGCAGACGGTTGAGCTTGACCCAGGCTGCCCTGGGTAGACCCATACCCAAGGGTCTGGAGCTAGCCTTGCGAATGAAAGCGTGGAGTGACAATGCGTAGGCAGAGTACTCCATGTCCCATTTCGTGTTTGTCCACTGGGCTGCACGGACGTCCATCTCAGAAAGACTGTCTAGTAATTTCCGAGCAGCAGGTACAAATGAGCGTCTAGAGTTCAATCTCTCCCTACATACGTCCTGTGACTCATGAAACTGGCCATGTAAAATGTGGTCAGGGTCCAGGGAGCTGCGGTTGGCTAGGGAGAGTGTCGCTCCTTGGCGACGAAGCTCAGCTGGCTGGATGCCTGAAAAAATGGGAAGGTAGACCGATGGAGTGCTACGCAGGCACCCAGTGACAATGCGCAAGGCGTCATTTAATACACTGTCGATAAGCCGTATGTGCACGCTGCGGCACCAGACTGGTGCGCAGTACTCGGCAGTCGAGTAGACCAGAGACAGGGCAGCTGTGCGTAACGTTTTGGCGCTAGCACCCCAACTTGTTCCCACAAGTCGCCTCAACAGTGAGACGCAAGCACATAACTTCTTGCACAATGCTTCCAGGTGAGGACGATATGTGAGCGATCTGTCCAGTTTGACCCCAAGATAAGTGGAAACTGGGCAGAAAGGTAAGGTCTTACCGATGTTACAGACCTTAAGCTCACGCTTAGCCTCTCGATTGTGGAGGTAAAAGGCCGCCGTCACCGTTTTAGTGTGGCTAAACTTCAGTCGCCAGGTCTGGAGGTATTCCGAGAGTGTAGTCATATCCTGGCTTAGAGTCCTTTCCAACTCCTTCTGTGCTCGGTTATGCGTGTCATTGCAGGCCTAGCTTAATTTGCAAAGCTTTCGAGGCCTTGTCAAAACAAAATCAAATCTCTATTATACGCGCGGTATCACGCCGAAGCGTGTAAGGAGTGGCGGGATATATCCCCGTGGCTTATCTCCTGGGCAACACAGCCCTGTAAGTGTGAAGACGTCGCAGCCGCGGTGAGCCGTTGCCGACACTGTGTCCGATTTACAGTGATGCAAATCTTCCACTTTTCGGCGAATTTCGCCGATTTTGTTGCCAAAAAGTTCATTTTCGTGAATCGTCCAAATCCGTTGAGACAATTTAGGGGGGTATGGAGGGGGTTGGGGGTGCACAATGCATATTCAGGTTGTTTATATGAAACTAATCGAAAATTTGTAATGGCTTTCGCTATTGTGATCTGATGCTATAAATCAGAATGTGAGATAAGAGGAAAATGGTTTGTCTGACTCAGTAGGTCTAGCGCCCACATTGCTTTTAGACAGAAAATCGTTGGCATAGCGTTTGCATGACCCAAACACATGATGTAAAATTCTTGCCCCAAAATTTTTCATACTGCAAAAATTAAATTATTTTCTGACGCTTGGTAATAAAGTAGTAGCAGTGAGTAGTAGTGTTTAAATTCAGTCCATTTCTAAACTTTTGGATTACGAGATTACTTTTGATCATTTTTTTTTCAAGCATGGGAACTGCAGTCCTTGACGTTTTCGTATTATTGTTAATTTAACTTTGAGAAATTGAAAAATTAGAGTTTCAACAGCTTGATGCCTTCATCACAAACTGCACATAACTATTGATTTTGCAGCGCCGTTGAATGGGCTGATTTTTGGAAAATTGCTTTGCTAAAAAATGAAGTCAAAATTAATTAAATTAATAGTAACCTACTTGGTTTGCCATCATAGGCGTACAGTGCAGGGTTCGAAAACGAGCTTCTCACTTTGATTGTGACACAGACTTAATGGTCTGTTTTGCAGCAATAGTATCGGTTTAAGCATATTCTCAACTGCTGCACCATGGCAGCCTCAGTTGCGGTGTGGTGGCAGCATAGGCGCACGCAGAAAGGAAGGGCACGGTGCCATGCCCCCCTCTTGGCCCTCTAATTACCTGCTAAAGTCCAACTGTCAGTGTCAGTCTACAATTACTTAAACTAATAGTGATTGCAGCCTCCTTTCCAGGAGCATATTTAGGGGGGTATGGCCCCCCTTTTGATTCTGCCTTTTAGTTAAAAAGAACAAAATTAATGTTGCCAAAGGACTGAAATATGCCAGACTCTTTTGATGGTTTCTGCAGCTTACGACCAGGGGCGGATACAGCGGGGTAGGATGAGGAGCATGCATCCTCCCATCAGCCATTTTCAAAAATGCTTTTGATGTATGCAATTTTTCCTTAATCTGAACCTCTTTGATAGCAATAAGCCTTACGCCTTAAGCACGCATAATCCACGATGTGCGAAGAAAATGCATCATATTTGGCAAAGCACTCCAAATTAGGGTCAAAAAATTTTAACAAAATTTGGTTTGAAATTATTCAAAAAGCACTAAAATAGCCATTACAGCATGTAAATTGTCAAAAATTTTCCGGAAGAGCATTCCCCGACCCCCCTAGAGTTTTTCTTGTTTCTTAATCAGCTACAAATTTGTTCTGCCGAAAAAAAAATAAGCCTAAAAATGTGGAAATTATGCCCCCCCCCCCCCCCGTTTGAAATTTCGCGCTACGCCACTGCTCCTTTCATTTATTTTAGCCCAGCTCCTGCGTTTAGACATGGACTATTAAAATATTTTTGCATTTTCTATAGTGATTGCGGGTACCGGTATGTCCTTTTTCCATAAAAAATCTGCTGCCAGACCCCCAGCTGCGATCGTGCACATCAAGGATCATAGGCCTAAAAACATTTCTTACATTAGAGTAGTTTTAAAAGCGCAGCTATGTAGACATTTTTAATGCTGAAAAGTTATGTTATGGGCTTATGCAGCGATTCACTCGGACCTCGTGTTCATGCGCAAAAAGGTGTGTAAGCGAAGTTGTCTTAGAAGACAGTTATTTTGACTCTTGCAGTCTCCACATTGAATTTTGCAAAATGCGAATCTATTCTTTCCGCAAAATCAAGACTCTGAACATGTGATAGCAAAGCACCTGTTTGAGGGTCTGGAGGGCTTCGCCCCCCCCCCATGCGTTGATACGCGTTTTTAAAAATCCTCGCCGATTTTCACTCTAGCCGTTTGCATAACTAGATTTAACCGCCCCGGTAATCAAACCCATGGCCTCCCGCTCCAATAACGTTGTCATTTACCACTACGCCAGTGGTTCTTAACCTTTTTCATGTTGTTATCCCTGAAAATATTTGGTGTACAATTACATCAATTACCCCTTTATCGAAAAACAACTTCTATAATAGCTTGCCATCCAAACAAAGAAATAAAACAATAGGCTCTTAATAAAGAATTTCAGTTAATGAATTGAACTTGAATCTAACCCACCAAGATCTTAGGCCAAATCAAATGTAATCAATAGGCTAATAGCTAGACTGAACAGACTTCGGTATACAAGCCTTCATAGCTTAATCTTCATCAATATGGCATAATTACCAGTTGTCACAGTCATAATAGCTCAATAATGGGCTGGCTGCTTAAAGTGGAATTATAAATTAGTCTTAACATACAAGAAATTCGGCTGCTCCGGCGTCAGATTACGATGGCCGTGTGGTTAAGGCCGCGTCTCCAGTAAAGACTCGCCGCAACCATTGGGCTGGTGATACGTCACTGGTTGGTGCGGGCGTGGGTTCGAATTCCACTCGTTTAATTTGGCCTAAGATTTTAGTGGGTTAGATTCGGTTCAATTCATTAAATGAAATTCTTTATATTGATTTATAAGTTTGAACTCTCTTAGCCTAATAGCTTGACTGGATGCGAGCCTTCATTGCTTAATCTTCATGAGTAGGCTTCATTAGGTTTTTTTTTCATTGCGAATACAGTTAATATTAGCTTTTTGCCCTCTCAGCACCAGATCTAGAAGTTGCTTTGATGAGACAGGACTACACTAACTCCTTGTCAATTGTGTGGGGTGTTTTCGCTTGAGCACCGCGATGTAATGCCTCCAATACCACTGATTTGTTTTGCCCACATTCCCCCAGAATCAAGGCGGCGATTTTTTATGAATGCTCAGATTTTCGCCTAAAGTAGTCAATTGGCTTTTCTACTAATTCGCCATGGCAAGTCTCAAAATGTTGCAGGGCTGCGAACTCAATAGATTTTTAATCGATTTCGAGTTCAGAAGATATTTGCAAGTTCGACTTCAAATAAATTTTTTTTTCAAGTTCGAGTTCGGCAAAAACAATCAAGTTCGAGTTCGCTCCGCTGACGGTAAGCCGTTTCATTAACGCTATCTGGAAAGAATTTTGGTTTTTACTAATTCTTGTTCTGACTGACCTTTACATCTGCTTTTTTAATGCTTGGTGAAATATGTTTTCAAGTCAGATTAGAGTGGCGCTGAAAAATTAAAAAGGTGACTAATTTTGTAATAATGGTTATTTTTACGAAGATTTCAACACCTTTTTGAAAAAATACTCACAGGGTTCAGAGTACAGTTTTTTAGTTAGGTGCTCCTGTACCTTTTTAGGCAACGTGCTTTGACCGCTGAACTTGTTTTCATTTTCATTCACGTTTTCATGTTTTCATTCACACGTATAAAGCAAGCTGCGCTAGACTTGCTTCCATTTTTCTTCTCTGCCATCTCTAATTAAATTCTCTGTAACTTCTTTTAGCGCCATCTTTAATAAAACGTCAGTAAATCCACTAAATTGAATCCCAAACTTTTTTCAGCGCCACCCAACTCTGAGTTAAAGAAATATTTTACGAATCCAGCCGAAACACTGAAAACAAGATTTTTAAATAATGTCAGCAGACTCAGCATCAAACTCTACGAAATTAAACATTTGTACCTTACCACTAAAGCCGTTAGCACTCTCTTGACCTATTTACTGATCTACTCTGCTTCAAAATATTCCAACCACAGGTGAGTAACACGCAAACAGCTGCAGGTGAGCACTGAGCAGGCTGCTGCACAGTGTTGCCAAGTTTCAATTTACACAAGCAGCTAAATCTTTTACAAAAAGTTGCTAGAAAATAGCTAGATTATTTACCTGAACAAAAAAATACGTTAGAAAGTAAATACGAAACACAACGTGCTCAATCAGTAATGCATGGCAAAGCATTGCTGTATAATTATGTAGCTACTTGTGCTAGGCATAACATTTCAACCATCATGGTTGGTTAGAGACTCAGAAATTGAAAAGCAATGTCCTTCCTGGCCTACCGGACGGGAAGCCATGACGACTTCCTCTTGTCGGGTCGGAGGCTATATCAGCACTCCATCACCAACAAGTGCAGAGCACTCCAGTAAAACGTACCGTGGTTGCTTTTTGGTTTTTGATCTTCACCCTTGCTACGTAAGGGATTTGACTAGAGTGGTGACGTAGACACACAACGGGCTACGTACCACAAAGGTTAAATTCTTTAAGATATATTTATCCGAAGGGATGAGTGATCCTGGCAAGATTATTTGTTCTGGAAGATGAGTTTATGCAACCAGAGGGCTGCTGATGAGTGTCAATAGCCTGAATCACCGCCGTCCCGCTCTACGGTAGTAATTCAGAGTAGAGATGGCATGAGCTGCTAAGAGACCCCCTAACGAGCCGTTGAGCGGTCTTTTTTACTGGTTCGCTAAGGGCCCAGTTCTATATGTTGTTTTTACTGGGTCGCTAACAATTTTTGAACTCACTTTAAGTTAAATTAATGTGATTAAAGGTTCATGAAAATAATGGGCTTTGGGCGGGCTGGGCTTTATTTTAGGTATGAGTTGCCGGGTCGGTTACGATTACTGGGCTAAAGATTCCGGGCCGTTGGCGGTCCAGGCCTCAAAAAAGTCAGCGCGAGCCATCTCTAACTCAGAGTGCAAGACTGGCAAGAGCGACATAGGACATAATAGCTTAATTAATTTTGGGTGCTTCTGGTAAATCAAATGATTAGCTGGTTCCCATTTTGATGCAAGATTTGGGCATTGCATTATTGTGACCTTGGTAAACAAACTGAACTCCGATTTCTTCGGGAAACAAGCTGTCTTGGTGTCTCAGTTAACATACATTCAAATAT
>OZ023232.1:5746539-6126135 GCA_964006365.1 Trididemnum miniatum | reverse complement strand
TAACATACATTCAAATATACAAAACCTAAAATATTACCAATAACATTTTCACGATCCTGTACAATAACTAGATGACGTAGCACAGCTTGGGATCATCAGCAGTAGACCTAAAATGGTTTTGGATGACTTAGAATTCTACGATTTCTGACTATTGGACTTTTCAACTATTTCTTGGATATGCTATGCAGCATATCTGGGGCGGTATACTGCTCAACTTTTTTTGCACTTAACGCAATGCGTTAACTTTGTTCGTGTAATAAGTTAACGCATTGCGTTAAGTGCACAAAAGTTTTTCGGTTTTCTGCAATCGGCATTGTTTCAGCATTATTACAGCTTCAATGGTTATAAAGTCTTGGTCCCAGTGATCTCATAATCTAATCAAGGAAACAAAAAGGGGAATTCTGAAAAAATTTATCCCTTGCTGGAAATAGATAACGTTAAACCCACAGGAAAAACAAACTGTCGCAAAAATAGCTAGATAAATAGCTATGAGCTAGATAAAAAATTGACTAGCTACGCTGGGCAAAAAAGTAGCTAGATTTAGCTCGTAAGTAGTTAATCTGGCAGCACTGCTGCTGCATTGCTCTACGTTTTGATTGAAATCTATCGGAACACCAATTATGATGCAATAAATCAGTTTCAATGAGACAACGCAAAATGAAATGCAAAATAATGCAATATCGGCACCAAAATCGCAAAATTGCAATTATTCAATGTATAACAAAAAATCAAAAGTGAAGTTTGTTTTGAGAGATTTGAATCAATAAATTTGAAGCACTCAGTTAGTGAACTCGAACTCGATTGTTTTTTGTTTTTTTTTGAGTTCGAGTTCAAAAAATTTTATTTTTCGAGTTCGGCAAAAACGATCGAGTTCTAGCGAGTTCAAGTTCGCAGCCCTGAAATGTTGCTTCAATTCGCTTGGTTTCATACTTTTCTGAGTCGGAACAAGTCGCTCGCTGCTGCTTTTCTCTAGAATTTTCAATTACACCAGTGCAGTAAAATGAAAGATCAGAAAAGCTTCTTGGTAACTTCGTTTCTGGAGGCATTTTGATAATTTTTTGGTAGTAAATTAGCCTTGCTACTGCGTCCAAGTAACAAAATACTCTCCTCACGCCTATTCCTAACTGGACACCAGACTCCAAGACTTTGTGAATTGTTTACAAAGCAAAGCCCTATGGATCTGACTTGATAGTATTAATCTGTAAAATCTCCGAAAGCATTGTGATAGTAATGTATAGTGAGAGTTTTAGAGTTACACCCCTGTGCAAATTAATCTGGGCAGTTGAAAAAACCCATGAATTTAACGCATTTTGCTTTTATTTGAAATTTGGAGAAATCACAGTTTATTTTTGTGGATATTGATAATTGAAATGTCCACCACTTGCTTTGAGGACTAGATCTGCTCGTTTTTTCATCGACAGCACCAACTTTTTGCAGATGTTTTGATTTCATCATCGTGAAACCATATGTGTATTATAGACCAAATCAGCTTGGTTTTTGTAGTGCAGTCCTGCTTCCTCGAGCAATTTTTCACTATGAACCTCAGGTGTTCTATAGGATTGAGGTCTGGAGTATTACCAGGCCATTCCAGCACTTCCATATTCACTTTTTGAAACAATTTGTAATAATCTTGGCCTTGCGGCCTGGGGCAGAGTTTTGTTAAAAAATGACTTGAGGATGAAGGTTAGCCAATTCTCTTGATACTCTTCTTTCTATTATTGGCAAATAAGTTCTGCTGTTCATCGTCCCCTCAATAGGCTCGAGAGCTCCCGGGCCATTGACAGAAAAGCATCTCCAAACCATCTTTTTTTCCAGATATTTAACGGATTAAACACAGTGCTCTTCTCGAAGTGGCTTACCTTCATCCTCAAGTCATTTTTTAACAAAACTCTGCCCCAGGCCGCAAGGCCAAGATTATTACAAATTGTTTCAAAAAGTGAATATGGAAGTGCTGGAATGGCCTGGTAATACTCCAGACCTCAATCCTATAGAACACCTGAGGTTCATAGTGAAAAATTGCTCGAGGAAGCAGGACTGCACTACAAAAACCAAGCTGATTTGGTCTATAATACACATATGGTTTCACGATGATGAAATCAAAACATCTGCAAAAAGTTGGTGCTGTCGATGAAAAAACGAGCAGATCTAGTCCTCAAAGCAAGTGGTGGACATTTCAATTATCAATATCCACAAAAATAAACTGTGATTTCTCCAAATTTCAAATAAAAGCAAAATGTGTTAAATTCATGGGTTTTTTCAACTGCCCAGATTAATTTGCACAAGGGTGTAGCACTTCCAAACGCACAGAATGTTTGCCGAAGAAGTTATTTCTTGTTGTTTTTTTATAAATTTACTTCTCAATTTAAAATGCTAAATTATCCCTTTGGGGTAGTTAGCCACAGGTTAAGAAGCACTGCACTACGCCAAACGGTTGGTCTGGGTCTTGTTATGATGGTGTTAATGCTCCTGCTTTGCTATTTTGCAGATATAACATGTGTGAATGAGTCTTGTGATTTCGTACGAAAAGTGATACATATTCTTGGATACGAACTCAGATCCACTGCTGTGTGTACTCATTTGCAACGACAATCTGATTCTGTGTTCACCCACAGTGACAAACACACATTGCTTGGCCACCAAATCAGTTTAAACAGCGTTATTGCATCGATGAAATATTGCCAGGGTTTACTTAACCAGGGTGTGTTACAACCGCGCAAATATTATCAAACAACGACTGTCAAGTTCAATGATCTACCATCAACAGAAACTGGAATTGATAGTAATGAACCAGCAGTCAATAAGTTGATTGAAGTAAGCGACAGTTAATTGTGGTTGATTTCATTTTTATCATCCTGTCATGAAAAAGCGGCGGAGGCGCTGTACACAGAATGAATCCAAATTGGCTTAGAACAGGGGTTCTTAACCGGGGGTAAATTTTACCAACCGAGGACCGAGGGGGTAAATTTTCTGAATTAAAGACTAAAGAAAACTTTAATTTTCAGTATTGAAAAAGCAAAAAAGGTACACTGGGGGTAAATTATATTTTTCCCTTTTGACAAGGGGTAAACGAGACAAAAAAAGGTAAAAAGCCCCTGGCTTAGGAGTTGCCTTTGCAGGGGCGTGCCCAGGAATTTGAAGGGGGGGAGGGGGCAATTCAAAGCCATGCCAGTTAACTTTCTCTAAAAGACGAGCTTTTGTGCTTGCATTAACTTCTGCCGGACTTATCCTTTTAAAGCTTCGTACGGTTCGCCTCCTTCCTGAGTCAAAATTGGTCCCTTCTCATTTATGTTGCAGCAAAAAAGCTTGAATGGCGGTTAATTAGTCTTTTTTCAGCCAAGCTTTCCCAATACTTTCCGCCCCCAACTCCAGCTATCTCTTGCATGCCTTGTCTGAAGAAAAAACGATGCGTCCTTGTTTGTCTCATGAATAGGGCAGTTTTTGTATGACCTAATTATTTCCAAAATATGACTTAATATTCCCCATAATATGACCGAATTTTTTCTGTCTAGTTCTTATAAACTATGCAGCCTAGTCGGGAGTAGGGAATCCAATTTAATTGTTAATCACTAACAAACAATTAATTGCCTATTTTTACAATAACAATTAATTGCCGCTCACTAACAATCAATTAATTGTTATGACGTCACGGCGTGCAATGACGTCACAGCTGAGGAAAATATCAGCAATAGGCCTATTGTGCAATGACAATTTTGTTTTGTTATCATTTTTAAACTTCTGCGATGATTTTATACATTGAAAATAACACAATTATATTGAAAATAAAACAAAATAATGATGATCATATTGAAAATAACACAAGAACAATAAATAGAAACAAAGAACACAAGAGAAAAGCTATTATCATAGGAAAGAAAGGCTAGAAAAACAACCAATATTTCTGGGAGTGAAATAGAACTTTTCTTCGACCTTTCTGCAATATTAATGATGCACTGTAATGATATGTTTTTTGTCAATAAATACATTAAATTTTTCTTTGTTTGTTTTACGAAAATATATCTTTTATTACGAGGAAAAGTCAAGAGAAAAAATATTAGCACTAGGAGATTATTAGTAGGCTAAACATTAGCCACCAAACAAAATTCGTTTAACTCTTGATCAGTGGCGTAGCCATGGAGAAGATTTTGGAGATCAGACTCCCTCTTAGGGCCGAAATGAAGTCACATCTTACCTTTTTGTATAAATAAACTCAGCATGTTCCAAAACTGAAGACTTTGGAGTTGGCACCCCTTTACTGTGCAGCCTAAAACTCTCCCATTGGAAAATCCTGGCTACGCCACTGCTCTCGATTACAAGGTATAGAATAGTCTCGAGTCATTAGTCAATGCTCAATAGTCACTGAAATAGTCACTCAATAGTCATTTTTGTTGCTTATAAGCAATAAGATTATTGCATAGCTTTTCTTTTTTTGAAATAAGCCTTAAGGAAGCAATAACGATCAAATGTTGCGTCTGACATCCGACAGCGAAGTTTGGTAAGAAATAACCCCGCTGCGGAAAATGCTCTTTCACTTTCGACGGAGCTAGCTTGAATTGTGTACAATGCTGCTTCCAGCTTTTTTAGCTTCTCAGTTTTTTCACCCGTTTTAACAAACAGTTTAAACTCTTCAAAGCATGGAGTTTGGCTTGCCGAAGCAGACGATGCCGATTGAGCGCTTTCACAATAGGTTTCATTTAACTTTTTGTTGAGCATTTCGGCGAAGGAAAGCGCATCAATGTCCGCTTCCTGAGTGTTTTCACTTTCGACGATTGTTACATCATCAGTATCACTACTATCACCACCAGTATTATCGTTCCTTTGGCTTGGCGGTTCTACTTCTAGTACCGAAACTCCAAACAGACGAGTGGAAAGCATGGTAGCGAATCTCTGAATGCTCAAGGTAAGGGTGGAAGATTCCTCTTGCGTTTGTCGGCCGTCAAGATAACGCATAAGCTGCAGCGCGTTAGTCATTTTTCTTGGCTCGTACCGCACAGATAGATGTTCAGCCAATTGCATTGGGAAGCAAGTGTTTTTACTGTTTAACGCAGATATTGTCTCGGATATTATTGTGTCAGCAGTCATAAGATTTACCTTGCGATCGCTTAGGTACGAAGCAGCCACTTTAACTAGCTGGAGAGCACCAGAAACGTGCTTGATGATATCCAGTTCACTGCTGGTTAATTGAAGTCTTGTAGGGTAATCATATTCTTCAAGCACCCTTGCGACAGTAGCATGAAGTTTAATGTAACGTTCAAGCATATCTGCTAATGAATTCCAGCGCGTTCGGCAGTCTAATATCAAAGTGGTGATTGTTTCACCAGCTTCAACACATTTTGCTCTCAAAAAGTCGGATTTCACGGGACTTCGTCTGATTTTTTTGACCATTTTTCTCACTTTTTTCACAGCAGTTTCAATTTCTTCTTTAAACTGAAGGACTTCTTCTTCATTTCCTTCTTGTGGATTCACCACATCTACACACTCATCTAGTTCCACATCACCGTCATCACTATTTTCCTCAGCATTGACACCTTCCTCGGTTAGACTCCCGGTGGCTGTAACGTCATCTCGTAAAACTTCTAATGACGTAGGCTTTTGGTACAAAACATCGCACACTGCTAAATGAATAGCGTGGCTTAAACAAACTCCGTGTAAAGGTAACATGAGGTTTCCCATTCTCACCATTACAGATGCTCCATCAGTAGTGCATGCTACAATATGATTCCAGTTGACTCCAAATTCATGCAGCTTTTTTTCAATCAAGTCTTTCAGTGTTTTGGATGTTTGCGAACCAAACACTCGAACCATCCCCAGGTTATCATAATCTTCTGCGGTGTAATGCAGAGTGATAGTCAAATACCTTTTATTGTTGGTAGCAGTATATTCGTCAGTAGTCAAAGACATACGCTGACCTTCTTCAATTAAACCTGCAAGCTTTTCTTTCAATTGATGCCGAACCACAGTATCAAAGGCTTTTACTTTTGCGGCGACTGTTGTAGCTGACGTGACTTCCTTAAATCCTCTCAATTTCATGCCAGTTCTGATAAAGCTGCTCTTTGCGCACACTCTTGGTGGAACATTGTCATATGTAACGAGTTCGGCATACAGCTCCTCTTGTGTTACTTTCGGTTTCAATCGAAACGGTAAAACCTTTTGACGTTTTGCGGATGTTGACGGTGATGGTTTATCCACTTGCTGGTCTTTTCCATGCTTATGCTTCATATGGTAAATCAAAGAACTTGTTCCATAATTTCGGCAAGCGAGAACGGCTTGACATATGTTGCATGTTGCCTTAAAGGGGAGGTTCGGTGCCAACAAACAAAAACTTATATGAAAATATTTTTTACACTGAATTCTTTTGTCAATATTGCCGAACTGAAAAAGGTTTTGTTAAAAGCCTGTTAGGCTTTTTAAAATATACTGATAGGTGGCGCTACATAACGATGACGTCATTGGAGGGCAAGCTGAACTGTACTGAGTATTTCCATAGCTGCAGCACGCATAGGTTGGTTGTAGACTACCGGTAGAACGTGTTTCAACTGCGTTCTCTGGTCAACGGAAACATAATTATGGAAGGTAAACAAAGGGAAGGATTTTTGTTTGAACCATTACGCAAGCAAGATTTGAATGCTGAAGACAATGAAAATTTTGAATTAGCTGAACTAGCAATACCTGCACCAAGAACTAGAACAAGCCTTGACACTAGCTGTAACAGTGAAATGCTTTTAAACTCTTGGACTTGGTGTGATTGTAAAAAATGTGATGGCATGCCTTCTGCATTTGAAAATTTGTGCTGTAACCAAATAAAAGAGCTGAGTTGCAAACTAAATGGAAGTACTGAAAGGTGTGTCACCCAAATCAGTTCTTTTAAAAAAATGTGCCTGGATAAGGAGATTTTAGAAGTTTTGATGACTGCAATGAAAAATGCTGTTGCTGAGTGGCTGGAGAGTGGAATTACTAACAGGTACTTTTCAGTTTTATTATGACTACTGTACAGTGTAGCAAGACTTAACAGCACCTGTAGACTAGTGTGTTTTACTGCTACTACTGGCTGTGCATGCAGTATGGTCTGTGGAATCTGCTAAGCATATTTTGCCTAATTCAACAAGGGAATGGCACAGACACAAAATAGCAGCATTAAATTTTACTAGCTGTATTTTTAATGTTACATTGGAAGTAACAGTATAGTAAGTGTGATGCTCAACTATGGAACTACAATAACCTATTTGACATACGTGTTGATTATGCATACTGGTACCTTACCCTGTCCACATGCACGGCCTAAAGCTGACGGTTCTGGTTTCTGCATCACAAGCAAATCTTTGATGTCATACTCACTTTTTGTAATGATGACATTAAGCAATTGACTATGATGCAGAACCACGAGTCATGGGCTTTAGGCCGACAAAAAGTGTACCCTGGACAGGGTAATTGTGCCCATAAGTGACATTTTTGCAAACAGTTTTTAAGAAGCAAAATATTTGTAGATTTAGATAGCATAATCACAGTTCTCAACATGATTGACAAAAAAATTGTCGCTTTGATTGCAAATACCATTGACAGAGTCCATTAAATAACGAACCTAAAAAACTACCGGTAATAACTGTCTCATTTTGATTAATTAATTATTGCTTGTTTCTTTGCTACTATTAAGAGCCATGTAAACAAATTTGACAGAAAAGTCTTGCCAAAGCAATTCAGTTTTTACAACTTATTGAATCTACAGTAGCCTATATTATTTAAACCCGGCAAGCGTATGCCCAGTTTCATGAATTCGTAGATTGCGATAAATGATCCTCTGTTTTGGAACTTTTGTCAGGCAATGACTATAAGCAGTATATACTTGTTTTTAGAATGTACCGATTTGCAGCCTACAGAAGTTTTATCTTTTGGATTTATGGAAGACTGGGAAAAAGCAAAAGAAAGTTAATCCCGTCTTGTGTGGTTTTAGAAATAAGGAGAAACTTTCCCGAAGAAAACGAACAATACGAAGGTTTTCATGAATTTCAACCGTAATTGTTATCAGTACTCTGCAGTAACATAATTGTTTTTCTTTGCGGTATTTTCATTTTTTGCACTGCTGACTGGAAAACCATTGGTCACTTTGCAGCTTCCTGTTGCTTATTTTTTATCTTTTACTGTTCTTGTATTTTGCGGAACGAAATAAACCTGTTCTGCTTGCTTTGTATTTGTTAACACGAAATCATAACAGGCTTTGCTGTGTATTAGTTATATTTTTCCTATTTTTATTCCGTACTAATACACAGCAAATACTAACAGGCCTACTACACGCTCAACCTACGCCATGAGAAGGCAAGGAAGATAAGTGCGGTCCTGATAAGCTCGATTCTGCATTCGTACGATAAAGCGGGTAGAGACAAGAGCTCGTTGCAGCTACTTTCTTCAGTTACAATCCTCAGTTATTTTGAATTGATAAAAATCAGGTTTCAGTTACATTGCAACTGGTACTTGCACAACAGGTTAGTCGCACGTAATGCAATAGGTAGTTTAGAAGGCAAAGCCCATCATTTAGGCACTGACAACCACAAAATCTCTCGCTCGATCATGGGAAATCGAGAGGGTGAAGCCCACCAGAAGTTGACACGGTTAAGTTATTTCGAGCTCCTTTGTTACTAAAACGCTCCAGCACCACAGAATATAATTATCTGAAGCGAGATATGTGACGTTGAATAGCCTCAGATGTTGAAGGCTTTTCTCCTTCACCAATAGATCTTCTCACCATTGGAGGCACCGTTATGCCAGATGAAGAAATGACGGTATTGCTTCTAAATGATTCTGTAAAAAAAAAAAAAGTTTTACAACGGCTGTTCTCGTCTAATATAATTTTTCTAATTAAATAGGCCTATCACGCAATTAATCATAAGCGCAGTCACAACGCTCTAACTTCTGCTGCACTAACTTTAGGGTTGATCTAAAAAACTAAAAACAATGCAATGTGTCGATTAAATACTAACTTACCCGAAGCACTGCTTTCGCATTTGGTCTGCTTGAAATAAGCCAGTGTGCATTCCATTAAATTATCACGAAAAGAATAGTCTTTCGATTCGGACACTCGTTTCACAATAAAACTTCGACTCCTTTTAGACCACTGCACTACCCAACATTTTTCCCCCTCACGCGTTTCTTGATGTTCCAACGAAGAATTCATATTGTTGTCCAAAACCGCCAACATTGTTCTGGCAACCATTCCTACCAAATACATTATACTGATGAGCGCGGACAGCTCAAATCGGTTGGAAAACCGGGATTACTTTTGAGTGCTACAATCCAATGCCCGAAACAACCAATATTCAACCCTCAGTAACCTAATTCCTTTTTTTTACAACTCGAAAAATCGCGATTTGTTAAAATATACCGGCACAGTTTATAGAAAACTAGTATCGCAAATAAGGGCTTGTTTTAGATGTTGCGTCGGAGAGCTAAGCAGCATAAGCAGGTTTGTTTCTTGCTTGCGTACCGACGTACAGATGGTAATTTAAAGCCAACGAAGTACCGCAAAAGCCAACGAAGCTGGTTAAGGCAATAAGTTTACATAAGAATGCTGTTATCAACAAATATCGTAACCAATCAGTCAATGCTTAGCATTTGACGAATAGCACATACCTTCATAGCTAAAACTGAGACGTTTGGGAAGATACTTCAAAAGCATGCTATGGAAGGACTCCAACGAACCAGTGTGACAAAACTCTGCTACCTAAAAGGCAATTTATTTGAATTACCAGCGGTGGAAAGGGAGAAAAGACTAATTTTTTGACTTGCAGCACGATGCAGCATGCGACATTACCTTTTACGAGCTGGGATTGATGGAGAACGTACATAAACGAGTAACAGGATACTAAAACCCGGCATGCATGCAGGGAATGTTTAAGATGCTTAATTTATAGCTTTGAGTGCCTCAGAAAATTACACCAATAACATCCGCAAGCTACAGCACATACACTCACCATGCCCATATCTTGCAAAAGACGCTTGTCCAGTACGACGCTCTGTAGAGCACGATGAGCAAAACTTCCAGGTTGCAGCCATGCTTTATGACGCTGCTCTTGCTCCGTCAATGGCTCGTGAGCACAATGGTTGTACCCTGCATCACTTAACCAGCTATGTTGATTCGTGATGTGATGGAGAATGGACACCCACCGACTCTGAAACGGAAATACATTACCTTAATTTGTTAAAAATACTTTATTTTACAACATGGGAAACACCACTCATTTTTGCAAAATATCTTTGTTAACTTGCCAAATTGCATAAAGTTGAAGTTTTACATACGCGATGTTCTCCACAGAAAATGTAGGAAAAATGTGATTACTGATTACCTTTAACTGCTTGGGATCTTTATTGCAGGTTTCAGTGGACCACCAAAAATGATTGACTATCGATCGGATCCAAGGTTGCAAATTTTCGTTTTCTTTAGTCTTGCTTGCTGAGTTGAGTTTTTTTGTTATTGACTTAGCCAAATGCCATACGTCAAACTGGTGACTAATTGATGGAAATAACGATCGAATTGTTTTTGTTACTTGCGGATGTCGGTCGGTGGCCAAAGTTGCAATCCTTATCCCAGCTTCCTGCAAATAATACAATAAGTGCAGCTGTTTGATAAACAATGATTAGTGACAAATCATTAACCAAAAAGACACATTTTTATAACAACGAAGTACATACATTTTGGTTTCAACGCAAGTTTCAAGTTAACTGTACATAACAACGCACAGATATTATCATAAAGTCTTGACAAATGAACAAAAGCATGCATTTCAATATAAAGTAGCGACACCAACAATGCTTGACAGATGAAATCATAGCAGCGGTTGTTGCACATGTTAGACCCAAATTTATTATTGTAATTTGCAGTAATGCTGACATACAAACTAACGGTTACTCCGCGAGTATGTGCTAGGCTGATCAATCAATAAAGCCTAAATTCACTCCACTAGAAATTCTGGTCCAGCTAGTTTTTACCTGAACTTCATTTAAACATCGAATGAGTCCTTCATTTTCCATTCCATAGCTATTCTTCACCTCAGTCACCTTAACCACATTAAAAGCTAATATTTTGTTGTTTTGAGTATCCATGAGGCTGTATGTACCATAAGTGGCAGAATGACCAGGGCTGTCACAACGCCCATCTCCAGCCAAAACCAAATCATCTCTGTTCTTGTAGCCTGAAATTTTAAAAAATGGTTATGATTAAAATTTTTTCAACACTTTAGCAAAGCTGCGTTTTAAAATCTATAACTGCACTATAATTATATTTCAAAATTACCAAAAACTTACAATTAGTTTACGCACAGCATCACTTACTTTCCAAAAGTACGCTTTGCTCCATACTCCACATGTGCGAGATAGATGGCAACAAATACGTCTTCTGAATGTAATAAAAATCAGTTTTTCCAAAGATGCGCAAGTTTAAAGATTTGCAAATTTCAGCTAATGTTGAGTATGTATTGCCGGAGTACAGTGTAGCTGCAGCTAATAATAAATTTCCTGATGGGGCATTATCAATCACGGGTTGAGATTTCCACTTGAAAGTGTGGTGATTCAGACATGCACAAGTCACTGAAAGCATTGTTCCTTTTGTGGAAGTTGTCGTAATTTCGGCAGGAGCAGTGCAGCAAGGATCTGCCAAGCATTTTTTTGCAAGCAGGCTGAATAGACATGAGGCAAATACAATAAACTTGTCTTCCTTCACAATAGAAATACCTTCTTTCTCATCTTCCTCACCAATAATATGGTCACTTTCGTTCTCACTTGACTGTTCATACGAAACGTCATGGACTTCCATGTAGTCTGATTCACTGCTATCAGACTCTTTTACAGAGCTCCTATTTTCAGGCAGACACATGACTGGATTCATTCCAACTTTCTCCACAAGAGAAAATAAATGAGATGGCATTGGTTGGCAACTTAGTTGAGCACAAGCTGCACATTTTGACAAACTTGAATCGGTTTGAGTAGCGATACTTCTGTGAGTAGAAGCAACTGCTACTTCTTCCACTATTTGTTTGGTGTCCAAAGCACTAGTGTCTTCAGAGACTATAGGCTGAAAGCAGCTAGAATTTCCATGTTCAGCAGCAATTTCTTTCTCAATATCTTTGTGAATCTATATAAGAAAAATACACACACATAAGCAAAAGCATGACCTGATATTGATTAGATCATTAAACAGATTAATATGAAAGTTGGTTAAGTATTTCATTGAAGTCTCCAAACAGAAATAAAAAGAATCGTACTCCTACTTTTAATCTACCCATTAAAATCATACCTCTACCACACCACAAAAATTCAGCTCTTCACACTGTTTGTTACCGATATTACAAATAACAATTTCAAACATCAATTCTGTACTGACTGCCAACAGTACATTTCCCCTACAAAAAATACCATATACCGGTAGCTTATTGTTGTTATGTCAGCTGACAGTATGAAAAGTTGCAATTGTTATGTCACCACATAACTTGAATGGCCAATGCGGTACGAAGCATTACAGATACCCCAATTAGCTTTTCAACAGGTTCATAGCACATCATTATTATTATTAACCTAGTCTAGTCTAGCACATTATTATTATTATTAACCTAGTCTAGTTTCTTATTAAACAAATAGTGGTACCCACTGTTCCCTCCAAGTTTTCAGTCAGTGCAAATTTGCCCAAATATAAATTCCAATAAAAAATTTGCCCAAAGGTTTTGGGGATTTAAAGAAAGTTTGATTCAATTTTTGCCTTAAAGTTGAGTTTCCAGAGTATGAAACATTTGTTTTGCAGCAAAATATTGAATACTTTTATTCAAATTTGGCCAAAAACTACCAATGCAGCTGCCAAACTCTAAAGTTGGAAAATTTTGCCCAAAATTTCTCACTTTTCGCAGCTTAGAGGGAACAGTGGTGGTACCTATCTGCTATGCAGTATTACTTTATCAGCCATCAACTTCATATAAATAGGCTACTGCCACTGTAACCTACTGTACATCATTTACCAGTTCACTTAATTACAGTACCGGTACTTAGTCTACACAGTATATACAAGGGATATAATACCGGTACGGTACCAGTACCAGTAGTCCAGTAGCCTGTAGAGGCTAATATTCTAGCTTATTAGGATACTGGTACCACATAATCATAGCGTAATCTAGAAGTAAATCAACTTACTTTTTGCATAACCTTTCTTTTCTCCCTATTTTCTATGCGAAGTTTTCTTGCTTGGGTCAGTTTTTTTGGCCGAGTTGGAAAATTGGGTTTATATGATGAAAAATCAAAAATTGTGGGTATTGCTTTTTCTTTGAGTTTCATTTTTGTTTTGGAATTGGTCAATTCTGCCTTTAAATCTCTTTCATAGCAATCATCTGCAAAATGATCACTACACACTCTTGAATTTTTGCTTACAGGTGGATCTTTTAATTTCATGTTGCTGAGCCATTTCTTCAGTCTTGGGAGATCATTTAGTGGTAACCGATGAAAGCTGACTTTACTATTTGTTGCCCTGTTGCTACATCCAGGAGCCATGCAAAAATTAACCATTTTTTTTCTAAAACTCAGCCACGGCAATGCAATTATCAGCAAGTGGTGAAGCCTAGACCTCTGATTGAAGAAACTGTACCTGCTTGCCCTCCAATGACGTCACGAATAAAACTGGCCAATCAGAAACCAGTATTTTTTTTACTTTGTTTTGCTGATAACTTTTTAACGAAATCAAATTTCAACATCGGACCAAAGCTATTGAGTAATTCAAGTCATAACAAAACTAATTTTAGCGTATTGTTTTGCACCGAACCCTACCTTTAAGTTTATCATCACTTCTAGTAAAATTGTCCCAAATGTTGCTGGACTGCCGTCTGGGTTGTGCATGCGCCATAAGGTTTTAGCTAAGCGACACATTAAACAAAGCTGCAGAATTGCTCAGTTTTTTATTTTTTCAGAAACTATTTTTATATATACTATAGATTACTACCGGTATAAATTGATAATGTAAAATACCTATAAAGATTGTGACGTTTTTTAGTGTTGTTGATTGCGTTTTCAATCTCCTGGAGCGGAACTAGCATTGGTCATTAATGGTCGAATCCACACTCTGGTTGTCAAAACAACTCAAACTATGCATCGAGGCCAGTACCAAACACGCTAACCTGCCTTTCCTTTATTAAACTGTAGCCTTGGCAGTTGGTAGCCTACAGCAGGCTGCTGTCAAACTGTGGCCTTGTAAAACTTTGTTTGCCGACTTGATTATTGATTTCAAGTTTTAAGTATCGGTAGCTTACCTTTCCGGTTAATATCTTAGTTACACTTTTTCTTTGCTTTTGCCTGGCTGACTCTCATGCTCTCTGTAATGGAAATTTTCAGCAATTTTTGTACCCCCAAAATATCAAATTCTGCTTAAAATGTTATTACAATCATGCAATACCGGTATCTTACTTCTCGCCTAATCTACACTAAACTGGCTACCTTTCTTGCAAACTGTTTGCTAGCCATATTTAACAACATTTTTACCCCTGTGCACAGCTTTTGACGTCTTCCAGATCAGATCTCTTTTCCAACACCCAGCAGCTCTACTTCAAAAAAATCACTTGGAATGCTGCTAGGCAATGCAGGCGCTCTCCCAGTTAGTTTATAGCTCTCTTCACCACCTACCGAGTGATCAGATACGGCTGGCGCCTATGGGTATGTTAATATGCATACCCATTAGCACTAAACCTAATCTTAATTTTGGATATGTTAATATACCTACATCACGGAAAGGGTTGAGAAGTGCAATAATTGATACAAACTGTCAGTGGAAGGTGACCATTTTAAGGGGTAATGCTTAGAATTAGATTCTAATACTCGCGCTTGACTGCGAAGTACAATCTTGATTTTCCCTTGTAACTTTTGCGCGAAAGAATTGAAATTTTTTAATGCAATAAAAGTCGAAGAAATAGTACAATTAATTGGCCATTTTTTAGCAATTAATTGTAATTGTTAGTGGCCGTTTTGGGGACAATTAATTGTTACAATTAATTGTTTCAATTAATTGGTTGGATTCCCTAGTCGGGAGTATTGAACCTGTTATTTATTTTAAACGGTTGAACCGCATGATCGAACAAGAACGGGCATTGTTCTTGTCAAAACTTTTTTCAGAACATAGCATTTTCTTCAGAATAAACTAAGCGTTCCACGGAGGCCGAAGTTGGTTACGCTTTTCGAAGCAGCACTACAACAGGGTAGTGGTTTGGCCTTTGATAGATCTGTACCACTGCCAGAGGCGATTTTAAAAAAGTCGCAACCTGCAGCTAGACGCTTTTGAATAGTTCGAGATTTGTTAACCATATCCAATTCATAATGACATGACTGAATTAGTTTAAGATTTTTGATCAAGATATCTATGGCGTCGTAGAGTAATAACAATAATGGAGATAAACTAGTTTCCATCTTCGCACCATGAACAAACTGAATTCGGGAACAGTGTTTCATTTTATGACCGAAAACATACTTTATGACTTGTATAAAATATGACTTTTTAACTCCGTTGTTGAACATCCTACAAAAGTTGCGATTAATATTTCATGTGCTTCATAAAAAACAGACCTAAAAATATATAACTTTTATGACATTTTATAACTTTTATGACAAAAAATTACCCTACTCATAAACTGCATAGGCCTATAAAATATCCAAAAAATAACTGTCCTCCACATTCGCTAACTAGTCTAACAAAACATTTCTTAGCTGGAAGCCAACTTTGTATCACGGACAAATTATAGTATGCCAGAAAAAAAACGGCGCAATAATATCTAGAAAACTATCTCACATTTTGTTTTCGTTTGTTACGTCATAGTGGTATATCAAGCTAGGAAGCCATAGGCCTATACCTGATTTAAATTTTCAGCTATCATTAACGTAGAGCTAATGGACCTGAATTACGCACATGCATGAATTTTTTTTGCCGCATATCGCGTTGAAACTTCAAAACATACGAAAAACAAAATTGACCCCCTCAGAACTAGCTTTGACATAATTTTAATGCCGGGGTAATGCTGGCTGGAATTTACCAATTAATTATAAAAAACTTATCAGCTTTTCATCGTAAGAGTTTTGTGCAGTTATCTGCGGAGAGAGGGGGGACGCGGCCCCAGCGCCCCCCCACTCCCCTGGGTACGCCCCTGCTTTGTTTTTCCGGTTGAGATTTGCTTCTGACTTCGATTTGCTGCTTGCTAGATTCCACCAAGCAGAGATAATTATTGTGGAGCATCTTATTTAACGACGCAACAATGAGGCTAGGGTGGTAGTTGAGATTTATGAACCTTGCGATCATAGCTGTCGTAGAAACGACGCTCCGAAGCACTCGGTTACGCTGCCGACTTCTCGGCTGCACCGTACATTGTTACCTAACATGGAGTAAGAAGGCCTTTCACAGGGCGGCTTGGTTGATGCAGAGCGAATGCCGATATCAAGGGCGTGGCCAGGGGACAAATCCTGAAATTTTTGAGAACCAGTGTTATATCAAGCTCCATGATGCCTGCAAGGCTCCAACTGCCCTATCCCAATATTTTCGCCGTTTTTTGTTTTGTTGTTTGATTTATGCAACATGTGATGAATATTCTTTTATCTACTTGTATTTGTTTTCTTTCGCTAAATTGCTTTTTGTTAGCTGGTGTCTGTAGATGTGATGATCGTAGGCCTATGGTCTTTTCGCTGTCTTCTGACCATGCAAAATGTACTATTTCCAGTGATGGGCACGATAAACCTTTCTGTACTAAAGCGATAATCGATAATTTCGAAAAAGCCCTGGACGATACCGATACTCGATGGATTATCGCCGATAAGTTTTTCCGATAAATGTTCCGGTAAATTTTCGATGTGTTTGAGGAAGTTTTTTTTTATGAAGTCAAATTGCAAAAATGTTTGTCTGGATTTTTCAAAAAGTTCACGGACTCTGCCGTGGCATCAAACGAAACAAAGAGAGATTTTCTTGAATTGCAACAAGACTTAATGGACACCGTGTATTTTTTCCGTTTCCCCAATTATCGCGATAATTTATCGGCGATAACAAAATATAGACTGTTGCAAAAGCGATATCGGTAGTCGATAAATCAAAACTATTTTGAGCGTAAACGATAATCGGTAAAAAAGTTGTCGCCGATAAATTATCTCGATAAATGCCCATCTCAGACCATTTCCACCTATTGAATGACTTTTGATTGACCGGTATTTCTCATGACAAATTGGTTGAATTAAAAAAAAATTGATGTAAACAAAAAGTGTCCGTATTTTTATTTTGCACGTGTTTTAGTGCGTCGGTTGCTCGTATTATTGTCTTCAGGGTGAAACAAAAAGAAAAGAAATGCCCCTCTACCGAATATTTTGGACCAAATTCAGTCCAGAGCAGGACAAATGCGCTACTCCACAAAATTTAAGTTTAAAAGTAGCATAGCCTGCTGAGTATATTTTCTTCCGAATCTCAACATTATAATTCTTGATACAAATAGTTTTTGCAAATTCATCCGCCTATCACGGAGTTTCCAGCCATCTGTCTACCACACCAAGGTGGGGAATCCCGTCAAGTGCCTTTCCCAACGGCACAAGTAAACTTGCCGGCTTGTTCTCTACACTGTCCCTTTAATGCTGAAATGCTGAGCGTCAAGCAGGGAAGCTGTGAATACCAATTTTAATTTTAAAAACCAATTTTAAAGTCAATGGTGTTACCCGACTCGGAATCAAACCCACGTCTACAGCTTCCGATGCGGACGTTCTTACCACTTGGCCATCCGAGCTGTTGTCTCCATGATGTCAAAAAATCAATTTTGTCCCCCCTTTCCATTAGAAGAAATATTTGGGCTGGCTTTGCTACTGCACGGCCAACGCGAATCATAACGCCTATCAGAGCCGTCTCCCGATTGGGAAAGCATAGGCCTACTGCCCAAAAGGGGCCCCCACGTTGCCTTATAGGATCCAGAGTTGCATCAATTCAAGTACAAAATTTTGCTTTTGAATGGGATTTTTTGCGCTCAGATTTTATGTTTGTTAAATTCTTCGCCATCATTTCCTTTTGAATAGCGTCATAAAACTGCGTAGTGTGTGGTTAGAGCGTCTGCATGCGTAGCGGTTGATGCGGCATTTGTTTTCGAGTCAGATGAAACCCAAAACTCTTCATGTCTCTCATTACATTAAAAAAAGACACTTTGAAATAGTTACTATTAGGCCTATAGCCTACTTCGAGGGTAAAACAATTTCCTTCAGAGCCACTGTGTCGACTGAAGGTTTGTCAGCTATATCGACTGCGGCATCGTGCATTGGTAGGTTTTGATGACTAGCAGAGTAGCAAAAACCGTTGACGTGGTATCGCGACCAGACAAAAGGTTACTGAAACATCCACCTGTTTTTCTTCCTCATTATCCACAGTTAGATCATACTTCATCAAAGTAAGTAATTACTAATAAGTAAGTAGCCTAATGTTTATTTGGCCTCATCCACGCGAGAAAAAGATGAGCTCAAGAAAAAACATTATACATGATTCGTTGAATAAAACACTGAACGGCTATCCATTCCAGGCCTACTCTCTCCTAAGGTTTTTAGCTAATTAAAATTCCATGGCACAATTCCACGGTCTTCTGTCTACGAAGGACGAACAAATTTAGCAAGTGGTTAAAGTCGGGAAGCATCGAAGAATGTCAAGATGCCCCCTGGCAACATCAATACAGCGGTAAGTGATCTCTACTGAGAAGAACAGTGTTAGTCTATCGACAAAATAAGAGCAAGAAACGAGTGAAGACGTAATAACAATTATAATATTTGCGAACAATTTTAGTTGACAAAACAAAGGTTTGTGATACGTTGGTATAAGACTACATTCAGGTCCACAAATTTTCTTGGAATTGCGATAATAAAATTTGTTTATACGTCTTTTCAAACGAAAACCAAGATATCGTTTTGATCCTATCTGGTATTGATTGCCGAAGTTTGATTCCTTTAGACGACAGTTGATTTTTTGCAGCATTTTTAGACACTAGATAAAAAAAATTTGGTAGTATGGGTATATGTAGTATTATAGTTGTTGATATTTTTGGAAACGCAGACTCAATAATTTTTGGTAGTTTATTAAAGGATAACTGGTACATGAACTTAGCAAGTTCTAATTTATAAATATATTGTAATTTTAGCGAAGGTAAATTGTGATACACATGATCAAATTTTTGTCTGTCTGTCATTGTTCGAACAATATCGTTTAGTCGCACCTCGAGGTTGAGTCGAAGGTAGAATCCCATAAAATGATTCCATATTGCACTCGGCTATGTACCAAAGAATAATAGCCTATAACGTACACAAGATAATACGGGGGTACTAGTTATCGTAAACGGTAGAACATTCCGGATTATCTTGCTAATTGTAGAGACAGATGTGTTATGTGTAGTGCCTTTTTTTTTTTGACCTCAAAATATATATTTTTGACTTCATTTCACTAAAATTTTGACTTAACCGCTTCCGCGCATTATTTATGTCTTGTTGCACTTTATTAATTAAATATGTTTTATAATCTGCAATTTACATAAGTTTTTAAAGAAAAAGGTAGCCTACTTCGAACATTTTCTCAATTACTCAGTGTTGAAGCTAATGCAACAAAGCGACGCATGACGTTAAAACCTAGGATAGCGAGCCATTGTGTGTACCGGTATCAATTAGTGTTTAATACAAAAATTGCGTTGCTATCGCAACTTTACTGTACATTAACAGTATGTCTATCAATCAATTTTCTGGACTCGCTTATCCTTGGGGGGTCGCGGGGGCAGCAGCTCGAGTTGGAGCCTTCAGGCATCTCGATCCTCCGTAACAAAGGATAGATGCTCTGCTGGCATGCCAAGGCGAGATCAACTAAAATCTTCTACGTAATCTCGCCATCGAGTTCCGGGACGGCCTCTAGGCCTTCGACCAATCGGTGTTGAACAGAGCAGTTTTTTGGCTGTTCTTTCCTGGGACATTCGTGTCACATGTCCATACCAACTCAATTGCGATCTTTCTAGTCGGAGAAGCAGCGCTTCGATGTTTAGAGATTCACGAATATCTGCACTTTTAACCTTGTCCAACAAGGTCAAACCGCTAATTCTTCGCAAGAATCCCATTTCCGCTGCTTGAACTCGAGACCTTACTTTCTCATTCATGATCCAACACTCATGGCCATAAGTCAGAATAGGAACATAGACCGATCTGAAAATGGATAGCTTTGCCTTGGTGCAAAGCTCCCGTTTCAGTACCACAGATCGGTGGAGCTGGCGCATTACTGCACTTGCTTTTCCAATGCGGATATCCAATTCGCTATTTTGTCTGCCGTCACTTGTGAATGAGACGCCGAGGTACTTGAATTTCTCTGACTGTTTTAGTGGTAATCCATCAATTTGGAGAGAGCACTGCTTTGGTTGTCTGGACAGGCGCATGGTTTCTGTTTTTGTTGTACTGATTGTCATTCCGGCAACAGAGCATGCATCCGAAAACCTGTCAAGAGCTTGCTGGAGATTATTTTGGGTAGAGTCGAGTAGCACAAGATCATCTGCAAATAACAGACGTTGTACAGTGCATTCACCGATCTTTACTCCGCCACAAGACTCACTTTTCTTAACTATTCTATCCATATAAATAAGGAACAGAATAGGTGAAGAAAGCAGCCTTGCCGTAGTCCCACACTTACTCTGAAAGGTTTCGTCGTTGCACTGTTAACACGAGCATAGACCTCGGAATGCATGTACAGCGACTTAATGGCATTTAGTAACTGGTCATCAATGCCGTACTGCAACAGCACCGCCCAAAGCTTGTCTCTATGAGTGCAATCATATGCTTTTTCAAGATCAACAAAACATGCATTGACCTCTTTTGCATATTCCCACGACTTCTCAAAGATTTGCTGCAAGGCAAAGATCTGATCCACTGTGCTTCGGCCAGGACGAAAGCCACACTGAGCATCTGTTAGTTTAGGCGCGACTATTTCACGGCATTTCGTTTCAAGGCATTTGGCATAGACCTTACCTGGGACACTGAAGAGAGATATGCCCCTTAGGGTGATGCAGTTGCCCCAATATTATGAAATGATACTGAATCTTTGTCAGGTACTGTGGTTTGGTGATAAAAACATCTTTGCAAAATTTGGTTGAATTTTATCTACATTTAGGTTAGGCAGAAGGGACATCTTTGTACTGCCAGCAAGGTTTCCATTTGTTTTTTGCCTGTCGCGTAGATCTTAATTTTTTTTTTTTTTTTTTATAATCTTAACTTAAAAGCAAGTGTATTTAAAGCAGTTAGGTTGAATTTTATCAAAGTGTAGGTTAGGCTGATGAAACTTCTTTTTTTTGCTAGCAGGTTTTCCATTTTTTTTACTTTTAACATAATTTTTGATATACTATAAGCTAAAAAGTAAGTGGAATTGAAGGACATACCCGCGTGATAACTTTTCCAGCCTATTGATTGTAAATACATGCAGCACTCAACTTCAACTCGAGAAGGATAAATTAAAAATTTTAGGCAGCGTCCCGAGTGGTCGTTTTTACGAAGGCCATGATCGCAAGGTTGATGGTTCAACTCCCACCAAAGCCTCGTCTTTGCGTCCTTGGATAAGATGCTTCACAGTTATCTCTGCTTGGTGGAATCTAACAAGCATCAAATTGAAGAAGTCAGAGGCAAAATTCAAGCGGAAAACTCGGAAATTAGGGCAAATCTTTAGCGAGTCTGGATTCGTCCCATGCATAGCGCCTCCGCCGCTTTCTCGTGACAAGAGGATAAAAATGAAGAAATCAAAAAAAACAGTTGACAATGTATTCAGGTATGCATCAGGTACAATTTCAGAAATCAGCACTTTGACTGACTTCGTCCCTTTCGCTGATTTGGGATGATGTTCCTTTCATTTTCGACCACTTGCAAGATACTCTGCAGATTGCCCTCCTTTTTGGCCGTGCAAATGTAGTCACGGGACAACTTAACCCCCCTTTCAGCAACGTCATTAACAACAGCCAGGCTTGAGATAATCTCTTTGTTGTTATTGAAGGTTTTATTGTCCTTCCATAAATCAGCCGATTCCTCAAAAAAGCTTGTGTCAATGCCTGCCATAGTAAACAAAGACCAGTTCTTTCAAAAACGAAGGGATTCTATACAGGCGGAAAAGTTGTGAGAATGCAAACCCGAAAGTTTCCTTGTTCGGTGAGTGGAAACGGAGTGGGAAGGAATTCTTTACTGGGTACAAAATGTCAACGTTGGGTGCACAAAAAGTGCTCTGGAATTCAAGGAAAGGTAACAAGCATAAACGGCTTTGTCTGTAAAAGATGCCTAGGTTTGGTGGCTACAAGTATGGAAGAAAATATTTCGTTAGATGAAGACAACATAGAGATTGTGGATAAGTTTGCACATCTAGGCGATGTGCTTAGCACGGAGGGAGGAGCTCAAGAAGCTGTGCGTTCAAGGATAAGATCTGGTTGGATGAAATTCAAAGAAGTCTCAAGTGTTTTAGGCAACAAATACATGTCGCTAAAGATTAGGGGGGCCTTATACAAAAGCGCTCTTACCAACGGGGGTGAATAATAGAAGATGAAAGAAGATTGATAACAACAGAAATGAGGATGCTGCACTTGATGTGTGGGAAGACCTTCAAGGACAAAATAACCAATGAGAAAGTTCGCGAATTAACTGGTGTGGATGAAATGAAAGAATTCCTGCGAGGGCAAAGGTTGCGTTGGCTAGGACATGTGGAGAGAATGGATGAAAACAAAGGGCCAGCAAAGGCTCTGCATTTTCAAATGGATGGCTCAAAAAAGGGAAGATCTAAAAATAGGTGGTAGAGGTACTGGAAAAAGATAAGGTTAAAAGGGACTTGAAAAGAATAGATGCACAAGACCGCGATTTCTGGAAACTTGGCGGCAAAAACCGGCTGACCTATGCGTGCAGAGATGACTCGCCGGGCTCCAGAACAAGAAAAAAAGTCTACCACTCCGGAGTAAAACGATGATGATAATGATGACTAAACAAAGACCAGGAGTCTTTTCCAATGAAGTGTGACAGATCTTGCTTTCTCACTATATCATTGATTTGAGGTAAGGTGGTTTTCCATATCCATGACCAAATCGCTTCATGCAGACTTTTTTAGGTAGTGTTTTTAGTTTTTCAACCATTTTCTGCTTGGTGCGAGAATCAAACTACTACTGAACAATGCCAAAGGTACAAGTTCTTCAGTCAAATACCACATGTGCAGAGTAAATGCTTTAATAGCAGCACTTTTACATACCGGTATATCATCTATGGACTTTTACATACCGGTATATCACTTTTACATACCGGTATATCATCTATCTATGGACTTGTAGTTCAATAGTGTGTTAAACAGCAACAAATCATTGCTTGTGACAAAACAAGGGGACTTTAGTATCATTCAAACTTTATTAGCTTAGAATATCAATTATGTATGCAACTTTAGTCAACAAATCATTCAAACTTTAGTAGCTTAGAATATCAATTATGACGTCAAAATTGTATTGTGACAAAACAAGGGTTATTTGAACAGTTCAGCAGACCAAAGCAATCAAGAGCCTCACTTTGCAAAAGTTAATTTGCTCATTCCAGCATTCTGCAGACCCACCAAAGAAGCTGCAAAACCCAGTTTTTGGATATGGCATTGAAACATGGTAACTTGTGAGAGCTAGTCCCTCTGCCTAACTGAAACATTGACCAAACTCTACTAAATTTTACAGAGGTGTTTTTATCATCAAACCACTGTACCTGACAAAGGTTCAGCTGTTTTACTGAAAAAAAAAATTTTTTTTTTGTGGCAACTGCATCACCGTAATGCCCCTATAATTGGTGCATTTTCTCTTGTCTCCTCTCTTGTGGATAGCTATTATCACACTAGTTTGCCATTGCTTTGGTGCTTTCCCAGTACTACATCCCACCTTAGAAACACGAGTCAGCCAACGAACACCATATATGTTCATTGCTTTTAACATTTCAGGTCTGATATCATCCACACCAGGTGCTTATCCAGTTTTCAATGATTTGATTACTGCATTCGCATCTGCTTCGGTTATCTGAATATCTTCCCCAACCTGTTCCTCGCGAATTTGTATCGGTGTAGCATCAACTGGGTTTAAAAGATCACTAAAGTAGTCTCTACACCGATTCAAAATAGCATATAACAGTATGTCCATGATTTTTTTAACGAAAGCCACGCAGTATAATTACAAGGACGTTTTATTGTAATACAGCATCATATATTTTTTTACGTTCTTAACATCAAAATTTCTGTCTTTTCTCAGTAATTTATTGAACATAGAAAACGACCTCTCAACAGCAGCAGAGGTTGGCTGGGCTTTTTGAGATTGTGCGTAGCTTTTTGGGTCAATTGTCAAGTTGGTGCCGTTTATTATTGTTTCTAAATCAGAGTTGGATAGTCGTTTGTTAATGTAGTCTTTAATTGCGCAAGGATCATCATCGAATTGCATATTCTTCAGCAGTCCGTATGCTTTGGTTATTGTGCAGGTACTTCCTTTTAAGAACTCTACCTTGGCTGCTAGAGTCCGGTATTGATTTATTTTAACCAAGTCCGACACCAAACCTTCCACATTGATAGCGTCTTTTGTTCTGCTGACTAAGAGGCCTGCACTTGTCCAATTGTTGACAATGGTACGAACAGCTGGAAGGCTCTCACTATAATATAAGGTAGCTCTGAGCCAAGTTGCCCATCTTGTAATTACAGGGTCAAAAGGAGATGGTAGACCAGCATCATGAAAATCTTTCTTGCGATCTTTTGTTGCTGCCTTGATCGTTGCTATTATTTCATCAATATTTTTAAAATGAGCACGCACACGCATAGCGCAGTTTATGTAGTAAGTGCGCAACGCAGGTGACATGCATCAAAAAGGGGTATAATTCCTGTAATGTTTTTCCAGCCGAAGACATGTACCGAGCAGCATCAGTCAAGAACAGTGAAAAAGTTTTCGCGTTTTATTTCAAGTTGTCGCAATATGTCATCCACAGTGTGCAGAATAATACTGCTATTAACATTGCGACCGCTGTCAAGTGGATGGCAATTAACGAGGAATGTCTGATTTGGAGCATCTAAGCTGCCCACAAGCACACTAGTATACTTTTGTTTAGCAACCTCTGCTTCATCCACAATCAAAAAAATTTTTTGTCACGAAGTAATTCTTGAATGTGTTCCTCTTTTTGGGATGCCAATTTAGCAACACATGCCCGGGCTGCAGTCTCCGAAGGCAATACTTTTCCCATTCTAGCGAACAGAGACTTTAAAGAAGGATGGTTCAGTTTATGAAGTGGGATATCTGCAGCTACGAATGAAGAAACAACCTGTTCCTTGAAGTTTACTTGATCGAAATGTAAAAAGGTTTGCTTACTTTGAGATTTGCTCTTCGTCTCCAAATTTCCTTGGTGTTGCTTACTTTTTCGGTGGCTTTCCACAAAAAACTTTTTGTCGCATTTGACTAACAAGTCGCAAAGGTTGCATCGCAAGTCGCCGGCAGGAGCTGCCGAAAACTCATCCGGATATTCCTGGCAAGTTTGCCTAACTTTCGCTATAGAAGATTTGGCTTGTTTAGGCATTCTTTGCTTTGCAAGTTACAACTTAAAAGACCACGTGTAAAGAGCGCAAGGCTTTTATAGGATTAGATAAATTGTCTAATAATTAATCAGAATAAGTTAGAAATAACTTGCATAAGCAAAAACAGTGCTCGATGATCAGGTGATCAGAGCCTATTAATAAACAAACTAGTTTTGGTTCATCAATTTATTGACCCCAACGGTCCGTTTCACGCTAATACGCGATCATCAGGAGGTCTAAAACAACATACAATGTTAAACTACAGGTACTTACCAAAATCCAAATTGCAAAAATTTCAAAACTTTATAGAACTAGCTTTACGCTGCCTACTAAATTCTCGACAACTAACACATAAAGATAGGCAGTGTCTGAGTGCGCCACCGGACAATCGAGCTCCACAAAAGAAAACATAGAACTCCATTGCCCGCAACACTACGCTCCGTCACCCCCTATCTTCCTTTAGAACCGGTAACTTAAACTATCCTGCCCAATTTTCTGCAATGCCTAATAATTTCCAGCTGATCGCTAGAAATCACATTAAAAGTCTGAGCAAATTTCAATGAGAGATTAAGCAGATTTTCTGATATAGATGGATAAAATTCTACGATGTCGAATTTGAAAATCCGGACTCAATTAGGTTTGAACCAATGGCGGAGTACTGACTCCGTTATATCCTGGTACAAAAGCTTATCGAACAAAGACATGTGCAAGTTTTTCAAATTCGACATCATAGAATTTTATCCATCTATATCAGAAAATCTGCTTAATCTCTCATTGAAATTTGCTCAGACTTTTAATGTGATTTCTAGCGATCAGCTGGAAATTATTAGGCATTGCAGAAAATCTGTCTTATTTAACGATAGTAGTACATGGGTTAAAAAAACTAACGAGGCATTTGATGTGGCAATGCGATCTTATGATGGTGCGGAAGTTTGTGAGTTGATGGGTTTGTTTATACTGGATAATCTGTCGAAAATCATTGATAAGAACTTGGTTGGATTGTGCAGGGATGACGGGCTTGCTATATTGCGTAATATGTCCGACCCTGACATGGAGAAGTTCAGGAAAACTATCACCGCCGTATTCAAACAGTTTGGGTTAAAAATAACCACAGAATCAAATTTGCATCAGGTCGACTTTTTGGATGTTACATTCAACCTATACACCGGTAAATTCTGGCCGTTTAAAAAACCAAATAACACTTTGCTGTATGTTAATGCTAAGTCAAATCATCCAAAGAGCATTATTAAGAACTTGCCAAAGATGATTGGGTCACGAATCTCTAAAATATCTTCTAGTAAAGAGGAGTTTACCAATGCTATTCCGGAATATCAGGAGGCGCTTGCAAAAAGCGGTTATAATGAGGCTTTAGACTACACACCGAAACTGTCTAGCAATGAGTGGAACAGATCACGCAATATCTCTTGGTTCAACCCCCCATTCAGCTCACATGTCAAAACGAATATCGGAAAAGAATTTCTGAAACTTGTTCAGAAACATTTTAATGGAAACCACAAGCTTAAGAAGGTTTGCAACAAAAACAACATCAAAATAAGCTACAGCTGCATGCCGAATATTGGATCCATTCTTAATACACATAATAAGCAAATTTTGCAGACTTCCACTGATCGCGAATGTGAAATAAAAGCGTGCAATTGCCGAGATAAGTCGCTCTGTCCTATGGATGGTATGTGCAATGTCCGCTCCATTGTATATAAAGCTGAGATATCTGAACAGCAAACCCCTTCTGCGGCTATCCGCAGTACGGCAAATAGCACCGCTTCGCATCCAAATGCGAGTATTGTCCAGCCTGTCAACTCGCCGAATATTGACGTATCATCATCATCGTCCGCCAGTAACCGTCTTATTCCACTAAGTAACCAACTACAACGTTCACATTCATCAGCATCCAATACAAAAATCTACTATGGTGGCTGCGAACCTGAGTTTAAATCTAGATTCAACAATCACACGCACACATTCCGACATCCAAATAAGGCTAATGCTACCGAACTGTCCAAATGTTGCTGGTCGTCAATTAATAATAATGGCAATCCTATCGTTAAATGGTCTATAAAAAAGAAATCAGCACCTTATAAATGTGGGATGAGAAGATGCAACCTGTGCCTCGATGAGAAGTTCATTATTCTAACTGCCGGGAAGGACAATAATGTACTGAACAAACGATCCGAGATTATGGCAAAATGTAGGCATAAAAATAAATTCAAGTTAAAGAACGTAAAATCCGACTTATTTGTGTAGGCATATATAGAAATTTTATTTTGTATTTTAGCGCTGTTTAGTTTTCCTTCACGCTGATCTTACCCAACCCTTTTGGAATCTCTTTTCTGTGACTTATCGTAGTAATTTTGTTTTTAAATATAATTTCGATCTCTATGTTTTATAGCTCGCATACTGCTAAAACTCGACGTCATAATCTTTTATATCTCGTAATAATACTTTGTTTTGGGCATCAGCTGATTTCATATTTTGCATAATTAAAAACGCAAGGAGTTGGGCAGGATAGTTTAAGTTACCGGTTCTAAAGGAAGATAGGGGGTGACGGAGCGTAGTGTTGCGGGCAATGGAGTTCTATGTTTTCTTTTGTGGAGCTCGATTGTCCGGTGGCGCACTCAGACACTGCCTATCTTTATGTGTTAGTTGTGGAGAATTTAGTAGGCAGCGTAAAGCTAGTTCCATAAAGTTTTGAAATTTTTGCAATTTGGATGTTGGTGAGTACCTGTAGTTTAACATTGTATGTTGTTTTAGACCTCCTGATGATCGCGTATTAGCGTGAAACGGACCGTTGGGGTCAATAAATTGATGAACCAAAACTAGTTTCTTTATTGTCTAACAATTATGTATTTATGCATCGACAATGACGTTTCATGCATAATAAGTGGTATTTCCTTCTCAATTACCGCACGCATTATTGTGACGATAGTGCAAATATTGCAACTATTTCAAAAGTTTAAAATCAAATAAAACTGCGCATAAAATTTTAATAGCAGCTCAAAAATTCAAAAAAATGTTTAAAGAATATAAATTTGTTCGTTTTTGTAAGGAAATTTTAGATAAAGGCAATTTTGACTTAATGTAAAATTTTGACTTTATTTTGACTTATAAAATCTACCAAAACAGACTCCTGAACCATAGGCGCAACTAGGGGGGGGGGGGCCTAAGGGGGCTGAAGCCCCCCCCCCTTAGCCTTATGAACGACAGTGGATATAACAGCTGTAAAAAATTATAAGTACCAGTACTCGTGGTAATTTGTCAATATTCAACAGGCAATAGGGATGGATCCAGGGGTATTTGGGGGGATGCATCTCCCTAAAATCCGATTTTAAAACTGTTTCAGAAAAAATACAATTTTTTTTTATAATTTCGAAACTTTTCGATAACAATAATTCTTACGCCTTAAGCACGCGTAATCGAAAATGTGCAAACACGTGCATCATACTTGGTGAGGCAAGCACATATAGGGGCAAAAATTTAAATAAAAATACCTGAAAAATGTTCAAAAAGCACTAAAATGGCCATTGCAGTGTGTAGATTTGCAAAAAGTTTCCGGGGGAGCATGCCCCCGGACCTCCTAGAGCCGTTTTCGTTCCTCAATTTGCATCAAATTCTGCCAGAAAAAATACGCTTGATTAAAATGTCAAAATTTAATGCTCTTGTCCCTGAAAGAATTTCTGAATACGCTTTTAACATGAAACATTTTCAAAGGGCTTATGTTATCTATCCCCGTTTTTGGGTCTAAACGTCTAACGAATTTGTACGTAGTAAGCATTCAACCTAATTGAAAACTGCATACCCCCGCCAAAATTTTATTGATCCGCTCCTGACAGATAATATAAATTTAAGTTTTACTGAGGCATTTTTAACAATTAATGAATTTCTATGTCCGAGAATATTGTTAACTGCGGTTACGAGCAAGGTTAAAACAACAAAAATGTAATCTTTTAAGCTGATACCGGTATCTGTAAATTAAAATCATTTGTGAATTAAAATCGTGAACCGGTCAGAACAACGGTTAACCGGTCTCGCTTTGCAACCGATTCACTGAGAACAATCAGTTGATAAAGAAAGTGTTTTAATTAAATATGCCGCAAGTGCCAGCGGAAGATCTTGTTTTATTGTTTAAATTTGCTTCCATGACGTTGACAACAAGCACCGAGTCCAAGATTGCTGCAGTGCCAAGACCTCTCTCTTCCTAATTGAAACTTCGCAAGTTGAACATTGTCGCGCAAGTTTTTTCAAGTAATTTGCATAATTTTTCTTCGTTGAAATAGATAGCAAGATAAGCATACCTTGGTTGAAACAATGTTAAAAGACTCTTTATGTGCCGCTTTGGGATAGATTATAAACTAAATTTCACAAAAACTTCGCTTGCCTAATGCCTAGTGAAACTAGTTTCGGACATAACGCTGAGCTCTCTTCTGTTTTAATGCACAGATATTGATTTGAGCAAAAAACTAGCCGTGGCTTTTCCTTGTTGAAATAGACGATAGACCTACGTCATCTCGCGAGACAGTCAGACATGATGCTAGAAAATTACGAGCAATAAGGAACTAATCGTAATCACAAAAATGCATCAGCCCCCCCCCCCCCCCCCTTACGAAAATCAACAACAACAACAACTGAATTTATTTAGTCAACATCACAACTAAGGCGATATCAAACAATGTTCAAATTTAAGAACACTTTTAAATTGAGCACAAAAGAAAAGAGGTGATTTGACAAGGAATCGCGAAGGGACGCGAAGTCTTCAAGTCAAGCGATTCCCGAGGCAATAATCAAATACTTGAAAAAAGGCTCGAATGGAGTGAAAGCTTTAAGAACATACTTTATGAAATGAATTTATAGCTAATTATTTGAGATATTCATCCTCTAGGATTATTACAAAACTTGGTTTTAAGATGAATAATTAAATTGAAAATTTATAGAATGTGATGCATAGATAATTTTATTACTGAAAATCATATATAATTTTGAAATATAAGCTCCTTATGTGTTTTGAGGAATTTACGACGAGATGATTGTTTTAATGAGAACGGTAAAGAGTTCCATAACTTAGCTCCTTGAAATTTGATCGATTTTTGTACCCGATTAGTTGCATACAAAGGTAATATTAAATTTTGACGAGAAGATGATCTTGTATTATGAACATTGGCGTTCTTAAATTCTATAAAATAGTCATTAAAATATTTTGGAGTATATTTGCTAATGTAACTATATACAAACTTGCTTAGCTCAATTTTGTATAAATCGTTTAACTTCAGAATTTTGAATTTACGATAAAGATGTTTAGGAGAAGTACGCCAACCAAGATGACCAATTGCTTTTAAAGCCTTGTTTTGAAGAGACCTTAGTTTAGTGAGGTAGGAATTATTGGTAGATCCCCAGATAATTATCCCATAAAATAGAAGTGGATGGACCAAAGCGTAATACAGCGTTTTTAATGCAGAAATGGGAAGAACTTTATTAAGTTTAAATAATATTCCGATATTTCTAGATACTTTGGCTTCTAAATTTTGAATATGTGGCAAAAAACTTAGTTTGTGGTCAATTACGACTCCAAGATATTTTATTTTTGCGGAAGATTGAATATGATTTGAGTTATATCGCAACTGAATATCGCATCTTGGAGATCTTAGTTTGTAATTGATAATAATTGCTTGCGATTTACTTGTATTTATTTTTAGTTTATTAGCATCCATCCAACGCTTAACAAGTAAAAGTTCATTATTACATAAAGCTTCTAATTGATTTAGATTATCAGAGGAATATAACAATAGTGTATCATCTGCAAATAAACGTGGCTTGCATAATAATGCATTGCTGAGATCATTTATGTATAACAGGAAGAGTATTGGTCCCAATACTGATCCCTGAGGTACTCCTGATTTTATTTCCTGCATTGGAGAGTTTGCATCATTGATGCATACATATTGCTTTCGGTTAATTAAATAACTTTCAAATAATTGATGACAGACTCCACGTATGCCATAGTGAGACAATTTATTTAGCAATATTGAATGGTTAACCGAATCGAAAGCTTTTTTAATATCTAATGCAATAGCACATGTGTATAGTTTGTCGTTTATGTTATCGAAACTTTGCGTAACTACATCAATTAGAGGAAACATAGTTGTGTGTTTTTCACGAAAGCCACTTTGTCTCTCATACAGAATTTGATTTTTGTTTAGAAAACTAATTAATCTTGATTTTATTAATTTTTCAATGACTTTTGAAAATGGCGAAAGTAATGAAATCGGTCTGTAATTTTCAACTGATTGGTTAGAGCCGGTTTTATATATAGGAATAACTTTAGCTATTTTAAGTTCGTCGGGGAAGATACCTTGTGTAAACATATACTCCACAAGGTATGCTAAATAAGGTGATAAGACGTCTGCAGCAATAATCAAGAATTTTGTTGGTATTTTATTATCGCTAGTGGATTTATTTGCATTTAACCTTTTAAGTTCAGTAGCCAGTTCGTTAGGAGTGGGAGGAGATAGAACCATTGAAGATGTGACACTATTCTTTAGGTAGTCAATGTGTGACTTAGTTGAATTAATGTCCTCAGAAATTTTGTGACCGACATTAGCAAAAAAAGTGTTAAAAATTCCAGCAATTTCATTTTTGTCAGAAATATCTGCATCATCAAATTTTAATGTGGATGGTGTTGTGTCACATTTTTTCTTAGGCAAAAGTTCTCGTAAAATATTCCAAGTTTCTTTAGGATTATTCGTGACAGATTTTAACTGATTTTCAAAATATAGCTTTTTTGCTGCTGTTTTTAGTTTAGTCAGTAGATTTGCATATCTTTTGTAATACGCCTTTTGATTATTCGATCCGCGTAAATAATGAGTCTTATACAATTTTTGCTTCTTTCGTATGGATACATACAAACCTTTAGATATCCACGATTTACGTTGTAACCTTTTTTGTTTTCGTGTGCATTGCTTAAGTGGTGCATGTGTATTTATTACTGTTTTTATTGTATTTAAAAAGTGGTGAAAAACATCGTTAAAGTTTAGCGAATCTAATTCGGGTAAGCTACAAAAATACTCTTCCAATGATATTTGTAAATCTTGACAAAATTTATTTGCATCAAATTGTTTCATGTTTCGGTAAAACTTTGTAGTGTTATGTGAGTGTTTTTTAATATTGCTAATAGTAACAAAAGTCGGCAAATGGTCTGTTAATTGGTAATCAATAATACCAGGTACAATTTTACATTTTGTAATGTTAGTTATAACGTGATCAATTAGAGTGGATGAGGACTCGGTTATACGCGTAGATTTATCTAGAAGCGAAAAAAAAGCGTTGGAGTGTAACATATTAATAGAGGAAGCCGCAGGTTCGATGTCTTGTTGCAAAATATTTATGTTGAAATCGCCAAGAACAATACAATTGGCATTTTTTGAATTAAGTTTTACGAGGGTATCATTAAACTCATCAATAAATTCCTTAACATTGGCGTTAGGATGACGATAAACCACCCCTACAACAAAATTTTGGGTTAAACTTGTGTTAATAGAAATCCATAAATTTTCAAGGCCATTTTTTGAAAAGCTGTATAAATTTTCACAAACAAATTCTATTTCTTCATCAACATATATACCCACTCCTCCAGCGTTAGTATCCGAATCTACGTGGCAAAATTTGTAACCAGGGATTTGAGTATTGACAAGACTATTTTGTTTCAATCGGGTTTCCGTAAGGCATATTATATTCGGGCGGGTACCTAATTCAGTTAAGAATTCAAGCAAATCGTCAATATTTTTGTTTAACGAGCGGATGTTAATATGAATAATAAATAAATCTTTAGAGGTTATTTTAAGGGAAGATATACGATCAGCATCAAAATACTTGGTAGAGGATAAGTCTTGAGTGATGTAAGAATGCATGTCATCTGTCATTTGATAAATTCTATCAATTCGTGAAATCGCTTGACTTGAATCAGTGTCTATCGTATTCAGATTACTCATACTAAGCAAACCATACTAAGCTAACCAAAACGCAGTAGGGAAGGATTTAAAAAGGATTTACAGTATGAGATTAGATAAATGGAATTCAGCAATTTAGTGCATTTAAATCAACGTTGGATCAAGTTGAAAGACAGGCCAATCGGTAGCACTGTAAGGCAATCAAAATAAAAGCAAATGAGGGAGCGACACAATAGTTGCAAAACTGATTCACCTTAAAGTGACTTCTTCTAGGCAATGATTTTTTCCCCATCAACGTACAGACAGTATTCGCCGTCCTGTATGCACCAACTAGCTCTCTTATTTTCTGATCTTGCTTTCTTGTAATGCGGAAGCAATTGCTTTTTTTGCAGATAAAGTGGCTTAGGTAAATGTTCAGTCACGTATACTTTGCCTGCTTTAGAATTTTCTTCCAATCTAGTTTCATTATACCGACGAAGATTTTTCAAACTGTGCATGATCATTTGCTTGTCGTTGTTACCAGCTAATTTGAAGATAATCGGTCTATTGATTTTTACTTTGTTTTTAAACAATGGGTATTGTGGAAGCCTATGGACATCAATGATATTGATTTGGTCAGGATTTTCAATTTGTAAGCCATCTTTGAGAAATTTCTTCAACATGGATTCAGTTGTAGCCCTGTTTTCCCATGGGCTGTTTTGATCTTCGTCGAGTCCATGAACCAGTAAATTGAATTTTTTGCTATAAGCTTCGCGACTTAAACTTTCCCGTTCAGCTACTTGTTTATATTGCTGTAACTGTCCTTTTAATTGCGTGATCTGAGTTTGCTGAGTCACTAAAACCTCATGCTCTTCATCTCTTTGTTTCTCTAGTACTTTCACTTGCTTCTTGAGGTTAATAAGTTCTGAATTTTCTACTTTTTCCGCTAAACAAAGCTCAATATTCTCGCATCTTTTGGACAGTTTAGCTTCTACTTCGCTAACTTGGTGCTGAATGCTGGTGACAGTCTTTTCTAGTCTATCAACTCGATCAGTTAAGCCATCCAACTTAAGCAATATCAAATCAAGTTTAGCTTCAATTTGATCTTTTGGCATATTTAGTCTTCTGTAAAACTCTTTTTCATTAATTATGGCTGATTTTATTACTTTTTAGCTGCTTTTTCCAATTTTTAATTTCCCTACAGCTAAGAGCCTAGCAAACACGTCCGTTCACCATGAGCGACTTAAAGCAAAAGACTTAAAGCAAATCCTGGTTGCGCCACTGTCCTGAACACCTGAAACGAACGTTAGTACACATTTGATCATGTAACAAGGTCCTGAAAAAAGTTTGACTTTATTGACTTTAGCGGGCCCTAGTTATGTGTGAGGACCAGTTGAGCGTATCATCCAAGTATACTCTTAAGACTAAGGTATTTTACACAGTCCGTTCGGTTTATGCTTGTATTGTTAATAGATCAGGTAAAATTACATTAAATCCTATTGTTAATAGATAAGGTAAAATAACTTCCGCATTGGTACCGGTAGTTTGTTACGGGTATTGGTACTGGTATGTGTTTTTCAGGAATTAACGGTATGTGTTTTTCAGGAATCAAGAATGGTACTGGTATGTGTTTTTCAGAAGGTCACAATCCATAATAGATAAGGCAAAATTACATTAAATTGTATTGTTAATAGATAAGGTAAAATAACTTTCGTATTGGTACCGGTACTTCGTAACGGGTATTGGTACTGGTATGTGTTTTTCAGGAATTAGGTGTGAGATTTGATTATATACCGGTACCATTTAGGGTTGCCAGTAACTTCGCCACATGGTAACTTTGCCACACTTTCATACATCAAAAATTTGCATTGCCTCCACCAAAACAAGACTTTAAACTTCCGGTTGTCGTAAAAAATTTTATCGGGTTTTTCCACAGTCCAGTTAAATTTATTAAGGTACTGATAACATTGTCATATGGTGACTTCGCCACATAATCGAAACTGTGGGGAGAGTGCATGGGGTGAGTGAAGAAGTGTGTTGAGATGGGTGTAGGGGGAGGTGAGGGGAGCTGTGGGAAGAGGTGTGGGGAAGAAAGGAAAGATGTGTGGGGAGGGGTGTGGGATAGTGTATGGGATGAGTGGGGAAGTGTGTTGGCGTGTGTCCTACCTCACCTCACCTTTCCCTATCTCCCCCACACCCCAACACACTTTCCTACACCTCTTTCATACCTCTTCCCACATCTACCCTTCCTCTCCCCACACCCCAACACATTTTCTTACACCTATCCTTTATCTCCCCTCGGGTCTTACTAAACACCGCAAGGTACTTGTAAACCTTCAAAATGCTTGAAAACACTACAAGGAACTGCAAGGTACTTTTAAACCAAGTACAAAGTAGCTGAAAACACTACAAGTTACTTTAAACCAAGTACAAAGTAGCTGAAAACACTACAAGTTACTTTAAACCAAGTACAAAGTAGCTGAAAACACTACAAGGTACTTTTAAATCAAGTGCAAAGTAGCTGAAAACACTACAAGGAACTACAGGGTAGTTGAAAACAGCACAAGGAACTACAAGATACTTTTAAACCAAGTAAAAGTAGCTGAAAACACCGCAAGGAACTACAAGGTACTTTTAAACCAACTACAAAGTGGTTGAAAACACTACAAGGTACTTTTAAACCTACAAAATGCTTGAAAACACTACAAGGTACTTTTGTAGCTACTACAAGGTAGTTGAAAACACTTCAAGGAACTACAAGGTACTTTTAAACCAACTACAAGGTACTCAGTCTGGTTTACTTGCCGTATACGAAGATCTCCGTATATGGAGAGACCACGCCGTATACGCATAAGGTAGAACGCAGTATACGGCTATATCACCGAAACACGTCAACTAGCCAGCCTATAACCATAGATTCTTCACTTTAAGTTCCTGGAGAATCTATGTATAAATAATTAAACCCCGCATTCCTTGAATGGAAGGTTGTCAGTAGGCTTATACTTCCATTCCTAAGTGCTGTTGTTAAAGTGCTCCATTGAAAATTTGCACTGGCTATAGAGCTGGGTTCACACAAAACACATAGAGAAGCGGAGAGTTGTTCTTTTATATGTCTTGCCGCTTGGCTCCATTAAGCTTAACTTGCAAAGCTCAGTATTTCATTCACGGAAATACAAATTTTGATGTCGTATCCCCTCATTTGTCATTACTCCTTTGGCCTTTTTGCTATCTTCACGAAATGCAGGATGGAGATCCTTTACCTTCTGCATTTATTTTGTTTATTGTACTTTTTTGCGTTTTTATACTTTCAATACGAGGAAACCGACGAAAATGCGATAACGAGCTCGGTTAGGATTGCCATCTGTCTGCCACTTTACAGTCTGCCATCTCTCTGCCACGTTATGGATCATGGAGGAATGTCGTGAAGCACCCTTGCCAACAGCACAACAAACGAACTGGTCGGCTTGCTCCAACACTAGCTGTCAAGCAAGGTCCTTCCTGGCCTACTGAAACTGTTGAGCACGCCATTGCCTATTTTACGCAGAACATCAAGCGGCGAAGCTGTGAATAGCAACTTTTAAGTCGTTGGTTTGACCAAACTCAGAATCAAACTCGTGTTTACTAATCCAGAACCAGCGCCTCAGCCATCTGATTGATGGAATTAAAATTACAACACGACGAAAGAGCCACATTTAAATTAAGTGCTTCATCAATAAAATATAAATTCGACAATCGACATACGAACAGGCCTATTCTCACATTCGTTAGTACTGGTACTTCTTCAATTTTTTCACGGAATTTAGATAAACATTCTTTGCCCTTTGAAATTTCTTCGATTTCTTACACTTTTATCCCCTACTACAAGAAAGCGACGGAGGCGCAATAACGAGCTTGCTTCAAAGAAATCAGTAGAAAAGCGCTAGTAGTCGCAAACTTCTTGCAGAAGAAATTTATGAAGGAAAATAGAGGAGCTACCCTCCTATCTCTTCACTCTGTGTCCCCTACAAGATCCTTGAGCAGGTTATATGCTCGTGCTGATCCAGTAGTTGACCCTGTGGCAATTATGTGCACGTTGGTCGTTGCTGGATGTAGTGCAATCGATTTCCCGGACGATATGTGACTGCTTCTCGACCTTTTTATTGATAGTGTGATTTTTTGTCTTTTTTCCATAACACCTTGTCGCTTTCGCACATATTTCCATGTTTCGTTGTTTGTTTTTTCATTATTTCCTCCTCCGTCCTGGAACAGGCAGTTTTTTCCAAAGTAGACCTAGAAGGTGGGATTTCCAGCGGGGACATGCTAGTGTTTCGCTTTTTCTCACATTCATTTAAGTTCGTGTGCTAGCTAAAAATTCACCTTTCTTGTGGCTCTTACGTCTCTGAGTGGTGAAAAAAACAAAAACTTAGGGATGTAGGCCTACCTAAAGAAATCGCGCTAAACCTAGTTTGCGAGAGGCCTACAGAAGATCAAGTCACCCCGTTAATACGGGATACCAAGGACAGTTAAGCCAATTTACATGCACGATGATAATTTAAGGGGGTTAACTCGATAAATCCGACCGGCTTAAAGGTGTGTTTACACAGAATACGATGAAATTTTTCGTACGTACAGTGACGTAGGCTACGAAACTGTTAGAGGTTATGACGTAAAGCTACGTCACTATCCGCGGCATTCTAGAATACAACCGTTAGGGGCTTCCCAAAACAACCAGTAGGAAGCAAAACTGTTTGGGTTTGTATTGTGTGAAAGATAATTTCGTCAACTGCTTACGTCAAAAATCTGATGAAACTTCGTACGACAGCAAATCGGACTGAAATCGCATTCAGTGTAAACAGACCTTACGGCAGATGAAAACTTACGTCATTCTGCTTGCGTAAGCATTGCGAGTTGAAAATTACTCGCTTGTAATCGGTAAGCTACAGTAAATTCAACCCACAAAAAACCGCATTGAAAGATGATGATGATTTTTCTTTATTTATATTCTCCTGTCATGAGAAAACGACGGAGGCGCTATGCATAGGACGAATCCAGACTCGCTTAGAGTTGCCTTGTTTCCAATTTTTTCGCTTGAATTTTGCTTCTGACTTCTTTAATTTGCTGCTTGTTAACATTTCACCAAACAGAGATGATTGTCGTGAAGCATCTTATCCGATGACACAACAACGACGGTTCGGTGGGAGTTGAACCGCAAACCTTGCGATTATGGCCGTCGTAAAATTGACGCTCAACCACGCTGCCGCTGAACCACGCTGCCGACAGGCTAGCGGGTTAGGAAAAAACAATCTCCCTAAACTGAACTGAAGCGTGCAACCCGCATAATCAAACCCGCTCTTGAAATGGGCTTACTTTTTCTGTTTCCTCATCTAGTAATGTGTCTGTTGAAATAGCCTACTTTCTTTCATACTAGCTGTATTTTTTACCAGCTCATGAATTACAAGGTCATGAATTACAGCTCATGAATCTATTTACAAGGAATTATTCACGCAGCCTAGCGGACAAACTACGAATGGACCACAGAATTGTGCGCATAGCTCATCCAGGCTTCGTGATTTCATACAGAGCCATCCTCCGGCCACTAGTAGTTTGAGTCGTCATTAATTTGTAGCAATGAATAAAGAAAACATGCAAATTTTAGCATATGTTCACATTCCATCACGTTTTTTAGTATTTTGTGGTATTAAAATTTTGATTTGTGGAACTACAAAACTTTCTTAGATGAGCTGGCAACAGTGTGATGTATTGGGCCTTTGTGTACAGCCAAAGGCCTTTGTGCACTGGAGCGTAAAAGCCCCTCAATCGTCGTATACGGAGTGGTCTCTCCGTATACGGCGTTCAATCTCGTTCAATCTCGCCGAATACGGAGACACTAGACGTATATGGAGTGTACTGCATATGCGGCAAGTAAACCAGACTGTACTTTTAAACCAACTACAAGGTAGTTGAAAACAGCACAAGCAACTACAAGGTGCTTTTAAACCAACTACAAGGTAGTTGAAAACAGCACTAGAAACTACAAGGTACTTGTAAATCAACTACAAGACTTTTAAGGTAATTTCAGACCAACTACAACTCCCTGACCCCAACCTTTCGACGCAAACACCCCCGACCTCAAATCCTGACCCCAACGCCCCCGACCCCAACCTCCTGACTCCACCCCCCAACTCCAACCCCCCTGATCCCAACCCCCCGACCCCAACCCCCCTCCTTAAGTGAATCTCATGGCATAAAAAGTAATGAGTTTGCTTTGTTTAATGCGTAGAAAGAAATGGTGGAAGATATAGCATCCAGATGGTGTAAAAGCTCCTTACCAGCTCTCACAAATGTTTCTTAGATAACTAGCTCCTGATACATGTCATTTACTAGTCTAATTTAGAGCGCTCCCTACTGTAGAAAGTAATGGCAAAGTTTGAAACTTGTAATTTTTTTTTGCATGCTCTGTGTTGGTTCATTTTTTGAAAATTTGTTGCTTTTTACTCACGTCTTGGCTACATTAGGCCAATATATGGATCTTAATATATTTGCGGTGCAGCGTGGGCATCGGCATCACTACCGCTAAAATTTTGCAGCACGGTGCAGTTTGCATACTGGGTTTGCAAACAGGGTTTGTGTCGTCAGAGATGGGCATTTATTGCGATAATTTATCACCAATTATCATTATCGCTCAAAATAAATTTGATTTATCGATTACCGATATCGCTTTTGTTATTAATTTGTTATCGCCGATAAATTATTGCGATAAACGGTATTGAAAAAACACACGGTGTCCATTATGACTAGTTGTAATTTTACAAAATTATCTCTTTGTTTTGATTAATTTCACAGCAAAGTCCGTGAACTGCTCTCTTTTCTTGAAAAATTTAGAAAAGCACGTTTGCATTTTGACTTACAAAAAAAAAGTCAAGCACATTAAAAATTTATCGCAACATTTATCGGCAATAATTTATCGATTACCGATATCGCTTTAAAAAATTGAGATTTGTCGGTATCGTCCAGGACTTTTTTAAAGTTATCGATTATCGTTATTGCTTTAGTATGGAAAGGTTTATTGTGCCCATCACTGTGTGTCGTTCGCACCATCTCTACAGTAGTGTAACAAACTTGTCATGAAATTACTCCTTTTACTTTTTCACAATCTTGCGACAATCAAGAATCTTGCGAAGAAAAATGCTTGCTGGTGGAATGTGGCCAGCAATATCTTGCACAAGAAACTTGCTCATGGAAGGCCGGCCTTACTGACATAAAAATGTTTGTTGATCAGTTTTTATGCTTTCTCGATATGTTGAGATTTGATGTACTGTACTACATAGTGAGAATGATATTGATATCATTCAAGCACAGTACTGTCATGTGCTTCCATATGTCTACTTCTTTTTTGGTTGATGTACCAAGTATTGCGTGGATAATATTTGTCAAATGCTACATCCACATTCTACATATGCACAGTTGCATGCAAATATTACTAGCACTAGGTAATATATTAAACCAACTAAAACTGACTTGATAATTATTTTGACTCTTAAAAAGTCTTACGAACAGCAAAGATGGACTACCGGTACTGCATAATGCATATGCGCAAATGCATGATTTTCATCAAAAAAGCTGTTTTTTGCCTACAACTTTTTTTTGGTCAGTTTAGAAAGAAAGTTCCTCTTAGAGTAGACAGGAAAGTGCTAGTTCTGCATCTTTTGAGCCCAAAACCAGCTTCCTAGCTCAACTGATTTTTAAGATATGGCCAAATTGGCAATTTTTTTATCGTTCGGCAGATGTGCACAGCCACTAGAGGGTGCACCAACCTAAAATCAGTTCCAATGTTATTTGCTCCATATTTGGGGACAAATATAAATACCACTTTTCAAAATTCAAAAATTTTATTTTTTCACTGAACCCTAATGCCCCCTCCCCCTTTTTCACTTCTGACTTTCACTGTTAAGTAAAAAAGAACAAATATTGTTAAGTGACTGAAATATGCCAAAATCTTTTGAGGGCTTTTGTAGCTTATGCTCCCCTTTTAAAATTTCCCGCTATGCCACTGGTTGTAGATGTTTTCTAATTATGGTTTGCTACCTGTAATTATTGTTGTTGCGAACGTTTTCTGAAGCTTATCGTAATTTTATGAAGACCTTCAGACCACATTTTAGGTTCTAGGATTTGTATGTTATTGGTGCCTTGTGTAGTGTTAGTCTAGATGTGTTAGTTTAATGCAGGGGTGGCCAACCTACGGCTCATGAGTTGCATGCGGCTCTTTGCCCAGTTTCACGAGGCTCTTTTTCACATGCTGTGTTTCTAGCAGCAGTCTAGTTCTGCCATCTATGATAGTGGTTTTCAACCTGGGGTTCGCGAACCCCTAAGTGGTCTGTGAATGATTTTAAGGGGGCCGCAAGGGCTGAAGGGTCTGTTGGGTAACATCTGGTATCAGCCTCCAGGTTCAGTTAGGGTTAGGTTTGGTTAGGATTAAGTTCGGTTAGGGTTGTAACTGAACCAAACCCTAACTAAATTTAACCCTAACCATATCTAATTCTAACCAAACCTAACCTTACCCAAAGCTGGGGGGTGATATTAGACTTAACCAGGGTTCGTAAGGCTTTTTGTGAACGATATAAGCTGAAAAGATGGACCTTTTTTTTGGCACCTCACCAATGTTTTCAGTGGAAAACAGGATGTCTGGGGCAGGAGGACGTAAAGACCTTTTTCTTTTTTTGCTCTTCACTTGATTTTGGGTGGAAAATTGGTATCGTGTTTATTTGCGTTGATTTGTGTGGGGTCCACAACAACAAATTGCTTAACTTAGGGGTCCACGACATGAAAAAGGTTGAAAACCACTGATCTATGAGGTGCATTATCACGTAATAATCACTTTGTTTTGAGAATAACTTTAACAGCAGTTGAGCCGGTAGTCTGATTAAGCAGTGAAGAAGTCAAAATCAGCTGTGGACTGGCAATTGAAGAAGTAGTACTTTTTATTTCTCAGCCATGATATAACAAATAGCCCGAACACATAAACTAGAGGGCAGGACTGGATTTAGGTATAGGCTAAGCAGGCTGAAGCTTAGGGCCGCGGAAGAAATGGGGGGCCTTGGAGAAAATGAGGGGCCTCATCACGAACAGTGGCATATGCAAAGGAGGAGGTTCGGGGGTCAAAACCACCCCCCTTGTCGATTAGAGATGCCGTGAAAACTTATCTTTTTTAAAATGATACGCTTTTTGTTCGCCCTTCCTTCAAGCTTGCAAAAATTTCCAACGTCTCGTCTGTTCCATCCAACTTTCTTATTTAATCTCGAGATACTTTGATTGTGATGTAACTGTAGCAGTAGATTAACTTTTGCGTTGTGTCGCTTGAACCGCATTTTTGTCATTTCTGTTGCTGTGAAACAATAAATAAATAGGAGTTTCCTTTAATGGCATATAAGCAGTGGCGCACGCTTGGGGGATTGGGGGTCAACCCCCCATTGACGATTTTAAAAAAATAAAGACCTCTCTTTTTGAAATGACCCAACTTTTTTCATACAGAGTTTGCCGAAATTGCTGTCATGTTTTTCTGTGCTATCCAACTTGCTTATTAATCTCGAGAAACTTTCACTGTGATGCAATAATTCCGGTAGTCAAACTTTTCTGGTGGGTTGCGCTTGAACCAACGACTATTAGCTAATTATCTTTGTCTATTTTTGGCGCAGTAGTGGAGCAATCAACTACTGAAACCATGGGGATATGTAGACTGTCACACAGTGACTGGATGGGATGCAACAAAACCCCTTTTATTTAAGAATTTGTGCAGACGTTCTAATTTTGCTTTATTTTGCTAATTTTCATCACTGCGAATGGGAATGTACTGTAGTGTACAAACTGTACAAGTACCTGTATATGGAATTTTTTAATATGATCAGTTTGGTTGTTTTGGTCTCAAGCAACATTTCATATCCCATATTAACTACACTCATTAAAATATTTAAGTCGTCAAGTATGACAAAAATCTTGAGATAAATTATAACAGTTCATCTAATAGATTATATCATAAAGATTTGTGTCATATTCGCCAATTTAAAAAAAAATATAAACCCACAGTTCATCTAATAGATTATATCATAAAGATTTGTGTCATATTCGCTGATTTAAAAAAAATATATAAACCTCTCTTTTTGAAATGACCCGCTTTTTTTCATACAGAGTTTGCCGAAATTGCTGTCACGTTTTTCTGTGCTATCCAACTTGCTTAATAGTCTCGAGAAACTTTCACTGTGCTGCAATAATTTTGGTAGTCAAACTTTTCTGGTGGGTTGCGCTTGAACCAACGACTAACACAAAATGCAAGCCAGGACAAAGTCAATCGGTATTGTTAAAGCTGGAGTCGTGTTGTGATGTCATCAAGCGATTGTTTTCAACGACTATCAAGGCTGGACAACACAACGTTCCAGCACAGGAGGTATTCTTGAAAGAGAATGGTTGCAACGCAGGCAGATGTTCCGCTTGCAATGTCATAACTTTGAGTTAACCAAACCAGCCAGTTGGGGTTAACCAAAGACATCGCTATTGGCTTGGGAGGTTTTGGCTTCAATTTCTGGGTCGGTACTGGTCGTTAGCTTAGTGGTCAAGCGCACAGACTATCGGTGCAGAAGGTCTGGGGCTTGATTCCCGGGCCGGTCAAATCGGCACAGTACTGTCGCCAACAGCTTGCCAATGCTGCGACGTTTCCGTGTTCCCCAGTTGCTTAGTCGTGGAGATGACCCCTAGTGGCGTATGCAAGGGAGGGGGCCGGGAGTAACCCCCCCCTTGACAATTGCAGAAAAAATTAATTCTTAATTTTGAAACAAACCAAAGTTTCTTCGTGCAGAGCTTGCCGAAATTGCAATCATGTTTTTTCTGTTCGGTCCAACGTTCTAATTTAATCTCGCGAAACTTTCATTACGATGTGATATGCAACAATACTGGTGGTCCAACTTTTCTGATGTGTTTTGCTTGTACTGCATTTTTTGTCATTGATGCTGCTGCTGTGAAGCAGTTGGTAAGTAGGAGTTTCCTTAAATACGGTGTCTCTGCAGTAGCTATGGCTGCACACAAATTTTTTTTAAAATCAAATCAAATCTTCATGGTATTCGTTTCATTAAACTCGCTGCAGTATTAAAGCATGGTAGTGAGTGGCAGGGTCCGACCCTGCATCTTAGCACTTGGGCAACACAGGTTCAAAGAAACGTCGCAGCGGTGGCGAGTCGTTGGCTACACTGTGTCTGATTTGACTAGCCTGGGAATTAAACCCCAAATCTTCTGGATCGATAGCAACATCTGTACCACTAGTATGCTATAATCGTCCGGTTTGATGAAAAATTATTATAAACGTTAAAAAATGTAAATTGACACTGCCAGTGACGTCACATCGTTATGACGTAGTATTACGTAGTATTTTACGCCATCACGATGTGACGTCACTGAACCCCCCCATTAAACAATCCTGCATACGCCACTGATCACGAACAATGATGATTTTTTTTCTTTTTTTTTTGCTCTTCACCGATACTTTTAGTGAAAAACAGGGCATCTGAGGACGTGTAAACGTTTTTTCTATTCAGTGAAACCAGAACATGTGAGGACGTGTACACCTTTTTTTGCTCTTTCAATCAGTGTGATCAAATAGCCTAGGGCCTTGCATTGTCTAAATCCAGCCCTGCTAGGGGCTAAAAAAATTGTGCTTGCACATTTTAGTCTATGTATTTTGAGTAATACTTCGCGTTTAAGTTTGTCTGCATATCAATAAGAGGTATGGTGATGTTAATGCGATCATTATCAGAGCATGTCTCTTTTGTCCACAACATTATAAAACAGACTTACTCTATTCTAGATTTAAAGTGTTGAAACTAGATGACATGATTGCAATGGAATACGCGAAATTCATGTGTAAATACTACAACCACATGCTACCGAATTCATTTAATAATTACTTCACCAAACTTGCAACAGTACATCATTAGGCCTATTACACAATACAAAAACATCTTAATAATTTTTTAGTCCTTCATTGGCACTGTAGCAGGGAGAAAAGCTCTTCATCATGTTTGCTTAAATTCTTGGAAAAAATATTCCGCCAAATTATTGTCATTGCTCCTTGAGTAAATTTAAAAGACACTTTAAAAACACAATTTTTTACCAACTATTAATTGAACTCTTGCATCATACATTCTTCGTTTTTGTTAGCCGAAGTGTTAAATGTCAGATTACAATTTATCTGGGAAGTCCTTTTTTAAGGATGGCTATAGTCTTATTATTTCCTCCTGAAGTTATTTTTGACACACATTTAATGTAGTCTAATTATTTGCGATTTTCCGTCTTAATTATTTATTGTTTTTTTTTTGTAGAGCTTATCAGTTGATTGATAATTATCACTTTGAAACATAGGCGCCGAGTTTGTGATTTTACCGGGCATGCGGTAATTTTATGACCTCAAAATTGAAGCATTACCACGTGATTACTTAAATCTTAAGATGTAGTAAAATTGGTGAAATTAATTTGTTTGCAATCATTAGGCTCTACTACTGCTTAGACTGTACGTTGCAACTTGAAATTCGGCCAAATCAGAAGTTTTAAACGTTTGGCACGTGATTAACTTTTATCTTATCTTAACATCGTTGTCACATAAGCATACATTTTTTCTACCGCGTGCTATATATGCGTAATCACTTTGACTGACGCAGCACACTTTTAATAGCTCAAAGAATAAAATCGAGAAGAAAAATAATTTAGTGGAAAAGCTACACCTCATGCATGCTGCGTACGCGCCTGTATTACGCGTAGATGTTTGGTATTTATGCGCAAAAGCAAATTTTGGTGCTGAAAAATTTACGTGGAGCTGCTTCAGCTCCACCAACAATAATTTTGAAAAAATTCTCGTCTGTACGAAGTGAATTTTACTGCGAAATGGAAAATAATGAATTTTCTCGGAGAAGCCTTAGATCAAGTATGTCCAACCTTTTTTTGTAGCGGGCTGCATTGAGAGATTGATTAGCCTTAATTCTTTGAATGGGCCGCAAAAGTTCTACGTTGCTTTCGAGAGCTAAAAAATCCTCGTTTCTTTAGAAAAAGAGGTCTTCACTGCTTTGTAGAGCTTTCCCATGAATGGTAAGTGGGCCGCACAGGAACACTAAAAGGGCCTAATGCGGCCTGCGGATTGGGCATGGCCGGCTTAGATTAATGCAATAAATACGAGCTGCGCTAGCAGTAATCATTGCAACGTCACAGAAGCAAATAATTGAAAAAATATCAATGTACCAACTTTTTTCGTTGTCAGAAACTTTACTTAGCCTAGTTTTTTACTCAATCCAAAGCGCTGCATGTCGGGATTTGGTCATGATTTGTTTTCTAAACAGGCCTACCGTTGCAAACATACGAAAACTAAACTAGTATATAAAACTTAGTTTAGCTTGCTTTATTTTTGTAAGTGTAACCTATTCGCAACAAAATTTTCCATCTTCTATTTTTTCACAATCTCAGTCAAATTATTACAAACAAAATTAGGTTAACCCAAAAAAGTCTTATTCAGAATGTTATCATACAATTAGCAGAATTAGCGCAAATCAAAAGCATTGCATTAACAAACAGAAGCGAATTTTAGTTCGCAAAGCACTTTATACTTCAATTAAATCTATTACTCATAAACGAAGCTGTTGGACTGACACGAAAACAAAGACTTTCATCGCCAAAACTACAATTTATCAAACCGCGGGTGGGATTACGAGACCCATTTGTGAGGGCGTTCAATCATAAAATTCTCACATCATGAAAAGCGGTGGAAAAGGAGATTCAGCAGAAAGTTATGTTATTTAAACCAAGAAAAAACTTTAGCAAAGTATTTTTCATAATATAACCAAATGTGTGGGCATGCCCGCATACCCGAAGTCGGCGCCCGTGCTTTGAAACTATCGTTGCTGTTGCATATAATTAACTTAGTCTTGTGTCTACTGGTGCATAAAAGTGAATGCCATAGCTCTATCTTTGACGCAACATATTTTGCTTTTATTTCTTTTTTGTTTTGTATAAACGTTACAAGTCCAAGTGTTTTACCATTACTGTTTTAGTAATTACCGGTAGTAACTATCGAGGTGCAGCTGACTTGATGACCCTGTAGTTTTTCGCTGTTTCCTTCTGGTGTGTTTTTCGTAAACTCTGTGGAAAATAAACTTGACTTTGACTCTGTGTGTAATATGGCTCTTCGCTGAAATACACAAAGAAATGTAATTCTTAGCATCTGACCAGTTGACCACCCCTGGTCTCATAAAATAATTACATCTAGTGCTCATTTTAGTTAAATCATTGTGAGATATAGTTCAGAGTTAGCATTGTGAATTTAGAAATGATAATTAGTTCACTCCAATTATTTCAATAACTCTCTTTCCATGCTGAATAATGCAAATTGCAAAATAACTGTCGGCTAGAGCGTATATCAGCAAATACCGGTAGTGACTTGTATGTGTTCTGTGTAATTAACTGGTTACCAGTACCTCGACCTGCTTGTGATTACATTTGGGACCTACCGGTATTTATGATTAGTTGATTACCGGTACTAAATTTGTGACTGCAGTAAAAAACATCAAATCTTCATTATATATATACTGGCAATATGGCGCAGAAGCGTGTACCGAGTGGCGGGGCCCATCTCCGTGGCTTAGCTCCTGGGCTACACAGCTCCAAAGAAACGTCACAGCGGTGGCGAGCCGTTGGCAACACTGTGCCGATTTGACCGACCTGGGATTTGAACCCCAGATCTCCCGCACTGATAGCGTGTGTGCTTAGCAACTGAGCTAACGGCCGGTTGTGGCTGCAGTAGTTTTATGTTATTTTTCAACAATTTAACATAGATCTGATTTCAATTAGGAGTTTCTAGTTTGTTAAATTTTTGTGGGCTGTTACGGTAGCAGTATTTCTTGACTTATTGACAGTGTGCATGTACCGGCACCACAACACTATTGTGGAAACTTGGATTTATTAGCGATGGATGATAAGAGCTTAGACAAGCAACCCAACAAAATAACTAGTGAAGAAGAAGTTTTTGAAATAACTGATTTCACCAATTCTTCTGACTGGGAACGATTTATCACTCAAATAGAAGAAGTGATCTCTGACTGGCAGCTTAATTCCTACGTTAAATTCCGCCCACTCAATGAAAATGAATTGGCTTCCAGTGAATGGGAAAGCAAAACAACTAATTTAAGGTAGTAATTGTTAATACTTCGAGCTGATTGTTTTGTGCTTCTGATTGTTCTGTGTTTCCAAACCCTACAAACAGCTCAAATGGCCGAGTGGTACGAGCGTCCGCCTCTGGAGCTGTAGACTCTGGTTTGATTACGAGTCGGGTCAAATCAATGACTTTAAAATTGGTATTCACAGCTTCCCTGCTTGACACTCAGCATTAAAGGGACAGTGTGGAGAATAAGCCGGCAAGTTTATTTGTTGTGCCGTTGGGAAAGGCACTTAGCGGGATTCCCCCATCTTGGTGTGGTAGGCAGATGGCTGGCAACTCCTAAGCGAGCTCATATAGCGCATTGATCGCTTTCTCGTGATAGAAGGATAAATATGCAAAAAAATTCGGGGTTTTTGCATCACAATCAAATTTTTGATGTCATATCCACATTTTTTGATCATGACTTCAAGAAATTGTTTATGATGCAGAAACTGAGAAAGCCAGTGGGTCCTTGGAGCCACTTTAAGTTGACGTATGGACAAGGTTTCTGTACCGATAATGTTCTGTAGTATCTGTATACCGGGGTACCTGATATATAACCAGTATTCTTCGAACAAGTTTTTGTGTTATTTGCAATGATGAGCTTGTGCTGACTGCTGACCAGAGTCTGATCAATTACATAATCATATAATTATAGAATGTAAGTAATTATGATACACTTCTTTGTGTAATTGTGATTTAAAAAAGTTGTCGTCAAATTACTATTACTTTTTACTGCAAGTTCACCTGAGCTCCCTTCTAACCTTTAAAATAATTATCTGCAATAGTAGCATTAAAGCATTCTATATCTCAGGATCTTGCCTTATTATTTTCTTGTTTCGTCGATAGTTGCCACAGTAGTTTTTCGGAGTATGTTGTGGTGTAACACAAATTTATTTGTGGTCATAACTGTATTTTGTAAATATACAAGTTTCAGAGTTGGCTCAATTGCAATTTAAGTTGTTCAGTACCATACTACAAAGTATATTGCTAATTGTCCGGGGTTAGCATTCTGCAATCAGAGATGCAAAGCTCGACTTGTGCTGCACTTGAAAAAATTAAATGCTTCAAATTGCGCTTTATTGCATTCCACTGAAAAAATTGTTTTAGTTTGCCCTTCATGGCGATGAATTTGTGGTAAAAATTGAGATGAATTTGCTGCACTTTGTCTGTAAAAATTTGATTGCCCTAGTAGGCTGAGTAATTTTTTAAGCAATATATATGGATTTATTTTGTGAATACTAGTCATGATCCTACGTAGCTTATTTTGACCTGTTTGGTGGGTTATGCTATGACTTGTCGTTGGAATGGTAGATTCTGGTTCTTACAGTTTTGTACTGCTTGCATGCACTGCTGATGATGACAGCAGATTTTATGTTGTCGAAACATGTAGTTGCAAGATTTACAGTAGCTTTATTGAACTCATTTTCTTATTTCTTCATTTATTTCTAGCTTCACGGGAGTTCCATTCACTTTGACTTTGCATTGCTTCAAAGAAAAAGAAGGTTCGGAGCAGTTCATCGATGAAATGAATGAGACTGAGGAAAAAGTGCAACTACCTCAATATGTTGAAGATATGATGAACACCAACAACGATTTTCCCCCCAGAGCCCACTGCTTGGCAAGGTGGCCTAGTTTGTGTTTACTTGCAGCTTTTGACAAATTTTGTTTCTTCTTAGAGTACTTGCTGTGTTTTTGATTACTTCCTGCTTGATGTCCTGTCTTCATTGCTTGATGCAAATTTAACCCTTGCGAGTTGTGCTTCAAAGTGTATATCGTACTGATTGTGGTTTGTTTGAGGCGTGTGTGATGATCAACTGTTCTGTGATCAAGAAAAAACGAAAAAAGTTAATGGTGAAGAAACCCGACAAATCCTGAAAGTGTCTCCTAGAAACAGGGGCGCACCCACCATATTTCAAAGAGGAGGGTCTAAAAAAATTCTCGAGATTCTAAAAAATAGGCTTACCATACGTCCTCCTTTTTAGGCATTATGTTTTATGAACAGTGAAAACATGTCAGATCATTGTCACATGAAAAATTTGAGGAAGTTTTCGTTCAAACTACGACCTGCGGACGTGATGACCTTTTTTTTGCTTTTCACTTGATTTTGGGCGGAAAGTCGGGCATCTTCGGACGTGATCACCTTTTTTTTTTGCTCTTCACTTGATTTTGGGCGTAAGGGCGGATAATCGAGCATCTGCGGACGTGATGACCTTTTTTTGCTTTTCACTTGATTTCGGGCGGAAAATCGGTCATCTGTGCAGACGTGGTGACCTTCCTCTGGTTTTTTTTTTTTTTTTTTTTTTCGCCAAAATATTTAGGACATTTGTCCGAAACTACTCAAAAAATTTCGGACATTTTAAATTTAATTCGGCACAGTTAATTTTGTGGTTTCAACCGAATTTTGCTGAAATTTACAGGCTTACTTTGCTACAAATCCGCTACTGTTTCTTTGGATCGCAACTTAACCAAGAACACAACGTCTAGTTTTAATAGATTTAAACTTTGATGAAAAGCGAGTAAAAAATTAGCAATTTTCATGGAAAAAAGTCTGCTCTAATGCACCGAAGCAGACATAACTTTCATTCTCTTCCGAACTTGTTAATCGTGTTCCATTTCGTGATTAAATTTGAAGCTTTGCGTTTAATGTTTTGCAGATAATCTTTACGGTATATATAATATTATATAGGATATATTGTTATATACGCCATCGATTTTTTTCCATTTTTTTGAAAATTCCATAGTCTAATCACTTCTATTAAATTAACTTTGATCCGGCATATTTATTAAGTGCCTCTATAAAAATTCGTCGTCTTTAAATCAGTTGAAAGTGCCGGTTGTTTGTGATGCTTTGGGAATCCTGCGGACAATGTGGTGAAATTTCAAAGCGGTGCCAATTCGGCCTCTGGAACGCATCCAAAATTTTAGGCATGCGCTTAAACTCTCTTTCCAAATTGAAAAAAAGTATTTTCTTTTTGTCGAAACATTGGCAGCCCAAAGCGACTCAAAACAACTTCCAAAACATACAGTAACTTCAAACGACTCGGTTTTCTTCAGGCAGCATGCAGAGAGTGATATAAACGATTTGTTTTTATTATTAGAAGTTTTCACGACGTGATTCACCGAGTTTTTCAAAATGTTTCTTTCGAGGAGTATACGCGTAATAAAGCAGCCACATATTTTTCGGACATGTCCGAAATGACATCAAAATTTTCGGTCGTTTCTTAAAAAAATCGTTCAATGACCGAAAAATGTCCGAAAAAAAAAAAAAAACAACGCAGCCTGTCCTCCTTTTGCACAGTGAAAATATGGTAACCCTACTAAAAAAGATCTTGCACTCAGGAAGATCCAGAAAATTTTAGTGGGGGGATGAAATTTTGAATTAGGTTGAATGTTAACAAAATACAAAAACGTTAGACCCAAAAAAGGCGTAAAAAGCCCTTCGAAAAATGTTTTCATGTCTGCGGCGTATTTCAGAAAATTTTTCAGGTAGGGTACACCAAATTTTGACATTTTATCAAGCGATTTTTTTTCGGAAAAATCATTTTGAAGCGTATTGAGAATGAAAAAAGCTCTAGGGGAGTGCGGGGGCATGCTCCCCCGGAAAACTTTTGAAACATTACATGCTGAAGTGGCCATTTTAGTACTTTTTGAACAATTTTTAGGCAAATTTTGTTCAAATTTTTTGCCCCTAAATTTGAGTGTTTCACCTAATATGATGCATTTTGCGCGTACATTTTCGATTGCTTTCAAAAAGGTTCAAAATTATGGAAAAATTGTATTCATGAAAAACATGTTTGAAAATGGCTGGTGGGGGGGTGGATCCGCCCCTGCCCGCACTGATAACAATGTCTCTTAGCACTTCGCCAAACAGCCGATTTGGCTTCAGTATGATGTGGGACAAATTCTGACGTAGCTGTGTTGAAATAAACAGCACGTACTACACTTGCACAGTTTGGACACTTCACTTTAAACACAAAAGTTCGGTTTCAGAAAGGGGGGGTTCGATCCCTCAACCCCCCCCCCCCCCCCCCCGGGTGCGCCACTGCTTAGAAAAAACACTTTTTTGATTTCCAGGTATAACAGAAAGTTTTTTTTTGTATTTCTGAAGTAACATTCGATGATACTTGACAATATTTTCCTTATCTTGTTGCAGATGGTTTGGACTTCGATGCTTCATGGTCCTCGCTATTTCATCTGGAAATGGCGTTGTAAGTGAATCAAAATGTAACCTTCTTTCTAGTTCAGTATCTATCGCATTAAGCAACACATTATGTGATGTTCCATTCTTTGTTCAAATTCAAGAAAATTGGCGTCGATTATACACAGGTTAGACTTGCTGTAATTATGTTGTATATATCCTTTGAGTATGACAGTCCCAATCTTGCACTACATCAACGCACAAAAAAATCAAAAAACATCGACGTACTCGCTTGCTTTTCTGCTTTTGTTTGTGTCTCAGGTGATGGGGACAATTCTAGGACAAATGGGTCCCGTGCAATTGTTTCCCTGACCCATTTGTCCTGGTGACCATTGGTCCGGGACCCAATTGTCCGAAAACCGATGGGGACCACTTGTTAAGTACACAACTCAACCGTGCTGAAAATATTTTCACGTTATTTTTAATATATTTTCACGCTAAAAATAGTATCTTTTGTAAAACCAGCTTCCTTATTGCTTTAACATGTGGTATATATACTGTTTAAGATTCTTTTCTCTCTTGTTCAACGGGCATTCGGCTAAGTTGTTTCTAATTGATTTTCATGTTCCAGGTTACGCAGTGAGTTGCGGAGTATCCAGTGAGTTTGAGATGGTCCATCTGAAGAAGTGTCCCGAACAATACAATACGTTGTCTGAATTAATGACTGTTTTCAAAAGCAAAATCGGTCTCACGTCTGTGATGTCTGGATCGTCTAGAGTCTCGGCTCGTTTTACATACGTGCTTAATGATTGGGGTGAGAATGGTAAATGGCCTACAAAGCATCCAGATTACGAAGCACTAGCCAGTCATTATGGGTCGCTTCTGTGTGGAAGTTATGAAGATCCAGTCGGTGAACTTCAGCTAGCTTGCACGTGGCCATCGATGATTGGTGATATGGTTATTGACAATAAATTCCACAGTTATTTCAAGCCACTAACAGCACCACAGTGGTCAATGAGGCTTTGCTACACTGACGATATGTTGTATTTGCTAAGTTCTTATTTGTTTGAGTTTTACAAAATAACTGATCGTTTAGAGTCAATGGCTGACTTACTCAATGTGTTACATGACGAGCCAGAGCGAGATATGGGTCAAGCTCTTAGCAGGATCACGGACCCCCAAAACGCTATGTTACCAATGGTCCCAGTCAAGTTGACGTCTGGAATTACTAAAGTAGTTACTGACCCTCAAGCTTTGCTACGCAAAGGAGCTTACACATTAGGAAGAATAGCAGCTGTGCGAGAACGAATTCCGAAAGATGTTCTGTTCGATTTGAAGAGTTTTTTATTTTTTGAATCCACGAATGATCAAGACCAGTCGCAACAAAAGTTGGCATCTTCTACCTTCACTCTGTGCCATAAGTTGAAAGCTGCTCCAGTGAACAGCCTCACATACCGAATTGCCCTCTGCGCTATTGTGGTCAATATGTGTCACGGAGGGTTGTCAGCTTTAGCTCAGCTCTGGCACTTGTTAGTAACTGAGCTAAGATCACGGCTCGACACAGGCAGCTTATTACCCGGTGTAGAAACTAGTCATCCCGATCTTAAAACCTGTCTCTTGCATCAAAAACTCCAAATGCTCAATTGTTGTATACAATGTAAAAGACAAAGAGACAGCCCTAAGCACAAAGTTGTTTCCAGTGAAAGTTGTTCCTCGTTCAAAACTGCTTTTACGCAAAAAACAGGAAGTTCATCATCATTCCACACAATGTCCAGTGAAAACATGGAAAAGTCTAAAAGTGACAACTTTTCGTTAAACAGCCTTGCTTTTTCCGAACAATCTTTAAATTCAGACACGAAGGCGCCGGATAACTCAAAAAGTAAAGCAGATGAAAGTTTGTCTTCTACTAACGATAAAATGTCGGATAAAGCTCAGCAGCTCGATGCCAGAGAAAGATCTCAGTCTGAAGATTCTGACGATGAATTCTTTGAATGTGAAAGTAGCGTCCAGCAAACACCGGAGGAGAAAAACGTTGATGAAATAATTACAGAAAGTAGCGAAGAAATAATAGAAGATCATGAGCTCACTGTGCAAGATCAACACTGTGAAGTTAGTGATGCTGCTGCTGAAGGTCGATTGAGTAAATGCGAAGACCTAAAGTTGTTGCATTTCGATCGAGCCTTGTACATTCCTCTCACCCAAGATCATGCACCAGTCACCGAGGACTTGCTGGAGGAACAAGCTGATGTTTTTTCGAAGCTAGGTGATACTCAGGAGGGTTCGAGAGTTCGTGCCAAGATGCAAAGCGCTTCTCTTTTGTCCGACATGCAAGCTTTCAAAGCTGCTAATCCTGGATGTTGTTTGGAAGATTTTGTACGCTGGTATTCTCCTAAAGATTTTGAAGATGGAAAATTATCCGCAAGAATGACCATTCCAAGCAACTTGTGGGTGACGTCATGGGCTTCTGCCAAAGCTACTCCGATATCTCGTCAAAAACGGATATTTGATGACACGAAAGAAGCTGAGAAGGTTTTGCATTTTCTAGCTAATCTCAAACCTAGTGAAGTAGCTCAGTTGCTCGTTCCTGTCTGTACACATGAAGCACTTGTGGTCGTGCGTCTTGCTTCTGAGTCTATGGCTGATTGTTTGCCTAGTTTGCCTCTAATTTGTGATCAGATTGAATCAAAAGCATCCAGATTGTTTCGGTATTGGAGAATGCACGGATCTGTGTCCAACAATTTTGTTGCATGGAATAATGAGACTCGGAATGCTGTACATGATGTTTTTACACAAATTTCATTCGCCGAAAGTTTGATTGAACGTGCGCGTTCGTTGCGTCATAAATTTGCAGGACTTGGTGGTGAAAGTGACGTAAATGCTTTTGTAAAAAAACTTTTGGAACATCCGGAAGTACCGCTAGAAGGCGCAGCGGATGGACGTGCTGGCTCTGTAATTCGGGCGTATTTTGAGAATCAACAATCCAAAAGAAAATCTTATAAAGAAGGGGACTCAGTTGAGCGGCTAGGTGGGAATGTGGTATCGCCTTTTCCTGACTCCGCTGGGCGAGAGTTTGTTATTCGAGCCCAGCATTGTTACCCCACATCGGGATCGAGGAAACTACCGCATCGATTTTACGCTGTCATCATGAAAAACGAATTTCGACTTGCCACTGCAGTCACCAGTGACACGACTTTCTTTTGATTTTTTCTTGTTGATTTTGAAAACTTATTTAAAATAAAGTTTAATATAGAGCATTTTATTATCGATTAATCGTTTGAAACTAATTGTATGTGCGCACAGTTTGCATACCGTGTTGTGATTGATTGATTGAAGAAAAGTACAGGAAGTGTAAAAAAAATTAATGCTTCAGTTAAAAAATAATCAATTCAAGACTGCAATGCTAATCCCAGAAAAAATATTGTTTCAAAAGAAGGTGGGAGTAATGTTTCATCGTGTTGATGTTAGGCTAACATAGTACCTCTAATTATATATCTAACACGCTACCATCCTCAATTTAAAAGCGCCTCTTGCCCTTTCCGGTTACCGGCTGAAGAGTAAACGATAAACATACTTCAAAATCAGCACACAATGCGATAATTTTACGTAAAAACAATTTTACTTTTCCTATTCAATTTAAAAAACCAAAAAACAATGATTGCTAGTTCTTCATCCAATCATACCGTAATGTAAACAACGCTTGTCTATGAACAATTCTCTTTTTTAATATGGTTGTCTTCTGTGAAAGCTACGACTGTTTTTTGGAAAGGAGAGGTTGTTAGTTCTTCATTGTTGAGCAAATTCATGTTTGCGGTGGTAATGAGTTGCTGATATCAACATTTAAGGTGCAATATTAATATTTACGTGTTTCGCCTTGATAATGTATGTTTCGATAAGATTCTTATCAGCTTGTTCGTTTGCATTTGTGGTTTATGTTCATAAAAGTTGTGGCTGCACTGAATGATATTAGCTGAACTGGTGCTAAGCCATTTTCGATACATTTAATGTATACAAAGAGATTGTCATAACAGTACGAATAGCAGTGACAATAGTCTACCACGGAATAGTAGTTGTTCTTTACTATAGGCCTTCCGCACCAAGAGTATCACGCACCAGTGGGCAATGTAAAAATTTTTGGAGATCGCCAATGTTGTTGTTCTGCTGTAACTAACAAAGGTAGGAAAATTAGCAGCATCGCTTCTCATCCGTTGAGTTACAAAGAAGAATGTCGTCTAGCTGGTCCTGGGTATAACAGAAACGATCTGCTCCAGCATTTCTATTCAAATAAAAGACAGAAAACAAAAGTTTTCTCTGGGCAACGATGTAAAAATTTCCACTATCGGGATCGGGGGTATTACGAAGCTGAAGTGAAGCTCGTAAGAAAGAATCCTTGTTTAAATCGCCATTAGGGCTTACGTTGGCTCTCAAAATATTTTTTGGCAGACTTAACGGCAACCTCGGCCCGGCCATTGGACTGAGGGAAGTAAGCTGACGATACTCTGGATTATAGCATTAGATCACAATAGCGAAAGCTATTACAAATTATCGATGAGTTTCATACAAACAACCTGAATATGCATTGTGCAATCCCAACCTCCTCCCATACCCCCCTAAATTTAAATTGGCTCAACAAATTTACACCATTCACTAAAATGACTTTTTGGGCAGCAAAATCGGCGAAATTCACCGAAAAGCGGAAGATTTGCATCACTGGACCAAAGTAGAGCTTCAGAAACATTCGTCCGCTTCAAGAACTTCGACTGAATGGTATTTATTTATAGATTTTCTTTATAGCTTTCCTTCATTGGTGTTTGTAGCTTCCCTGCAAGACGCTTAGCATCAAATGTAATTCGTTACGCATCGATTGAAGTTTCCATGTAGTTGAATAATGGAGAATTGGAATGTTAATACAGATTGGTGATGGCTCGGGCTGACTTTTTTGAGGCCCAGACCGCCAACGGCCCGGAACCTCTAGCCCAGTAACCGGCCCGGCAACTCATGCTAAAAATAAAGCCCAGCCCGCCCAAAGCCCATTTATTTATTTAGTATTTATTTGTTCTACCATAATTAACGCACAGGTAGAAAACAGCGAAAAGACCATTATTCGGTCATCTAGGTCAACTGCACTTTTTTGCCATATCCAGGGTTGGGAATGTTTGATATCGATATTCTTTACTTTTTGTTCATCGAATGCATTGGAGCCTTTACTTTTTTGAATGAATATCGAGTATGGCCTTGTCTTTACTTTTTTTCGGCTTAAATCGATATTCGATAATCGATTCTTTTCGTCGAGATTATTTTATCTTACTTTAGTAAATTTAAAATGATTGTCGGTATGTCATTTCTGCTTTGCTGATATAATTTTTTTTGTGCCAAAACCCCACTAAAAATAAAAATAAAACAGAGTTGCTAGAACAAAGTCGTTTCGCATCTATGGTCGCACCCGCATGCAGTGTCCGGTGCTTATCTTTAAACTACTCCGTGACCGTGAGCAAATTCCAGAAAAGGCTTAGATACGGCTAAATGCTCAATTGGTTAGGCTCTAGGTAGCACCTATTAGGCCTTGTATTGCGCTATGGAAGCAAAGTTAGCAGTTTAGTGGTAGTGTAGGTAGGCCTACTTGTATATAGGTACCGGTAATTTTACTGCTTTGTTGTTGGCCAACTGAACTAGTGATCAGCTGGTAACCTGCTATATTTTGGTTTCCTGAAAAACAATCATAGGCCTACCCAGTACCGGTACCAGAAGTAACGTAGGCGGAAACTCAAGGTTGATATGAGTTGCTACTAGTGCAGAAAGCTCTGCAGTGAGACCGCTTGACTATTGAATTTATCAATAAAATTGCTTAACAAACTCCAGTTTTTGTTCGATATGTCATTGTACCGGGAGGCCTGCGCTGTATAATTACCGTACTCAGTTCTTGAAGTTGAGCAAAAACTAATTGCCGAAGCTGGTCTTGCAGGCACGTCCGGAGTGTGGGAGGGGGCTACAAAAAAGTTGTTAAGGGGAGTTCTCCAAAAACGTTGTTAAAAGACATCAATGGCCGAGTGGTATGGAGCGTCTGTCTCTTGAGCTGTAGACTCGGGTTTGATTCCGAGTCGGGTCAAATCAATGACTTTAAAATTGGTATTCACAGCTTCGCTGCTTGACGTTCAGCATTGAAGGGACAGTCTGGAGAACAAGCCGGCAAGTTTACTTGTTGTGCTGTTGGGAAAGGCACTTAGCGGGATTCCCCCATCTTGGGTGTGGTAGACAGATGGCCGGCAACTCCTAAGCGAGCTCGTATAGCGCATTGATCGCTTTCTCGTGATAGAAGGATAAATATGCAACTTAAAAATAAAATAAAAAATCACACACACTCGGCGGGTACTGTTAATAATAGACACCTACAGTCAAATGCTCAATGTATCGAAACAAGTTAGTCTAAAAACTTTGAAAAGCAAAATATTTGGGGGGCTTGTAGCCCTTGGGGACAGGTATGCGGTATGCAAGGTTTATGGTATCACTTTGAGCCAGCCTGTAGGGCTCATGACTTTTTTATTTGCAGCGAAGTCCAAAAATTGGTGTTAAAAATAATAAAGCAGCATGAAAGTGCAAAATAGCATATAGTATCATATTCTGTACACCTTCCTCGTTTGAATAAATGTTTTTTTTTGCCTGGTTTCTACTTGTATAAACACAAGCGTATTTACCCTTCTAAAGATTTTAACGATCTCCACATAGCCTTAGAACTCCCAAGTCAATTTTTATAAGCACATCAATCAGCAGATAGATAACCAAACGTATAGTTGCTGATATTGCTAAATGTTGAAGACAATCAAGACTGTGCGCAAAGCGCTAACCCAGTTCCAAACTAGTGCAATATTTAGTGCGAAATTGACAATTGTAAGTAAGTTACTCGTATAGTAGAAACATGTTTTACACTGCATGCAAGGCTTGCAAAGCCCGGTAAACTACTGGAACACTATCCGGGTCCATCATGTTTGATTCTATCCTGGTCTATCATGTTTGATTCTGATCAAAGACCAAAATGTCACTGCTGTGGTTTAAATGTTTAACCATCCGTTTGCTTAAAATGTTTTATCAGCATCATTGCTTTTGTCATTTCAATTATTTGGCGCTAATGTTCGCAATAATATATTCATTCCGTAAACCTGTACCAGCCAAACTATCGTACTTCTCTTTTAATCTTAAATACGGACAAAAGCAAATTGCAAAGCCAAAATGGAAGAGTTGCCAGAGAGTTGAGAAACCAGCATCTAACAAAATTTGTGATTTTGGCGAACACCAGTAACTTAGCTTGCAAAAGTGCATTTGGTGTCACCACTAGGTTTACAGTATTTCGAAAAAGCTAAAATCACTCAGTATAATATCGAATATCGATTACAATATTCTTTATTCTTTACTTTTTTAAACTACCATCGAAATCGATTATTTCTTTACTTTTTGGTGAACTATCGAATAGCGATTATTTCTTTACTTTTTTGAGTATCGATTCCCAACCCTGGCCATATCTTACTCTGACGTTAATTAGTAAAAAGTAAACGCAAACACACACTCATACAAAATAATAATAAAGGGTTGAGCAGGTTGTCAGTGACGGCATAACTTTACGACAATCAGAAAGGGGGGTTAGTTTGAGATTCAAAGCTGATATACAGCAGTGTTTAAAAAATAGGGTAAAAAAATAATAGCTAAAATAGCAACATTCTACAATACTTCAGAAAACAACTTCAAAAAACATAAATTACAACTTCAAAAAACAATATGTACACAAAGCACAAAAAACAAAAACTTTGGTTTTGGAGAAGGTAAATTTACATTTAGAGGGATACAGATATCAACTATTTAGTTACAATATCGATTTAAGTGGTGACATTTGTATAAAATTGATAATCTGCTGAAGGCAAGATAAAATATTGTGGAGAAGGTGATTTCATACATATTTGGAGACGGCAGAAGATTTAGCGTATTTTTTGAAAGAAAAGGAGCAGTGCTTAAATTCTTCGGAAATGTTTTTCGATATTTTCACGCCAATGTGTTGAAGAAATTTTTTGCCAGTTTCCGAAGCGATAAAAGGTTAAAAAAATTCAGAAGTTACTTTTTGTCTAGTGTTATAATGATGTATTACATCAAGTTTCGTGAAATAATTTTTGAAAGGGGGTGGTAACAGACGGTTATTTTATTTAAACATAAATTTAGCGAACTCTATTTTAATCATGTCAGTAAGCATAAGTGTATTAAACTTAGAGCAAAGAAAGTTAATCGGTTTTTCTTTCGCACAATAAAGACTATAACTTGTTTTGGAGAATTATCAATTTCTGTAAGTGAGAAGAAGCGGCTCTACCCCAGTTTAATAAGGAATATTGAAGATGAGAGTGAAAAAGACCGTAATAGAATAAGTTGAGTGAGGATAGGGGAACGTAGTGACTTAGTTTGTAAACCATCCCACAAGCTCTGGAAAGTTTTTTTGATAGTTTATTAATATATATTTTCCATGACAGACGATCATCTAAAAATACTCCAAGATACTTGACATAGTCGGATTTTACAATGACATTGCCACTAATACTAACGTTAAATTCGTTTGTGTCAATTTTGTTTTTGTTACCCGAGATAATCATGTAGCAGCTTTTATTGTAATTGATAGTTAATTTGTTGCTGGTTACCCAATTTTCAATTTTATCAATTTCCTCTTTCACTTGTTGCTGAAGTATGTTGAAATCATTATGTGCTAAAGGCAAAGTTGTATCATCGGCAAAAAGCGTCGTTTCGAATTTGGACTCGTTGGGAAGGTCATTTACGTATAAAAGAAAGAGTAAAGGCCCCAAAACTGAACCCTGAGGAACCCCATATTTAACTGGACGTAGTGAAGATAATTTGTCATTAATTTTTGTGCAAATTTGGCGCCCAGAAAGATATGATGATGATAGATTGAACATTTTACCACGAAAACCGTAATGATAAAGTTTTTTAAGCAAAATTTCATGACTTACAGAATCAAACGCTTTTCTCAAGTCGAGAAAAATGGAACATGTTATTAATTTTCTGTTTAAGGTGTTTAATAATTTGTCATAGAAAGTGGTGATAGCTAATTCGGTGGAGTTATTTACTGTAAAGCCAAATTGCGAAGGAGTAAGGATGCAGTTTTTAGTAATAAATTTAGTCATTTTGCTTTCAAGAATTTTTTCAAATAATTTAGAAAATACTGATAGCAGAGAGATTGGTCAAAATTCATCAAGTGAAGTTGGAGATATTTTTTTCGGAATAGGAATGACACTAGCTACTTTGAAATCATTAGGAAAGGTTTCTAATTCAATGCATCTATTGAATAATCTAGCAAGAAGTGGAGCTAAAACACACTTGGAAAGCTTTACAAATTCAGGAGAAATTTGGTCAAGGCCAGGAGCAGTGTAGGGTTTTAGTTTGTCTATACAATCATTCACGTCTTCTGATAATAATTCTTCAAGCACAAAAGATTGGACACTGGACGAGTGGTGGATTTTAAAAGAAGAAATTTGGAAAAAGGTAGATTTTTGGACATAATTGTACCGATGTTTGCAAAGTATTCGCATAATTTTTCGCGAAATTTAGGGGAGTCCGTTTTAACACGCTCGCCCTCAATCACTATTGAATGTGGCAATCTAGATTTGTTTGAAGAATTTTTAAAGTCCGTGATTTCATTAATTGTCGACCATGTTTTTGAAGAACTTTTGCAGTTGCTAAGTAAATTTTGATAGTAATGTTGCTTGGAAACGAGTTAATTTGTTAACCTATTCTTTTTACGAACCTTTAATCAAACTCAAAGGGATTTCAAAAAGTGTTGGCGGCCCAGTGACAAGCAAAGATAGAACCGGGCCGCTTGCGGGCCAGTAAAAAGACCGGTTAACGACTCGTTGGCGGGTCTCTTAGCGGCCCATGCCATCTCTAATACAGATTTTAGGCCCAACGAGGGATTTTAAGGCGAGACTGAAGCATAGTCCGTAAATAACTAGGCTGGAAACTCGTGTAGAAAAGATCTTGTTTTTACCGCCATCTAGTGGCAGTGGCCTAGCCAACTTACTGAAGTACTGGATTTACTGCATGCGCTATTGACAGTGAGCTACTGCAGAATCAAAGGCTGACATACAGTAGGTAGGCAGTAGAACTAAAAACCGTATGGGACCGCATGGAACTATTTATAAGACAGTATTGGACCAAATGGAGCCGAATGAGACCGTAAGAAACCAAAGGGGAACGACATGGAACAATTTATGAGACCAAATCGGACCACATGAAACCATTTACAAGACCGTATGGGACCGAATGTAATCACATGGAAACATGCAAAAGACCGTATGAAACTATTCATAAGACTCCAGGACAAATGAATCCTGGACAATTGGGCACAAGACAAATAGGACAGGCAAATGAGTCCCGAACAAATAAGTATTGGACAAATGGGTCCGGAACGATTGGATACCGGACAAATGGGTCCCGAAGGGCACCAGGACAAATGGGTCCCATACAAATGGGTCCCGGACAAATGGGCACCAGGACAAATAGATCCCGGACAAATGAGCCCTGCACAAAGGGAGGTGAAGTTAAACCAGGAAGTGGCGCCACTTGAGGAAGTGAATTTGGAGTAAATGAACACTTGGGGCAAATGGGCATTTGAAGGAAATGGGCACCGGAGCGTATGGGCACCGGGGCAAATGGGCACCGAAGTATAAATGGGGACTTGGGGCAACTTGGCATTTGAGAAAAATGAGTATTTGAGGAAATGGGTATTAGGGGAAAATATATATTTGAAGGAATTGGGAACTGGGGTAAATGGGCACTGGTGCAAAGGGGCACTAAAGCAAATGGACATTTGGGTAAAGGGGTAGGGGAAGGTGGGATTATTTCGGACAAAATTTGCTTTTGTGACTCTGGAGCAAGATTAAGAATGAGGAATTACCAACTCTTTGTACAAAATTGTGATTACCCTTTGACTTCAATATGAAATTGTTCGTGATTGCAATAGCTACAAGCATTAAGCCATTACTTACAAAAATGCAAGGTGGTCTAACACGTCCGAACTTGTCCCAATAGTGGAGTAGGTCCGCACAAGCAGTGAGGTGGTCTCGGACATTAAAAAGAAGGCGAACTTATTGCGATGAAAAAGCGCTCTGCATCAATTTCCAGTAATAGAAAAAACAAAGCGTTTCAATTAAATTCACATTCACAGTTTTAAAAGTTTACAACAACAAATTCAAATGAAATTAACCGAATAAAAGAAAGAGACTCTGCGTGATTTCAATGGTTTGATAAAATTTAATGTTCTATTGTTCAAAATTCAAGTTAAAAGCGTAAAAATGGGCGTCGAGAAGACTCAGTAATTTGTGGCACTGGCAATTTGAAAACAGCATTTGGGCACTGGGGCAAATAGACATGTGGGGAAGGAGCCTACTCCAAGTGTCCTGTGCCCATTTTCCCCAAATTTTTTCAAATGAGCATTTGGGGCAAATGCCGCAGGTGCCCAGCATTTACCCCAGTGCCCATTTTGCCCTAGCGCCCATTTGGGAGAAGTGGGCACAAGACACTTATGGTATCCCTTTTCCCCCAAACCCCAAGTGCCAATTTTCCTCATATGGCCGAGTGGTATAGAGCTCATGTGGCCGAGTGGTATGGAGCGTCTGTCTCTGGAGCTGTACACTCGGGTTTGATTACGAGTCGAGCCAAACCAATGACTTTAAAATTGGTATTCACAGCTTCGCTGCTTGACGTTCAGCATTAAAGGGACAGTGTGGAGAATAAGCCGGCAAGTTTACTTGTTGTGCCGTTGGGAAAGGCGCTTAGCGGGATTCCCCCATCTTGGTGTGGTAGACAGATCGCCGGCAACTCCTAAGCGAGCTCGTATAGCGCATTGATCGCTTTCTCGCGATAGGAGGATAAATATGCATTTAAACTAAACCCCTCTGCCTATTTGCAAAAGTTTTGGTGAATGGGCACAGGGCACTTGGGGTACTCTTTTAGGCCACTTAGGATACCCCCTTTTTTCACATGCCCATTTGCCCCACTGCCCAGGGGAAATGGGCACAGGGCACTTGTGGTACCTCGTTAGAGCACTTAAAGTACCCCTTTCCCCCAAACTTTTAACTGCCCATTTACTACGGTGCCCATATGCAAACATTTGAGGAAATGGATACAGGGCTCTTGTGGTACCCCTTTAGAGAACCTGGGGTAACCTACCTTTTTCCCCAAAATGTCCATTTTCCCCAAATGCCCATTTGCCCAAGTGCCCTGTTCCCCAGGTGCCCATTTGCCCCAAATATTCATTTTCCCCAAGAGCTAATTTGCCCAAAGTCCCCATTTACTTCGCTGCCCATTTGCCCCGCTCTTTTGCCATTTGCTCGATGCCCATATGCCCCGGTGCCTATTTGCCCCAAGTGTCCGTTTACTCAAAATTCTCCATATCCCCAAATGCCCATTTGCCATATTGCCCATCACTTCCCCAAATCCCTATTTGCCCTGGTGTCCATTTCCCCCAAATGCCCATTTGCCCCAAGTGTTCAATTCTTCGGGACCCAAATGTCTGGGATCAAAGTTTTGTACACCATAGCCTATTAAGTATACAGAATTCGAATAGACGCTTTATGTTTTTATTTTCCTGCAAAATCTGGCATATAATCAAAGCGTTTGCTTTATTGCCCAACGAACTTTTGATAAAAATACGTAGTGGAGACTGGCGATATATTCTTGAATTTCCAAATTTTTCGGTTTGAATTATAATATCATATCGCAGTAATAAAAAATTCTGTTGAGATCAATACCATTGAAAAAAAAAAAAAAACGCTGCAGTTTCAAGAAAATTACGAAGAAACGACGGGCAACGCACAATCCGCATGCATACGCACTTTATATCTTTTAAAACCGTCATATTGCGCGCTATTTTGGGTTAATCACTTTCACTTTTTTATAAAGCGTGTTGTGTTTATTAAACGTATAGTTCTTGAATAGAGTTTCATATTTTTGATTTTACGATATTATTTTATGTACAATTCCTGCTGCCCATTTGCAATCGCTCGCAAAAGGCTACAGCTGCATAGCTTTTATTGTGCGACATCGTCCAGACATCGCTGTCGACCCAGAACAATTGAAGCGTGAGAGAAAAAAGGTAATTCTAAGTTTCCAGTCTATGTAATAGAAAGTCGATGATTACACGGACCATGACTGAAGTGCCACAATAGACAATAGTAAACTACTTGTACCTTTCTAAAAGAAAAACTACCCTAGCAGTGTTACTTTACACTAAAGTAGGCTACTTGAGTAAACGTAATAGTAGCCAAAAAAAAACTACTCAAAAAAGTACTCTTTACCAAAAAAAACTACTCCAGCAATCTATTCAAGTAAAAGTATTTCGTTATTTTACACCACTGGTACTTGTATCATAATTATAGGTACATTAATACATCGGTAAGCTAATATATGTTATGCGCATACGGGATTCGTATTCCAAAATTTGTCGACAAACAGGATTCCGGAGAGGATTCGGAGTCCAAGTCTTCGAACTCGTAGTTTACAAACACAAACTAATACAAACTAAGTATATAGGTATAGTTTACAAACTAAGTCACTACGCTCCCCTATCCTCACTCAACTTATTCTATTACGGTCTTTTTCACTCTCATCTGCAATAGTCCTTATTGAACTGGGGTAGAGCCGCTTCTTCTCACTTACAGAAATTGATAATTCTCCAAAACAAGTTCATAATAGCAAGTCTTTATTGTGCGAAAGAAAAACCGATTAACTTTCTTTACTCTAAGTTTAATACACTTATGCTTACTGACATGATTAAAATAGAGTTCGCTAAATTTATGTTTAAATAAAATAACCGTCTGTTACCACCCCCTTTCAAAAATTATTTCATGAAACTTGATGTAATACATCATTATAACACTAGACAAAAAATAACTTCTGAATTTTTTTAACCTTTTATCGCTTCGGAAACTGGCAAAAAATTTCTTCAACACATTGGCCTAAAAATATGAAAAAACATTTCCGAAGAATTTAAGCACTGCTCCTTTTCTTTCAAAAAATACGCTAAATCTTCTGCCATCTCATAATAGGCCTATGTATAAAACCACCTTCTCACACAGTATTTTATTTTACCTTCAGCAAATTATCAATCTTACACATAAGTCAGCTCTCAAATTGATACTGGAACTAAATAGTTGGAACTCGTATAAGTAGCGGTGATATCTGTATCCCTTTAACGCTAACTTGGTAAAACACATCGACAACTATGAATATAGTTGGTGCGTGTTTCTGGACCTAACGAAGGCCTTTGATACTGTTGACCACACCATTCTAATTTAAAAACTAGAAACAAACTTTGGAATAAGGGAGCACCTTTAAAATTAATTGAAAACTATTTGCACAATCGAGAATAGTACGTAAAAATTTCTAATTCCAAACCAAATCTAGCTCGTATAAGTAGCGGTGTGCCCCAAGGATCGTGCGTCGGACCGTTATTTTTTCTAATGTACATAAATGATATCCCAAATTGCTCAGAATTTGACACCACTTCATTCGCAGATGATACATATTTAACTTTATCAGATATATAGTAACCTAGGAAATCTTGAAAAACGGGTGAATAAAGAACTTCAAAATGTTGATGACTGGTTGCGACGAAACAAACTATCCCTTAATTTTAATAAGACGAGTTAAATGATAATTAATAAACACCCAGCTAAATCAGTAGACCGTGATTTTAATCTCATGATTAATGGAGTATCACTCGAAAGGGCACACTCGGTCAAATATCTCGTGGTAGTTATAGACGATAACTTATCATGGGCCGAACATTTAAAGCACTTACAGTATGTCTACAACTAGCTAGGTATTCTGGCATCTTTTATAGGCTACGAAATGTGATTACACAGAAAACACTGATCATGCTTTACTATAGTCTCATCTCAAACATAAGTATACACATTTAATTTTGATTTGCTTGACAGGTACTCATCATAGAGAGTTCATTTTTTCATAAAACATAGTATAGATAAGTAGTAAAATGTAGGCATCGTTTGTATTTTTATCAACCCACAGAATGACAAGGAGATTAACACAAGGAATGAGGTGCAAAATTGCTGTTTGGCAAGAAGTGTATGAATCAGTAAGACAAACTCAGCGCCTCCTTAACAGGGAATTTGGAATTACTTCCGCTCCACCACGACAAACAATTTATGCAATTCATCATAAATTTATGGAAACTGGATCTGTAGTTGATGCCCAAAAATCAAGAAGACCAAGGAGCGGACACTCAGAGGAAAACATAAGGGTTTTAGAAGAGGCATATGCATTGAGTCAAGGAAAACCATACGTGGTGCAGCGGTAGAGCTGGAGATCAGGCGATCATCTATTCAACGAATGTTACGCAAAGATATTAAAGCGTTTCCCTACAAGTTACAAACTGTACACAAACTTGAAGAAGACAATGACAGTAGGGTAGAAATGTGGGAAACACTGCTTTATCACAACGAAAACGACCCATCTATCCTTGACAACATTTGGTTTAGTGATAAAGCTGTTTTTCATCTGTCTGGAAGAGTAAACCGACACAACACTCAAATATGGGGAACAGAAAATCCTATTGGTAATCGAGGAAAAAGAGCGTGATTCAGCGAAACTTGTTGTGTGGTGTGCAATTTACGCTACAGGCATCATAGGCCCTTATTTTTTTAGTGATGATGCCAGAAGAACCACAACTGTCACAGGAGAAAACTATCTGGAAATGCTCCAAAAGTTTTTGCTACCAGAGCTGGAAAATAATGCTTTGGTTGAAAATTACTTTTAGCAAGATGGAGTTCCTGCACATTACGCCCGCAAAGTCAGAGATTGCTTAAATCAGGTTTTTCGCGATAGGTGGATTGGGCGCAGAGGTCCTCTGGAATGGGCTGCTTGTTCAGCTGATTTAACCCCATGCGACTTTTCTCTTTGGGGTTTCCTTAAGAGTAAAGTCTACTCCACACGACCTCAAAACCTTGAAGAGTTGGAACAAAAACTCAGAGCAACATGTGGACTAGTTACACAAGATTTATTGCAAAGTGTCGAACAAGAATGTGTCAAAAGGTGGTTAAAGTGTATTGAAATCAGTGGTTCCAACGTTGAGGTCTAATATCCTGTCAATAAATAAATTCATTGAGATATTAAGATGCTAATCTGTTTCTAGTAGTTTATAGAATATTTTTGCAAACTTTAAACAAATTTGAATAAGCCATTAGCTTGTTATGCAAATTTTTAAGTGTATACTTATTTTTGAGACACCCTGTATAGTAGGATACATAATGGAATTGTACTCTTGGGCACCGCAACTAAAGCTCGCCTCCAAGAAATCAACGTAAGACTCAACAATTTTGTTAGAAGCATCACCCGAAGTGGAAAATACACACCAGTTACACTTCCATATAAACACTTAAATATTTTAAAATTGGATGATATTTATCGACTAGAACTTGCTAAAGTTGTGTACCAGTTAAGTCATCACCTTCTTCCTAAAACTCTTCAAGTTTGTTTTACCAAAGTAAGCGATATTCACAAGCACAATTCAAGATTCATGGAAAAATTCGGGTATTTCTTATCGAGGGTAAATAAAAGCATAGGCAAAAGACAACTATGCTATCGAGGTCTTCGTCTTTGGAATGATATCAGCCCTGAGCTTAAGGAACTAAATTGGATTTTATTTGAGAAAAGTACAAAGCACACCTAATTAACCTGTTTTAAGCAGAGCTAGCATTATCCGTAACTGTGTTCCAGCAATTTACATTCTGCTGTTTACTGCCGGTACGACACTTTCTATATCCATCCACTCACTAATTAAAACTGCTGATTAGAAACCAATCTCACATAGTGAGAATCTCAGGTCAAAAAATATTTGTTCATTAAAATGCCACTGCTAAAGCTCAACTTACATAAAAGGGAGTGCCTTGACTAGAAAACCCGTGGGTTCTTTAGTACTCCCTGGTCAGTAACGTTAGGCCAAATACAACTTACAACCACGCAATTTTATTTCGCTTCCTCACCTCAAATTACTGTTTCTTCGCTGTCTTTAACTTGTTGTCGTTTTGTGCATATTTTATATTGTGTGTTTATATCGAATAGCTGTTTTTTCTGTTGTTTTTTTTCCCGTAGGCCTACATTATCGCTGTTTGACCGAACAAACTTCTTCTTCTTTTAATTGTATTTTTACCCTCTCCAAAACCAAAGTTTTTGTTTTCTTGTGCTTTGTATACATATTGTTTTCTGAAGTCGTAAATTATGTTTTCTGAAGTAGTAGTATGTTGGTATTTTAGTTATTATTTTTTTACCCTATTTTTTTAACGCTGCTTTATACTAGCTTTGAATCCCAAGCCAAACTCCCCTTTCAAGTTATGCCGTTGAAGCGAATCGGCTAGTTGTTTAGAATCTGGTTCAGGTGAAACCACAGTTAATGTCGTGTACAGTGCGCCGACGCTTCCTCCACTCAAATTCACTCCACTAATCCTTTTAGCACCAATGTATATTCAAATTAAAGTAGATAATTGTAACCACGTTGCCCACAACCACTATCCTCAAAATCAGCACGTTCACAAAGCGAAATCCAAATCGCAAGAGACAGAAACAATGACGCACGAGCTTATATACTAGAGCTTGCTCGTGCGAATATGTCATAGAGCCCGACACACACCCAGATGTAACCACGTAAAGACTAAAACCAAGTAATATAATTAAACTAGCCCCTACGAGTGAATGATAAATATTAACGTGAATAATCACAAACAAGTAGACCTATTGTGTCCAAAAACAGTCCCGAAGTCCATATGGAGATAGGTAGCTTGTAGAGTTTGCACAAATAATTCATCCGCCCCTATGATGTAGTGTATAGTTGCGCTCATTCCTGCCATAGATTTCCATACAATCAAAAGCAAGTTGAAGTCTGAAGCTTCCTTGACAGGTCTGCATCTGAGTCTCCGTGTCGGGTGCTGGGGCTTGAATCGAAGGCATATGCTTCAAAGTCATCCGAACAAGTGATAATATGAGTATAGCGAGTGAGAGTCTCTACACCGTCACTGACAACCTGCCCAACCTTTTATTACTATTTTGTATGTAACGAACAGTGCAACAGTTTATCTGACTCCTACGTTACGTTTACTTCAATCAAAATAAAACCTTACTCGAACGGTACCTTATTCAAATAGAATCCGGTAAATACTACAAACACTTTAACATATAATATTAAAACGTTGGCTCAATATTACTGACTAGCTTCGAAATCATTACTGTATTGCATAGATGCTGTTACCAACAACTATTCAGTTTAAGATCGACCAGTTGAAATGGATGAAGGGGTTATAAAGAGCTTACAATTTCAGTACGTGGTGGGAATATGGAAGCCAAAAACATTAACACCAAATCATGATTGATATTAAACATACTAAGAGTTTCGCATATCTATGTCGAGTGGAAGTTACGGTTTACAGTTGCATTAGAATTAGTATTGTCTGGCAGATCCGTTTGTCAGCTTGTACAATGTGAATATATACAAACAACGATTGTGTTGTTATGGTTATAAAGATACTCAGTGTTTCCAATGTAGTTAGTTAGTTAGTGTCTTCTATTTCCGTACCGTCAACACAAGAATAATATGCATAAATAACATACAGCATAATTGGACAGCACGAGAAAAGGGAAGAAGCAACAAAACGATAAACGTTGTAACATGCAAGGGGAGAATAGAAGATCAAGAAAAGTAACATGAGAAGCATGGTTGCAGCACCCGACAATAGAGATTTATCAAATAAAGAAAAAGAACACACACACACACATATAGCACAGAAAGAAAAAATAAATAAAATTTAAAAAAAATGACGGTCAGATAAAAAAGACAGCAAAGAGAGTCACAGATTTCACACTGCCATGCTATGGTGCAATAGTAGGAAAACATGACAGTGTGTGGCCTTTTAAGGTTAATCCAAGTCGTAACAGCGCTAATAGAACTGAAAAGCTAACGAAGAACACAAGCAAGAATAAAACACGTAATACCCGCCTTAATTACCCCGAGCGCTGCCGATAATAGAGAACCCTAAAAGGCCCAACAGGCAAAGAAACCTACCAAAAGAAATCCTGTCCAGCCAGACCACCGATTTAAAAACATCCCGCGCCATGAATCCCGTGCCATGATTAATAACTGTTAAACATGTAACTATAATCAGAGGTGTACACAAACCGGAGTACCGGAGTAGATAATTACAGTCCATATTTTGCATCTTGTAGAGCAGAGGTGTACACAAACCGGAGTACCGGAGTCGACTACGACAGGAGTGTCAATGTTTCAGCCGGAGCCGGAGTCATAAGTTTCCAATTGTTGCAGGAGCAGGAGCAGGACCCGGAGTGAAAAAATACCGCATTCTTGTGATATTTGTTCAAAATTTGCCATAATTAGGTTCTGATAATTTGCTTGTTTTGTGCGGTTTAATTCTACCAACATATCGGTATTGATAGATAGCAGCCATAGTATACCTAAAAACAAAACAAGTTAAGTAAACAAGTTCTTCTGATGTTAGCAGCATAATGCAATCACTTGGCAAATAAACTGAATTAAAAATTTAGATGCGGGTAGTACCAGACGAAAAACCACACGCGGCAGGCCTAATCTAACCAATTTATTATGACTGTGTATGGTTTGGGTAAGGGTACTAGTACTAGGGGTAGTCAGCTAAGCGATGTGGAATTATTTGTGTACCGCAGTTAAGTGTTTTAATGCAGACTACATACAGACAAAGCAGTCTTGCAGTAAGCCTTTGTAGATTGCAGATAGGCTGACTTAGCAGCTTAGTCCAGCAGTTACTGAACCAACATTTTTTTACTTTACATAGGCCAAAAGTTCTAAATTCAAGTTTTGCACAACCCACAAGTTCGCCAGAAAACTTGAAAGTTACTGGGTAATTGTATAAAATTTTTTGTTGCTGCTAGGGTTACGGTAGATTGCTTTGTTTGTATACCCAATAGTTTTAGAAATGACCATGTTTTGCTAATGATTGGAAAAGTAGTTGCCAGTATTTTGTTAGTTTGATTTTTATGTACTAAACCATCATCAAGTGACATGGCTAAGCGGAATTGGCGTTGGGCTTTGAAACCAAACATCACGGGTTCAAGTCACGACTTGGCCGACCACATTTCACACATGATTGTGTGGCTGTTGACTTGAAGAGCGCAAGCTCAACCTAGTCTTCCTCGTCGATCTGTTCTTTCAACATGAGTTTTTTATTAGGCTATAACTCCTTAGTTATTATCGGTAATATTTTCATTATATACCGTACCTCACTATTTTGAAGTAGTTGGGTTAGTGCAGAATTTCGAGTTTAGTGTTTAGTTAGGTTTGAAGGTTAATTTAAGGGTAGCAACCCGAAGCCAAGCATGTCATTAAAGAAGCAGTATTGAAACATGACTGTTGAAGACAGCACATTATACATATATAAGGCATTGGTCCTGAAACCAGTGGCTCATTCAGATTTGCACCACTAAGTGCTCACCAAGGTTGGCAGTACGGTACGTTACGTTCAAAATTTACGTACCCGTACTTTAAAATTTTAACCGTACCGTACTAACGTAACGTACTTCGAATAAATTTAACGAGCGTACCGTACCGCGTACCGTACCAATGAATGGTACGCTTAAAACGTACCGTACCTAAAAATTACGTACCGTACCTACCTACCGCCATTCTTGGATCCACGCCAAATTTGCTAAGTGTTAGTGCAATGCTTGTAAATAGGTTAAAGATTTCAATATGCGACCTAATCGTAAATTGAACCCTATACAAGTTTTCCAGGTACAATACGAACACTTGTGGTGTCCTCGTAACTACCAAGTCGCCAGCGATGTTCTACCGTATGAATAGAATAGAACATACCGCATCCTACCTAGACTAACGCGGTTATCATCAGTCTGGAAAAGCAATGTCCCAGTCAGGAGCGGATCCAAGGGGGGGGGGGGGGGGATGCATCCCCCCCACCTGCCAACAATGCTTTGGATAAATAAAATTTTTCCATAATTTCGAACCTCTTCATTACAATAAGCCTTAGTCGCCTTAAGCACGCATAATCAAAACTGTGCGTAGCCTACAAAATGCGTTGTATGTGGTGAAGCACTCAAAGGTAGGGGCCAAAAATATGAACAACCTTTGCCTGAAAATTATACAAAAAGCGCTAACATGGCCATTGCAGTATGCAAATTTTTGAAAATTTTCCGGGGGAGCATGTCCCCGGTCCCCCCTAGAGTTGTTTTTGTTACTTAGGTTGCTTAAAATTAACTATGCCGGAAAAAAAAATACGCTTGAACAAGTGACGAAATTTGGTGCCCTTCCCTGAAAAAGATTTTGAATACGTCCCTGATACAAAACATTTTCAGAGGGCTTATGTACGGCCGTTTTCGAATCTAAACGTCTTAGTATTGAGTTAACATTCAACTTAATATAAAATCACACCCCCCTCTAAAAAACTTTTGGATTCGCCCCTGATCCCAGTCACACTGATCGATACAATTCATGTGGGCGATCGGAATCGCAGCTAGCTCCTACGTTTTGCAAAAGCTGAGTAAACATTAGCCGAATTTTTCTTTTTTTAATTGCTTTCCAAATACTGTAGGTTACGACAGAAAATAATGCTGCTCGGTGACAGTAAAACGTTATAAACAAGTCCAAACTTGTCCTCTGAAATGCGCATTGTGTAAAATTTCTCTTATAAGCCTATTGGCAGTCTGCACTCTGCATCCTACCGAGCCCTGTTTCAAGGAAGCCAGGACTACTAAAAGGACGTCAGAAGACCAAAAGAGACTTCTCCAATGACTTACCGGTAGCATCTTTTGTTGTGCTCATGAATCCTCTCTCAATTGAAATTCACGGTGGATGCATACCTAGTGATGTGAGTCGTTTTTTTTGCCTTCGTTTTTTTTAAAAAAAAACGTGTTTTTTTGCAAAAAAACATGGCTTTAAAAAAACATGTTTTTTTTGAAAAAACATTTTCTAATGTAGCCTAAAGCTGCGGATTGGCTGGCAAACTGTTTATATTCGGGTCTTTCCGACCTTAAGGGGGGAGGGGCAAGCGTTTATCAGAGCGCGGATGGGGGATTTTGGGAAAGCCAACTTTGGATCAAATTTTACGAATTAGTAAGCGCTTCGCAGCTGTTGCATGCGGCCATCTCTGAGCTGACATCGATCTGAAGTATAAAATATCGCTTCGGTGCAGTGTGTAGACTACGAGCAGCGTATCGCGTACGTACGGGGGTGTTTTGGGTGTTTAATTTTTGGTGATGAAAAAGGAACAGACAGCTCTTTTTTGAACGATCCGACCTTTTTCGTAGACTCCTGAGCTTGCTGAAATTGCAATAATAGGCCAGGGTTTTTTTTCTGTTCTGTCCAGCCTTGCTTTTGATCCATCTTACTGCATCTAATTTAATCTGTAAAATCTTTGAACGAGCTGCAGCAGTTCTGGTAGTCCAATTTTCTGGTGTGGTTTGCTTGAACGGCGATTTTGTCAGCCTATGCTCCTGTCAGTCCTGTGGAGCAATTTCCGAAAAAGGCATATCTGTGTTAACTGGAATTTCAGTGTTCACAGCTCTTGAGACGTTTGCACCCCAAATTCAACGCAGAAAGGACCTTTTGCCATAGCCCATAGTTCGCTTTTACCAAATCTAACGTGGAAAGTACGGTACGCGTCTGTAGGCCTACCCGTACGTAGTTTTATCGGCAGCTTGGCGCAGTGAGTTGGGGAGTGCCGTTTTAGGATCGCAAGATTATGGTTCAAATAAAGTCCTTCGATGCGATGCTTCACGAATCACGAGTCTTATGACAGCATTAGTACATTACCGGTATTTCTGTTTGACGGTTTTTGTCATTGACCAATAAAAATGAAAGTTAGAAGCTGAAATGTTTAGAGTCTGATTCTTGTTATTTCTCGCGCCTCTGTCGCTTTCTTGGCGAGAGGGTAAACGGAGAAAAGCAGGCCAAAGATTATTTGGGTTGGTGTTTTCACACTAAATTTAAAATGATATACTACCAAAACATGTAGTTTTTATTGTGAGCATAATGTAGCTTAGCCTACAGCAAAGGAAAGTATTGACCCGCGAACTAATTTAATTGTTTTGCACTATATAGTAGAAGTTGTATAGTGTTATTATGGAGAACTGATTTGGCAATTAGTGCATTACAAATTATGTTTTACTTTACATTGTGCAACTTTACATTCGAACATTCACTGAGTAATATGCGTCTTCCATGTTACGTTCATGGCAGTTTTCTGTTGCAACCTTGTGTTTTATTTTCAAACGTTCATTTAATTGAAGAATCATTGAGATCTCTGCAAGTCTAGTTTTTCGTTAGAAGTTTGTTGCAGTAATGTTGAGCGACCTTTGCCAATACTATCCGCATTGACAGGTCCGAGAGTGCTTGTTCAACGGGCATAGCCAATAGCCATCACTACGGCAGTGGAGTAAACAATACCGGAGGTATACTGGCATCAATTATAGCTGACTGACGATCATTTTTTTCGATAACATTTCCCATCTTCTAATTACTACACTAGCAAAAGCTTTCCTATTATTCGAACTTTCAACTAAAAGATTTGCTATATAGAGTGCTGATGAAACAAAATCCAATAATTACGTCCGCTACAGTAGGTACCTACTGATGATATTGCCTCAGCTTAAGCTTACTTGCAACACATAGTTAAACACTGTATTTTCAGCGATCTAACATTTTTAGCCTCTAATAAAAGTTTTCAGAGTTTCTTAAGCATGATTGCAACTAAATGATACTTGTTTCTCTTACTTTTCCCTTAAAATTTCGATAGAAAACGCCATATTGCGTAAGGCCGCTAGCTATTTTGGGTTTCATAATGCTATCTTTATATCATCAACAAACAATAAAACAGCTGTAACACAAAATGACCCTACCAAGAACTGACAAGTTAGCACTTCCAGTGATCACTCAACTTCGATACAGTAGGTCAACCAACTCAAAATAATAATTGCTGAAACACAACTGATTAAATTTGAGATTTCAATAACTGTGAAGGTCAAGCTTAGTTGCTATTGCATTACCACAACTTCGGCCTCACTTACACCACAATTTGTAAATCTTGCCACATTAAATGCTACGTATGGACTTACTCAAAAACTGGTCAAAACATAAACCATACCACTAACACTTGTCAATACAAATAAAATGAAAATGTGTTATGTATATCAACACCACACAGGAGTGCTGATTGCCTGAACTGAGAAGCTGTAAAATTATAAAGGCTTCGACTCGGCATCTTCACTGTTACAGGTATGCTGTATCAATAAATGTCGATGCTTATTCACTGCTGCTGGTATCAGTATCACTGTCACTGCTCACCACCTCAATCACTTCTTCAGCACTGACACTATGCAATAAACGGCTTGTCGAAGCTTGGTCGGTGATAGCCTTAGAAGGAAGTGATTTCTTTGGGGCTTCAGCTTCGATTGTATACTTGATGTTCTGAGAAATAACACAAGCTTCTTGGCAGTGTCATTGCTAAGCCTGTTTCGCTTAGCAGTGTAAATATTTCCGTAGATGCTGAATGAACCCTCAACTGCAGCTGTGGTTGATGGTAGGCTTAATATTTTTGAAGCAATTTTGCTTAACTCTTGGTTTGAGCAAAACCCTTTCCACCAAGCAGTTGGGCGTATCTTTTCACATTTTTCCAAAGAAATACTTTGCCAAAAAAACCTTCTTTGGCAGAAAAAAGAGCAAGGTTTTCTTGGACCTTATCTTCATTGACATTGAGCCCATAAAATGCCAAATTTTCAGTAAACTTGCATATAAACTCAATGGCAGCCACTCTGTCATCGTCACACAATAATAAGCCATGATGGCGTGGATCCAACATATATGCCGCTTTGTGTACAATGAGGATGCAAAATTCTTTTCTCTTAGAAAAAATGCCTTCAATGACTTGTCGTTCAGCATCTGTGAAAGGTGTTGAAGGAAGACCTTTTATCATCTGTTCCTCAATGTCGCAATAGATCTTGTACACATCGGCAAGGTTTGGCTCATCAGCCTCAAGATTAGTAATCGCCACAAACAAAGGGCTTAAAGCATGTGCCATGGCTGCATTCGACTCCCAAAATGTATCGTCTAAAATGATCTTCTTTACGTCCTTTGACAAATTTGTAGTTTCGGAAATTTCGGAAACAACCACCTTTCTTAAAACATGTTTGTTTTTTTGCACGCTGTCCAAGCACATTGATATGGACCCCATCTAGTCTTGACTGGAAGTTTTAATGCTGTGTGTTAGGGTTAGGGTTAGTGTACCTTGTGTACCTATCTGTGTGTTCCTTTTCTTGTTTTTGCATGTTTAAGAGAAGGTCCACAAGTATGTGTTTAGATTTGAATTCCTTGACAATGCTCTTGGCGTTGGAAACAACCTGTGAAAGTGTTTCCAACTTCATTAGGTCACCAAAAATTAAATTTAGTCCATGTGCGACACAACCATAGCATACTATTTCAGGATATTCTTCTTGCAGCAGGGTCCATGCCTTCTTCATATTGCTGGCATTGTGCGTAACAAAACCAATGACAACCTTGCCGCATTGTGCTTTTATTTCCTCAATGACTTGTTTCACTTCTTTGCAAATATATTCCCCTGTGTGACTCTCTAATTCTGAATAAAAAGACTTCCAAAACACAGGCTGGGGCATGCTGACAATGAAGTTGATAATAGGTTCATTCCTGGTGTTACTCCATCCATCACACATTAACGCCACACAGTCAGCACCAGCAATTTTTTCCATTGCTTCCGCATTAACTTTATTGTATTCCAAATCAAGCAAAGGTCCCGATACCTTGAATCTACTAGGTAACACAAAAGCAGGTCTAAGTGTTTTAAAAAAGTTACTCCAGTGTGGATTTTCAACTATGCTAAAGGAAGTGGCGCTAGCATATATTGCTCGCGGAAAAAGCGATTCCAACTTTTCCTGCTCTTTTGATGCCATAGTGTCAGCAAAGTTTGAAGCCAAACTATTACTTCGAGGAAGAGCTCTCTTTGCCTTTTTGGGAAAAGTATTTTCTGATGAAAAATCCATCAGCCAATCAGTGTCATCGTCATCTGAGCCTGGTTTTGGTTCAGTTTGCTTGCTTGCTGCTTTGTACTTCTCTTTGACTATTTTCGGACAGCTCATGCGGTTTTCGATATGGCTTTTCATTCTAGACCCATTTTTTGCAACAGAGTTATCACAAAATTTACGTTTCACTGGTGGAACTTCGGAATCAGAGCCTGGAACATCTTCAAACAAAGTGCTAACAGACACTTTTTTGCGACCAGGCATTATGACAAGCAGTAAAGCACAGATAATAATAATTTAATTAACTTTCTCAAATTCAGTGATTAAACCAGTATTAAAATCTTAGCTTAAGATGCATAATAAAAGTACATGAGTCAAAACACATGGAAATATTGAACAAGATTAGTGCAGGAACTGAGAATATATAATACATGCATGTACCGTATTACAAGTCAGGTATTTCAATGGCATACTGCATTTTTTTTCTCAATATTTGGAAATTTTGAAGCGCATTTTACTGTTTTAAATAATAGTTAATTTTGTTTGTGCTTTGTATCCCAAATTCACACAATTCTGTGAACATCACCAAAACTCATCATTATTTTCAATAAATCTTAAGCAGATTTACAAACAAGAATTACTGTGCGTACAACAGTGAAATACCGGTACAGAATAAATCTCCATTATACAGTTACTTACGGTATACAGGGTGACCCAAAAAAAACGGGCCCCAATTCTAATCATTCTAAATACACGGGGCCCGTTTTTTTGGGGTCACCCTGTACACAGATACAGTACCTGGTACTGGTACAGCATGTAACAAGTATTAACTGGGATGAGGTGCATATATACTAGGGTAAATCAAAAAGTTCTAAGACAAATAGCATAAATTCAATCTCAGTAAAAATACCGCAACGAAATAACGTTTAATTGTACCACCAATGACTTAACAACAAATTTGACAAGTTACAGCATTCTAAATTTTTGTTTCATCATGACAATGCTCCAGCAATTTTCGTCAAATTTTGTTCCATCATGCTTCATCGTCAAATTTTGTTCCATCATGACAATGCTCCAGCACACACTGCCAAGACTGTAACGACAACTTTACGAGAGTTTCGCTGGGAAATCCTTTCACACCCTCCCTACAGTCTTGATTTAGCTCCTTGTGACTTCTTCCTATTTCCAAAACTGAAAGAGCATTTGAAAGGAACAAGATTTCAATCCATAAATGAAGCAAAGAGGGAGGCTGTGACCTGGTTGACTAGACAAACTCCAGAATTCTATCAAGAAGGAATTTCTCGATGGAAACATCGCCAGCAAAAGTGTATTGAGTTAGGTGGATCTTATGTAGAAAAATAATCGTGCAACTTCAATAAATATTGAATTTATGTTATTTGTCTTAGAACTTTTTGATTTACCCTCGTATATATGGTTTAGCACCTGAATAATACAACTCTATAAAACTTCAGCGGCAAGCTTTGGATAAAACTGTTTCCACATTGACCAGCTCAGGAATTGAACCCAGACCAGCAGACTTCTTGCAAAGTTGCACCAATGGCTAAGTCTTAAGAACTTTGCTCTGTTGCTGACTGGCACAAAGTTTTTACAGGACCAGAAAGATTGACTACCAAAGTAAAATGATCTGATGTTAATGCACTTATCTAAGTATCTGCTTATACTTCTGCTTATTCAAACATCAGATTGGTAGCCTAAAAGTACCAGTACTCTGCTATCTGTGCTTTGTCTGCATTGAACAGGTTAAACATAAACTGAGCTGCTTTTTCATCTACCAGTACCGCTTAGACAGCTCACGCTAAGCAACCAGAATATTGATATGTGGCGAATACCATTCAGTGCTGCGATTATACTAGATTGCACCCTTCACACATATTGTTGCACGTGACGTTTCTCATCATCAGCAGAGTTGCCACATGAAAGCTTTCAAAAATACCAAGTAATAGCTAAAAAAAATACCAAATTTGAGGTTTTTTGAGAGAAAAATACCAAGGTTTATTAAGTGTCATCAACGGCGGGGGCGAAGCCCCCGCACCCCCTGGCGGTGATGTTACATCACATCGTTTTAAGCTTTGTTGATAATACTGGCCTTCGACTGGTCAACAACATATCTGTACAACATTTTAAAAAGTAAACTTAATGTCCGTTTAATGCTGGTATTACGGAAAGCATCTAACACTTGAAATACATTTTAAAGTAAGAACAGTTATTTGTTTCTTGTTTCTGAACTATTTCTGAACTTTTATGAACTGTTTCTGAACTTTTTGAACTATAATTGCGAGCTTAGAAGTTTATTAATTAAGTTATTTGTTGTCAGATTATTGTATGATCAATAGTAACTATATACAATATTCCTTTTCAAGATACTGTTACTAAACATTGCTGAACAGCAATCATCATCGGATATACTCAAAGCTCAAGCTTACTTGCATACCAGTACCTATTCTGTAACTTACCCAACTGATGCCTGGAGAGTAGTGTGCAACCTTTACCCAAAATCACCTTCATCAAAGCCTATCGATATTTTACTATTAAGATAAGATTCAAAGAATAACTTATTTTGTGCGCCGATGAAAAGCATGAGCACTGCGCTACGTATTGAAAAGGCTTTAGATCGCTTGAAACACTATAACATCTCAAATTTCAATAGGTGAAGCTTCTGCCAAATCATTCAAAATGTCATCTTGCTTTGAAATCTCATATGCTAGGCTAGCAACAAATTTTCGCTTCATGAAATCAGTAACAGTAAAATTATGGCATTTTTCCTGCTTTAATCTCAGTCCACAATCAATATGAATAATTGCAGCTACTGTGCCACTTTTCATTTTGTTTCTCAGCTCACTCTTAAAATAGTTCAGTTTAGAAAATATTCTTTCCCCTTCAGCATTAGAATATAGTAAGGAATATAGAGCTAGGGCAAGAGAAAAAGTGTGTCCAAATCGTTTGGCACCTCCAGCATCAGTGAAATCGAGGATAGGGTTCCGGAACTGAATAGGATCTTTTTTCACACATTGGCACTTTGCATAGCAATTTCATCTCAACATTTGTTGCTTCGACATCTTTGCAGATGTTCTTAAAACGCACAGCTTGCATTGCAACATCTGTAGCACTTAAAATCTGAGGTGAGAAAGTTAATACTGCCTGAAATATCACATCATTTTCCGGTACCCTTTTCTTCTCTTGTGTGGCTTTAACCAGAAAATCTAGGCATCTGGATTTCACTTCAGCAATATCATCAACAGAAAGACCTTTTTCTTCAACACCTTTCAAAAACGCATAACCATAGTGGACGCGGTTCGCATGCATTACATCAGGTTCAAAATCATAGCAAAGCAAATCCTTTGCTGATACTGCTTGGCGCTTGTCAGGAACCACAATCCGCTGCAATAGAGACTGATAAAAAAGAGCGAAATCATCTCCCAGTGAGACAACATCGGCATCTCGGAGCTCAAACAACTTATTCAGTGTGGAAAAATCTTTCAAAATGCTTTCCAAAAAAATTAAATAAACATAATTTTTCGGGTCTTGGTAAATGCAATCAAACTGGCGGGTAGTGTAGCATTTCTCTTCCAAAGCAGCTTGATGAAAAAAATCCTGTAAAACCTTCCACTGATCAAGAATCCGTTTGACACACTCATACCGACTCATCCAGCGTGTAGCGCATAACTGTAGCAACTTATTTGGCACTTCGTTGGTCAATTTCATATGCAACTCCCTGTAGTCATAAAGTCTTTTACTGTTGTGAGAAAACCAATTGTATGATTCCCTGATCAAGAAATCAATATGGGATGGCAATACTGCAGCAGCTTTACTTGCAGCAAGCTGCAAACTATGACAAACACATTTGAATACAACAATGTTAGGTACAAGTTGTTTGAAAAACGTTGAAACGCTATGATGTGCTCCAACCATAATGCTGCACCCATCAACACCAAGGCCAAATAATTTTTCTAGACTTAACTTGTATTATTGAAGCATAGTGAGTATTTTATTACCAATAGCATCGAAAGTGCCAGCAGACTCAATAACTGCGAAAGCCAAAAAAGCAGTTACAATTCTGCTTTTGGTCTAGCTAAAGTATCTAATACATACTGCCAACAACTTTTCTTAGCTTATATCAGTAGACTCGTCAATGATTAAGCTATAATAGCTATCACCAACATCTTCTAATAGTTCTTTAAGTAAACAAGGAGCTATCAAGTTCTTTATCAAACCTGTGCATTTGGTTCATTGCATAGAAAAATTTGCTGCAATTTTAGAGTCAGAAAAAAATTGAAGGTAAAAGTAGCATTAGATGGTCCGCTGACATTAATGCAGTGTGCTTTGCAATAAATGTAGCGGCTCTAATTTCTGCATTCTGTTGCGCTTCTGTTATTCTTGGCTTAAAAGCTTCCACAATTGGCTGTACATCCGCCATGCTTCTGACTTTTTTGATTTTGCATTTATGCTTTTCTGTAGCAGCATGCTTTCTTAGACTGTTTTTGTGAGCTCTTAACTCGACTTTGCAAACCTTGAAAATGCTTTTCGATGAATCTCCAGTAACTTCTGCCAACCAATCTACAAATAATAAAAAACATAATTTAGATGTACCCTTGCTAAAGAAATTTAGTAAGACTAATTTATAACTTACCGAGCATGTTTGCACTTACTTTCTTCCAATAGCCCTGATTTGCTTATTTATAACTGTATGGAGAATTGTGAAAAACGGCCCTGATTTGCTTATCTATCATGCAGCACAGACTTGGGCTTTTGCCTTACTGATATGCCATATACCGATCATCTATATTGGCTTAGCTTCCTAATATAACATTGAAACTGCAGGTATGCTATATCAGTATATAACTTGCTAATGCACATTTGTGTGAAAGCTGATGCGGTATAGGCCTACCTACCGCTAATAACTTTGCAAAATATTAATGAAAAATGGGTTTTAAAGTTTTGCGTGAAATGTATCAGCAAATTATATAGGCAGTGTGTTACGTCTCAATCGCGCCACCTGTCAAAACGCGAGACTAACACTCGTAAAACGCGGACTGGCTTGAATAAAGTAAATATATTGCACGAATGTAATAACTTCTGGTTTGCACCAACTTCTTCTTCCAATAGAAAATATACTGAATCTCATTGCTTGGCCAATGCCGGTTTTAAATCAAATTTAACAACTGGTTCAACTGTAGATAACTGGAATAACCGGCTTATAAATTGATGTTTACACATCTGAACTAGCACGCAATTTTGACGTTTACACATCTCAGCACTTATACTAGAATGATTGCATTGGCCGAATAGATCTAGTTTTCTTTTCGCAATTACGAAACTTATGAAAACCCTGTGGCGCTGATTACTGCACCAACTGCCGCAGAACAACAAAACGATCGCGTTTAACATAAATAGGTGAACTAGAGTTCGATTCGCTACAACATAGTAAAGCAACAACACAAATCTGAATTGACAACGTAACACAGTGGTTCCGTTCACGGACCCCTGAATCTTATTCTCTCACTATAGCCTATTCAGCTACATGAGCATATATTTCCCATAGCCCAATCATAGAAGGGTAGGCAGGATTCACGCGTTCGTGAACCTAGCCACTTTGGATTATATAATATCGATAGGCCTACATTCTGATATACCAGTACCTTTTTACAAACTATTGGTTCAGTAGGCTACATTGGTACAAGGGTGTACATGCTTTTTAGGATACTGTGGACTTACATGCCACTGTATGGTACCAAACTAGTGCACTAAGTGCCGGTATCATGGCAGAAGTTTGCATCTTTTTCAAAGAATTAAAAATAGAAACAAAATTTCATGCATTTGAACCGGGAATATCTGGAACAACTGATAGGCTAGTTATCACCCCTGATGTGAACCAGGCACATTATTTAAGCGGCGCAATGGTGTAGTGGTAAAAGCATCTGCATTGCAGTCGGTAGACCTGGGTTCATTCCCTTGTCAAGTCATAGCACGACTTTAAAAATTGGTATCCACAGCTTCCCTGCTTGATGTTCAGCATTAAAAGGACAGTGTGATACCTTTACGTTCGTGTTGTAAACATAGGTAGCAGCAAATTAGTTCTGAACAATTCTTTTACAAAATTGAAATCCATACACTCTCACGATACTAGACAACTTGATAAAAACGTTTATTTTCTGCCTCGTGTTAACAAATCTTTCGCTAAAAATCTTCTAGCATTTAGAGGCACGAAAATTTGGAGCACCATAGATCCCACAATTAAGAGCATGCCCTGGGTTTCCTTCAAAAAGAAATTGAAATTACTAGATAACTATAATTGTTAACTGTTTTTCTGACTTGATCTGATAACCACACACCGACCTAGCAACCCAAATGTCTTTCGCTTTGCCTTTTCCCCCAGAACTCTTTTGGTTTTTGTAGTTTTTTGTCGTTTTCATTATCGTTTGTTGTTATTGCGTATTTCATAGTATCATTTAATTGAAAGCCTCTATGCCCTACATCGTATCATGTAAATCTTCATGTTTTTCGTGCTGCGCATGTTAGGAAGCATCTGACTAGAAAACCTAACGGTTGCTCGATGCTTCCTAGCCTTCGCACAATGTTTTGAATTTTTTTTTTCCATATTGAATGTTGTGCTCTATTTTTGTTGTCACCTGTGCAGGCAAAATAAAGAATACTACTACTACTAACTTGAAAACCGCGCGGTCATTGCGCTGTCTCGATCCTGGACAAGGCAACTTGGCAAATAAATCAGTGGAACTGAGAGGTAGGCAACTAGCACTGGGTGATTAATCTCACCTTTAAACTCTTTGTCATAAAGCCATGATTTGTTAAATTTCATATCATATTGCTTTGACACTTTTGTGTTTGGCATGTTACCAATACTGCATGTAAATCTGGATACTATAGGCTGTCATCAATCACTGATCAATCATGTCACCTAGACTTGTAACTGAATCCCTCTAAGCCTATTTGTCGAAGTCTAAACATGTAAAACATTGTATATAGGCCTATTGTTCAAACCTAACTGCTGATGTCATCTTGAATCTCTTTCTCAAAAAGACATCATTTAAATCTACTACTTAGTCGATATTTTACCTACTAGCCTATAAGCTTACACCTAATACTCTATTGCCTAGTAACTTTAACATGTTTCTGTAAGCTAAACTACTGGTACCAGATTATGTAAGCCTATTCTGCTAATGAAAATCTAGCCCGTAGTCTACTCTAAATAAATGAAAATAAAGTTTTTTTTCAGATTTGTTTGTTATTCACTGAATTAGAAAAAATTAGGCGTAGAATTTCTATTTTGCTTCAATCGCCATTACTTTCTAGTTTGATATGTGGACTTGAATCTTCATTCCTAACCCTAGGCTACTAGGCTATACATAACGCCTAACATCCGTTTGCTCATGACAACAAAAATTACCAAAACGAACAAAAAACTTGAAGCATGGCTACAACAACAACAACATGCCAGATTGCCAGCATAGGCTTCTGGCCAATGAAGCTACTACAGTAATTTACCTGCAATGAAACTACCTACGCAAGATTGCAAGCTTTTTGCCAATGAAGCCTGAAACTACCATTTTACCCCTGACTTGTGACACCATAAAAACACGCCGTTCGCTGTCACGTGCCAGGCCAGTCAAAACAGCATTGGTCGAAAACTGGATATTACTCTGTCCACACGTCTTGCGTATTGTTACGCATCGCTGATAGTGACGCCAGCCGTCAGATACAAACCTTGGTACAAAACAAACTGTTGTTTGCGTCAGTGCAAAGCAAACGTCGAAGCTACAGTAGTTATAAAAGTGTGCACAAATAATAAAACGTCAAAAATTTTTTCGACATAAAAAATACCAAGAAAGTGTCAAAAATTACCAAAAAATATCAAGTTTTTTTTTTAAATCAAAAATACCAGAAGCTGTCAAAAATACCAAGATCTTGGTATAAATTACCAAGTATGGCAACCGTGTTCATCAGGATAAACATAAACAATTACATTGCCCAGAAGGTGTTGCCATTTTTAATTGCACAATGAAATAATTAGGAAGTAAAAAGGGCGATCGCAATGACAACAAAAGAGAATAATTTTAGTTGGTAATACGCTAATTTTCTGTCAGAAGTGAGAGGGATACGACACTAGATTTGTTTATTGAGACGGAAAATCGATTGATAACGCTTGTATAAAATTAGTCAGAAAGCTGAATAAATAATCCCAGCTTATAGTTGGTGGTATCTTTTCTTTCTACCACTAGAAAGCGATCAAAGCACTATAACGAGTTTGCTTAGGAGTTCCTAGTCTTTTGTCTAGCACACCAAGTTGGGGGAACCCCGCTAAGTGCCTTGATTTTAAAGCAAACCTCGCCTACAGCTCCAAAGGCTGACGTTCTAAGATCTCGCACATGTGTTCGCACTAACTTACAGAGTATCACCACCATACCTATAGTCATGAATAATGTATTCATGCTACTTGATGCTGCTTACCAAGTTTTGTATAAAAAGCAAGCTTTTTTCCATTTTCCCAGCATAAATCCATAAAAAAAAAAACAAAAAAAAAAACAAAAAAAAACGAGGTAAAAAAAAACAAGAGCAAAAAAAAACCGTTTTTTTACATCACTATGCATACCATGTATAATTGCAACCTGTTATTGTGAATTTATAATGCCGCATATTAATATTCTAAATGAAAAATACTCTGTTTGTGCTAGGCCCCAGAGGAGTTCTCTGTCCACTGACTGCTGGCCACAACTATTTGTATATAACTTAAAAGTTTTGCAAGAGCATTAACCTTTTTTTGTCACAACCTTTTTTTATAATTACCAATTAGTTTTCAGGGACAATCTAATTGTAACATTTAAAAATTGTATAATTGCATGCTTACGTGTTTTAATTCCTGCTTTGTGCTTCAAAAACCTCGTCGGTTACTTTTATTTTTTTTTGCTAGTCCGTAGTTTCAAGATTACCGCCAGGACTGATGGTGCACTGGCAGATGCAGCACTGCACATTATCAATTCTGGGGGGTTATTACAGGATGCTCGGTAAGCGGTTTGCGAGCTCGCAAACCGCTCGGTAAAAAATTTTTCCTCGCTAACGTGATTTTCGGGATTACAGGATTTTCCGAGCTGGCGAACTCGCTGAGCAAGTAGCGAGAAAAAAAATGAGCACGTTAAGTTACCGAGCGACTATTTCATACACAACTAGCCATGGCAGAGCGCGGTTTTTTAGGTCATAGTTTATGCACAATAGTTAGTACCTAGTTTATGACACAACTAGAGCTTTATGCAACTCCCAGGCTTGTTGTAAAATGGTGGATTCAAGTTCAAGCATATTCATGCATGCCAATTTAGAGCCAAAGGCTCAAGTCGCTACTCTCTATCTCAAAAATGACATATGTCAACAGAAAAAAACAAACTTTCAAAAATAAAAAAAAAAACAAAACAAAAAAGAAAAATGCAAAGCATAGTCAATATACAAATACATACACATCAAATCAAGACTAGTAGGCCAGCAGCTGTTTACTGGCTAGCGCCTAGTCTAGTGCTAAAACTGTGCCAGTATTAACAAGTTGGGATGGTTTTGATTTGGTTACAGGTGAGAGTGTAGGCTATGTATAGGTGTCTACATATGAACCGGTATAGGCTTGTTGTGAGGTGCTAGACCAGCAGCTGCTGTTTGCTGGCTAGCGCCTAGTCTAGTGCTAAAACTGTGCTAGTAGGCCTATTGCAAGCATGCGTTGGCTGCAGACTTAGTCGGAGCATTGGTCGGAGAGTATGAAGTAATGGTATCTTCCACCAGTAACTGTGTGAGGCCATGGCCAGCAACTGCTAGTCTAGCACCTCACAACAAGCCTATGCATCTGTAGACACCATTACTGCATACACTCTTACCTATAACTAAGTTAAAACCATCCTAACTTTGTAATACTAGCACCGTTGTGGCACTAAACTAGGCGCTAGCCAGCAAACAGCAGCTGCCAGTCCAGCACCTCACAACAAGCCTATACATACCGAGCAGTTAGCGAGATACTCGGCTTTACCGAGTAACTGCTCTTTCTGCGAGCGCAACCCGTAATCCCAACTTTGCGAGCACGTTATCTCGGCTGCCGCTCGGAGAATTTCTCCTCCGAGGAGAATTAGCGAGAGAAATCGCTCGCTAACGCATAAAATCCTGTAATGACCCCCCTGTATCGCTGTGAATATAATTAATTATTCAGTGTTTTTGTCCCATCGGTCCTTGATCTTCTGTACTTCAGGTGGCAGCGACCTAAATAGACTTTGCTCCCTTCGCCTTCTCCTATGCGCATATTTTCGAAGCTACAGAGTGTAATGTTACCGTTTACTTATGTTTGTTTTTGGAAATGTTGTACGTCAATAAAAGCTTTGTTCTTTTTGTTCACAAAATTTCACAATACCAAGTTAAGTACCGTACCACATGGTACGGTACGTAAGGTACGTTTAGTGCGCATATTTGTAACACGTACCAACGTACCGCACCCGTACCTTAGCAATAATTACGTACCGTACAAGCGTACCGTACTATTTGCCGAAAAATGGAGCGTACCGTACCGTACTTGCGTACCGTACCGTACTGCCATCCTTGGTGCTCACTTAGTTAATTTCTTTTGCATAGATCTTTAAATTTGCTTTACTTGTTATCTACCTGTTGAATGTTTAAAATAGCTCTGAGTTTTTAATTTAAATTATTTAATTTAATTACTAAAGTTTGAATTTAAAATGTTTGTAATCCCACTTTTGCAGTGCTAGAAGTTGAGCTTGTTCGTTATATATTACAATTAGGTAGTGGGCACTTCTACAGACAGAGCTTAGAATCAGTGTACAAAGGCTGTTTCGTTTTGAACTGCAGTATTTGGTTCTTTCAAAATAACTACCGATACATTACAATTTTAAATTGCTTTTCAACTTTCATGTAGCTATTGGTACGCATCAAAGTTGAATTGAATTCATTTGAACAGTTTCACATGTCCAAAATGAAAATTTAAGTCTTGATATTTAGCAGTGTGTTTATATGATAATACAACTTGAGCATCTCTGAAGTGCCTGACTTTCAGAAGAGCATGAGCATTAGCAATTGATCTTTTTCTGCTTCTTCCCAAGTACTTAGAAATGTTACAAACGACTGAGCAGTTGCAGCGCTGCGGTAAAATAGCCTTCTGAAATATTTGTCCATTTCCTTCCTAAACAGACACTTTTGCGTAAAACCTGGAGTCGAACAGGAGCAGGAGTATAAAAAGTAGTCATTGACCAGGAGCAGGATCAGGAGTCTGGTTGGTCAAAACAGGAGCAGGAGTCCAAAAAAAGCGACTCCGTACACCTCTGACTATAATCGTTGTCACTACATGTCTGTGTGTGTGTTTGCGTTTACTTTTTACTAACTAACGTCAGAGTAAGATATGGCAAAAGGTACAGTCGACCTAGATGACCGAGTATTAATCCTTTCGCTCTTTCCTGCCTGTGCTTTCTTGTACGTTATGGTAAAACAAATAAATTTCTACGCAATCGGAGCGGATATGGAGTCAGTTTTTTGTGACTCCGCCCATCTCTGATGCGCAGTCAAGCAAAAAGTAATAACAGAAGCGCTTGTTCAAAGTTGAATGGAAATGGAACACTGAAGAGGTGATGTTACGGTACCAGTATTCTATTTGAATAAGACAGGTGATGGTAGGCTAGTTAGGCTGCCAACTGAGGCAGCCTAGGTTCCAGGAGATCTATAGCCTAGTTAAATTGATTAATGTTAACTAATGAGAAAAAATTAAAAGCTTGTTGATAATTTGGAAAAGATGGAAGATATCCTGACTTATTGACATAGGATGTACAACAGTGAGTTGTGATTCAACCCCACTGCTTAAAATGAACTAACTGAACCTGGTGTCAGCAGGACATTGAATCGAAAATCAAAGAACAACAGTAAGATGTGTAAACAGGAGAAATCTTGTAAATACTGGAAATTTGGAACTATTAATGTGAGAACCAGAGAACGCTAAGGACTGACACTAAAGCTTACGAAGTAGTTAGACTGAATCTATGCCGTTGATAATGCTGGCTTACTTATCTGTGGCCTACAAGAAGTAAGAAAACTAAAGCATGGTGAAGTGGACATTGATTTACCAAACAGTTCTTACAAATTAATCTGGAATGGGGACAATATTAACTTGAAAAATGACAAAGACGACTCCTTCTTGTGTAAATTTTTGATTGCTCACCTGTAACTGTGTTGTTGTAGATGCATTTTCTTCTTCATTAGATGCTAACTGTGTTTTAGATATTTTTTATTATCATGATAATAATTAAATTTATCTTTAAAAATTTTGACTAGCTAGTCGAAAAATCAAGTGCCACCCTTTAATTGAACATCATCTCCAACAAAACACTTATTAGGGAAGGGTTGAAACACAGAATGCTGTGGCACTCAAATAGAGCTTTTACGTTGTATTATTTAACAGTATTTGTTTCTACCCCCCATAAAATAAGCACTTTATTTATTTTCTCTTCAGGGTTTCTCCAGTTGTACAAGAGTGTGGCAAAGCAATAAATAAATGAAAAGGGCAAATGTTACAGGCCTTTACCACTGTTCACTTGGATATTGTTTTGCAGGTTTGCATCAAAAGTGATGCTTATTTATTCAGATTTCTGTGGCATGATTGCAAATTGATTAATCTTTTTTTCATTATATTGAAGGTTCTTTGAGTTTTCTTAGTTGTATTTGTATGATCTATGGATGAGCATAGGCGCACTGCTATGTTGTCAAGTTCTACAAGTGCTACGTCTATGCCGACTGCAATGCTGCACCAAGATAGACTATCTTCATCAGACGTAGAAGTTTATGTCAAACAACTGCAAATACAGGTACTTGTTTTGTGCTTATGTTTATTTCTTTGAATATTTTATGGTTGTGTCTGGTGAACTGGATCAGTTTCCGTAATCAAAATGCTGGTATACCAATTCACTTGTGTTTTTCCTCGTTTGACTTTAGTGTTACGCGATTATGATGTCATTAATTGTTATAAGTTAAAATGTAAAAATGGGGGGATTAGACAACAGTTGGGGTTATGGGAATTGGGTTAATGTTAGGGTTATAATAAACCTAACACTTGAGCTTATTTTGAGGTCGATATGTACAAAAAGCAATTTAAAAAAAGCATGCTGAATCAAAGAGGCCAGCTTACGTGGTAGTTGAAGACATCGCTGTTTATGTGGGAGCTGTTGGGTTTGATTCTCGAGCACTTCAAATCAGACTCAATACAGTGCCACCAACAAATTGCCACCGCTGCCATGTTTTGTTAAAGCTGTGTTGCCCATGTGCTAAATCGCAGGAAATAATGGGCCATACCACTAGTTACATGCTTCGGCGTAGTGCAACGAGTTAGTGAGTATGAAGATTTGATTTGAACCTTCTTGTGCCCATATCACTACCTTATTTTCAACATTTAAAGTGTCAAGAAATTATTTTTTTGGCCTGTGCTGATGCATTGACAGTGTCCAGTAACGTAAGTGCTTATATTGAGTGGATTTGAACATGTTACAACATTTAAAAAAAAATCGAACCAAATCTTTATTACAGTCGCGGTATTATGCCGAAGCATGTAATGAGTGGCAGGAACCATGTTCGCGACTTAGCACCTGGATAACACTGCTCCAAAGAAATGTCGCAGTGGTGGTGAGCCGTTGACAACGCTGTGTCCGGTTTGACTGGCATGGGAATTGAGCCCAGACCTCCCGTGTCGATAGCAATATGATTAATAACTTGAGCTAACCGGCCGGTACAGTATTTTGTCTCAGATTTAATTGCTGTGAAGTTTAATTATTTTAATTTGCAGCAAGTTTTTGGGTAGCCGACTTCTACATTTCACTCACTAATTTTAATTTTTGTGCAGCTGCAAGCAATTCGAGCAGAGAACGAAGAATTCGCAGCAAATGCATTGAATTTACAGAACCGCATTCATCAGCTTGAAGAAAACAAGATTACTGTGTCAAGCAACTTTAATAAGGCATGAACCATTTTGTAGTTGGTAGCACACTTTGAATTTCAGTGTTATTCTGAATTAGATGTGCATAGAGGTTCCAATAAAATGCAACCTGCTGCTCTTCTTCCAGATAACTGGATAATAGCAAATTAAATTTTGATTAATAGCTGTCAAGACCGGCTGTTAAGCGCGGCTGTTAAAGAAATCGTTATCGGTGCGGTAGGTCTGGAGTTTAATTCCTGAGTCGATCGAATCGGACACAGTGTCGCCAACAGCTCACCATCGCTGCTAAGTTTCTGTGTTAACCCACGGCGCTAGGTCATCGAGATGGGCCTCGCCAACCGTTTACACGTTTCGGTGTCATGCTGTAAACATGATAAATTTTTTTTGTTTGTTTGTTTTATATTCATTATTAAGTTAGATCAGTCAGCAGTTGAAAGGTACAGGCTTGGCACGATGAAATACTCAGTGTTTTCATGTTGGTAAGTTCAATATTTACTTTATTTTCAATGCGTGTGCGTTTCATTGTCGTGGCAACTTACCAGTATATGTACATTCAAAAACCATGGGTAGACTTTAGCAATTTTCGTATTTTTGAGAGATGTTATCTGTAGTCAGAAATTTTCCTGTTTTAATCCTTATTGGAAACTTACAACAATCAACTTGTCAGCAGCGAGAATAAAACATTTCTTATACTCTCGGTATTACGCAGACGTGTGTAGCGAGTGGCGGGATTCATCCTCGCGGTTTAGTGGCTGGGCCAAAGAAACGTGGCAACAGTGGCGAGTCATTGGCTACATTGCGTCTGATTTGACCGGCCTGGATACTCAGCCTCTGAGCTCCCGCGACGATAGCAATGTGCGTAACAGCTAAGCTAACATCATTTCTTTTAATTTTCTTGTTCAGGAGAATGCGGAGTTGCAAACTTTAGTTGCACGACTTCAATCCCAGCTTGAACGTGGGGAAGCTGTGAAGCAATCGCTTGAATGTGATTTAACTATTGTTAAAAAGAAACTAAGCGATGTAACTCGAAGCACAACTCACAAAGAAGTTGCTCTTGCCAAGCAAACCATTCAATTGTCAGGTGGGAGATGCTTCCTCATTTATTATTCTGACAAATTTTTGTTCATCTGCAAAGCCCAATTTTCTCTTGATGAAAAATTGAAACAAATAAACGATTATTGAAGTGGCACGAATTAAAAGTGTAATTTCAAAATCACTGTCGTTTCTGCATGACCTATGGCCATTTCTAAATAGGTTGCTGTTCCACAGTTATTTTGAATTCTTTTTTTCAATTTCAGAATTTCGAATTCATAAACGATTCCTGAACAGAGGTGGTCAGTAACGAAGTAGTTTTACTTAAGTAGACTACTTAAGTAGTATTTTCAGTAACGAGCGACTTACTTAAGTATTTTTCATTTTTGAAACTTCTACTTTTACTTCAAGTAAAATTCTTTTGGAGTAACGCTACTTGAGTAGTAATAATTTTTATGCCAAGTAGAAGTAGATACCTAGCCATTCCTTTTTAGTGATTTGACCACCAATTGAAGTTTTTTTTGCTTAATTATTTGGCAACTTTGCTTCTCGAAAACATGTTCGGACAGGACGCGAAACTGAAGTCTGTTAATTTGTAATTACAGTCTCTGTATTGAAGGCAAACAACAAAAATTCGATTTTATGAATACCCTTGCTTTACTTGAACACTGATTGTAAGCGTTACAACTGTAAATCTTCAAATAATAAACAAACACGTGAAACCCGAAACTACTTTCTACTTTCATTACTTGAGTAGAATTAATTTTGACTACTTTCCTACTTTTACTTAAGTAGAAATGCTTCGCCATACTTCTACTTTTACTTGAACACCATTTTTGAGTAAGTAGCAATACTTTTACTTAAGTAGATTTTTCGACTACTTTGTCCACCTCTGTTCCTGAATTTTGATTTATGATAATTTCCCAAGGCAGTTTCATTAACTCATTAGAAACTGTTTAGTTTTGTATGTAAACATAATGAAAAGCTAATAACGCACATAACGAAAACCTAACACCCATTGATAATTCAAATCAAGCAGTTATTCAAATTATAAATATAATCAAAATTCAATTTTAAGCCAAAAAAAAATTCAAAAGTAGTAACAAATGTAACTTGTAGATTTTACGATGCACATGATTTGATTTATCCGATGTCGTTATGGGCATGAGATTTATTGCAGATGAGAAATCGTCTTTGGAATTGAAACTCGGTGAAACGGAAAATGAGTTGGTTGCGGCAAGACAACTGACTGCTGATAATGAGAAGAGGATTGCTTTGCTTGAAGATGAAAAGGTTAGACAATGGCTCGTTAGATGAAGTGTAAACATTACGTGTTAGACAGGCGAGACAGCTTGCATTGTGATTCAGGGCTCATCGGTTCAAATTATTCAACGGTAAATGTTACAACTTACAAACGCCATGACTGCATTTTTTTTATTTTGAGTTTGTTTTTGTATTTGTCGGATTGCATCTGCGCATATTCAGCTCTAGATGTAAAACAGCTCCCTCCAAGTTATTATTTTTCACACTTTTTTCCACCCCTTTCATGATGTCATGTTGTCCTAAATGCAGCGTACAAATTACAATAACTTATGTAACGTTTGTTACGCTGTTTTATGTTGCGTTTGTGTTAAAAATTTAATGTAGATCAATTACAAAAATACCATAAAAGCATTTTCACTGTTTATTCCATATTTAGTGTTTAAAAATCTTCAAAATATTTTTAGAAACCCCATAACGACACTTCCTGTGTTGTTCTTGCAATAGTGGTCTCGTTTCCTCAGTGATAAATTGCAAAAACATCATAATTACAATCCGCGGTGTATGAGATGCCGCAATCACGATGCTCAATTGCTCATACTGTTATGGCGTTGTTTTTGCAATTGTGCCTATTTGTAGTCAAATTTGAAAAATGGTTTGTTGTATGAGCTTCGGTTTGATGGCGACCATGGTTGCCCATGTTCCCTCTGTTTTTAGCTAGTGCGAATTCTCCCAAATGTAAATTTTAATAAAAAATTTAGGGTTTAACAGAAAGTTTGATGCAATTTTGGTGCCTCAAATATGAAACTTGTGTTTTACATCAATATATTTGAACCCTTCAATTCAAATTCGGCCAAAAATCACTGTTCTACTCGCCAGTCGGCAAGCTTAAAAGAAAAATTGGAAAGTTTTCCCAAAATTTCTCATTTTTCTAAATCTTAGCACCTTAGAAGGAATAATGATTGCTGCTACAACAAATGCAATCGGTTTGTAAAATATTTTTGCGGTAATTTTTCAGAAACCTCACGAAATTTTAACGTTTATCGTGACCGGAGCTTATGAGACAAGGAAGAAAGGTGGCAAATTGGCCGGGGTTGGCGCTGATTTAGGGAACCATAACACTGCCAGAAACTCGAAATAACGCTGGTTCCAAAATCAAGCGTATGATTTCATTAATTTGAATCAAAATTCAGAATGAAGGTTTGATTTGTTTACAGGAGCTTCTTATTTTGTTTAGCGCCAGGTTAAATCCGATGCAATGGCCTCAGAAGCTATATTGCGCGCAGAAAGTGAAAAGCTATCCGGGCAAGTTACTAGTTTGCGATATGACAACGAACAATTGAAACTGTCCATTGATGATATGAAACAACGTTCTGCTACTCAGGAGTCCCATTTACAAAAGCTTGTTGCTGATCTACAGGCTTCTGTTGAAAGGTTCGTATTCATGAATGTTACGTTGCAATCACACTTACATTGAATTTTTTTCTCATCCTCTGAAATTTTACCACCGGCCGTTTAGCTCAGTTGTTTGACCCGTCGTTTTTGGTGTGGAAGGTCGAGAGTTCAATTCCCAAGCCGGTCAAATTGGACAGAGTGTTGCCAACGGTTCGCCACTGCTGCGAGATTTCTTCGGAGCTATGTTGGTCACGCGCTAAGCCGCGAAGATGGTCCCCGCCACTTGTTACACAATTTAGCGTAATACTCTCAGTATAAGAAAGTTTTTATTTTCAATTTTGCTCTTAGTAAATATTGTTTGGTTGCATTGTTCAAATAGTTTAAATATATAAGCATCCTGCAGATGCCGTTTAGGCGAAATATATATGTAGTTAACCGCGAACTTTTTCACTAGATCTCACCTAGAAGTGATTCTAGTGTTTAACATAATAAATACACGCAGAATTTTTACCTTGCGCAGAGAATTTGTGCTAAGTGAGGGCAAGTCATAATAGTTAGGAGTAATTGCTTATGTAAAGACTTTATGCATGATAGATGTTTGCTATAATACTTGGTAGGAGTTGTGATTAATTGCGTATATATTTCAAGAGAGCGATAGAGAGCTTCCATCAAGAATCCAGCTTTTTGGGCGATGAGATAGTTTGTATTTTTCAAAACTTCGTTCTTTTTTAGGAATGTTGGCAAAGCCATATAAGACAAGTTATCCGAAGCGTTTTCGGTATCTTGGCGTATGACCTTTAAATTTGAGTTGATTTGTCATCTGCATATCATCCTTAATGTTTCCGACTTGCCTTTTCATGTGAAAATTTTATGATAAGCAGCACTACAGCCGAGGACTGCAAGATCAGCTTCACGTAGAGCACAAAAAATGGTTATCGGTAATCACATTTTTCGTCCTTCCGGACTCATTAAGTGCACAATGCCATAAGATTTGTAGCCTCCCAGGCTGTAAGAACATCGCAGATAGCAGTGTTTATAAAGAGTTAAAGCGTTTGACCATAGCGACAAGATGATCAAACGCGGCAAGACAATCACACAATCATTAACACTAACCACAGGCATGGTACCTACAGCATATATAGTTGTTGCAGAAACCACAGCAAAATAAGAGGCCGGAGGAATTCTTAAGGCCCTACCAGCGAAGCTTCCACTCAAAACACAAATGTATCTAAATTTATTACCAGTCACACTGACGACAGGGGAAATGAAGTATAACTTTTCGAAATAATTACTTAGATAAAATGGATAGAAACGTTTGCCAATTCAGGCTTCGCCTATACTAAAACTGAGGTTTCTTAACTAAAATCACAACTCAAAAGAGTGAATTAAATTTTGGTGCGAACCATAACTCAAAAGAACTAATCTTGAGACAATAAACCGTGCGAGGTATTGCAAGAAAACAAATCACGTGATCATTTGCCCAACACAATCAGGGCGTTTGCTTCAGATTACTGTAAAATTACGAACTGTGCCTGCATTTGTAGGCACTGCTATCCAAATGCCTTGACCACAGGCACAACAGTTTCAAACAAAGTAATAACAAAAATGCGTGCGGGGTCGAGCCCAGCCCAGGGTTTAGTTGGATAAATAAAATGTAAATAGCAAAGCCGGTGGTGAACAATAGTAGTAATTAACGGACGCGAAAAGTTTTGTTTGAAAAATCTGTTACTAAATTCTGTCTGTGTGTTCCAAAGAGACTGGCCCGTTAGCGCGGTTGTTGGAGGCGTCGCTATCGTTGCGAGAGGTCCAGGGTTACATTCCCCGGTCGGTCAAATTCGACACAGTGTTGTCAACGACTCGCTACCGCTGCAACGTTTCTCCGGGACTGTGTTGGCCAGACGCTAAGCCGCGGAAACAGATCCCACCACTCGTTGCACGCTTGGGCGTAATACCGCGAGTGTTATGAAGACTTGATTGTGGTTTAATTTAATGCTTCAGAGAACAACGTGTACGTCATGACATGGATGAATTAGCACAGCGCGCTCGCTCATTGGAGGAATGCGTTGAAGCGGAACGAGCTGCTCACTTGGAATCCAAATTCAATTCGGAAATAATTCAGGTCAGTGGTTATATCAGGTTGCTGAATGGATTGTTTTTCCCACACTTGAACGTGGCGTGCGTGTTGAAATTCTTGGGCGTGATTGACATTAGTTGTAAAGGTGAAGGCGTTTATTCCACTGCTGAGCACGAGGCTTCGGAGTGCTCACTCAGTCAGTTAATAAGCAGTAAAGTTTCTATTTTATCATACGTGGAGGAGGAGACCACAGCTTTTTCATAATACATTGAGCAAGTTTATTCATGCTCAATCAATCGCTAAGTTTATGACAGGGTGTAGCGAACAGCAACGAGTTTTAGAAAAGTATTTTAGTTGAGGGGAAAAATTTCGGAACTTCCACATGATAAAAAAAACCGCCTTTTAATCTTTGTTGTGCTCGCGCGTAACGAAAGGCGGGGTCCATTTACACGACTTAATGCCCGGCCAACATATCTCCGAAGAAACGTCGCAGCAGTGACGACATTGCGTCCGATTGGAGCGACCCGGGGAATCGAAGCCGAGACGTTCCCGCTCTGATAGCGGTGGTTTGAACCAGTGTGTCGACCGCCCGGTGCCTTCTCAGCTCACCTCGTTTCAACGGAAGTCCTCTTCGTTGGATTAAATGGCTTAATGGTTCTGGAATTTATGGGAAATGTATTCGGCATTCCACTAAAAAATAACGGGTATGAATAAATGTTTTAGTTGAAACACGAAGAGTTCCAGAACGAACGTGAGAGTGAGAAGAAGGCGTGTGAGATGCTCCAACACGCTAACGAGGAGAATGTTGCCAGGTTGGCCGAACTCGAAAAGCAACTTCAATTCGAACGTCATCAATCCAAGAATGCAAACGACAAATTAGAAAAGTAAATTGCCAGAGCTTGTAATAAATCGAATACAAATGTGTCAAATGTCTCTTGATACAAGTTTCCATGTTTCGTTTTTATATTTGTTCTCTTATTTGTTTTGTGTGAGCAAATTTTGTATCAGTTTTCTTTGCACTTTAGTGTAAGGTCTTAGTATCTAAATGACAGGAGGTTAAGCCGATGAGGTGGTTCGAAGTAACTTCCTGTTCTAAAATAATGGTTTGTGTTTGAAGTGGAATTTCTCCATTACATAAACGTGAACAAAAGTGCATTGCATGGAGTTTCATTTAAACTTCAAAACTTATTCATCTGAATGTTGAATTTTACTTTGAATTATTATTCGCTACAATTAATATATTAATTTACAAAATATGATTAAATTTATTTCTAATATAAACTAACATTATTAAAATATCAAAAATAAGAGCTCAGATTTAATTGGGGCACATTAAGTAACATACGCACTAAAAATGGAAAAGCTATCAGTAAATTTGAATAAATCATAGTTATTTTAGAACGTGGAGTTACTTTTGGATCACCCTGTATAATAAGTATATATGTGATTCAAATTTGTTTCAATTTTGCATAATCCGTCTAAATAACGTAATTTACAATTAGTTATTGTGCCAACCTGTATCCTAGCATCCTGTAGTAGAGCTTGTACTGCAGGTGAAAGTGCATATTGTAGTTCGCGTCTCGCACTCACAATTTTCTCGTTCAGTCCCTGCCTGTATGTGCCAACTTGTGTGATTTGGAGCATTTGCAGGAAGAATTGTTTTCAGCGAGCGCACTAAAGACTTGATATTAGCTGCTATTCTTTCATTTGTGCTAAGCACTAAGGCCAGTGTGGATTACAGAGATGTGAATGTAGTTAAAAGCATCTATTGCTCTAAACTGCGACAACTTGTAATGTCGTTTGGGATCCAGTGCAAACTGAATATACGTGGATAAAACACTGTTCCGGCTGTTTCCTCTAAGGTGCAAAATTTGAGAAAACTTAGAAATTTCAGGCGATATTTTTCTTTTTTTTTAAGTCTGTCAACTGGGATGGTGATCTTTGACCGAATTTGAATCAAATTGTTCAATATTTTGGTGCAAAACAAAAGTTTTATACCCTGATAATTTAACTTTAAGGCAACGATTGGATCAAACTTTCTTTAAAACCCTAAAGTTTTTATTAAAATTTACATTTTAGCAAATTCTCACTCACCGAAAACTTGGAGGGAAGAGTCAATTTTAAATTTCATGACCACTGGTTTAACGTCTCATTTCTCTGCAGAACAATACAAGCTTATGCTGACGTCCGCAAGCAACTAGATGAGGAGATATCTGTAAAGAATCATGTAATTGAAGACACGAAGTCCAAGTTGGAAGAACATCAAGATCAATTGAACAGTGTCAAAGATGAGTTGGCAAAAGCACGGAAAAGAATGGTGAGCGCATATCATCGATCAGTTTCAATTTTTTTCAGTTGATGTTTTTTGTCAAATTAATGAACAGAAAATTTAGCAGTAAGTGAAGGAGACTGCGAAGTGAGCTTACGCTCCTCTAGTCGCAGCCCTTCCTATGTCAAATGCGATCAGCTCCACTCGTGAATCGTCTTGTAGGATCTGTAACCTGCGCCTTGGCCGTGTCGTCCATCGGTGCGGGACGTCTGGCGTTCAATCCCCGGGCCGGTCAAATAAGACACAATGTCGCCGACGGTTCGTCATCGCTGCGACGTTTTTTCGCAGCTGCGTTGAGTCGCTAAGTCGCGGAGATGAGCCCCGCCACACGCTTGGGCGTGGTGCGTATGATGAAGATTTGATTTGAATTGGTGCAGGTTATGCTTCATGAAGCCGATAATTGAAGCCAGGACCGGTCTATGGTCCTTGCACACTGCTAAAAACTTCAAACGACCAGCTTCAACGCTGTGAGTATACCGTTCGCTTCTTTGGCCGTCTTTTTTACTGCAATACAGAGTATGGCAGAGGTCGAAGTGATTGCTCACCCTGGAAATCCACGAGAGCAAGATTTATTAACTGTAATCTACCACTGAAGACCGCAGACGGCTATGAGCGTTATGAATGAAATCGCAACAGAAAATTTTGTTGATGTGCGCAGGTGCCACTGACGTGGATGGTCCACAACTCATAAAATGCCCAGACAACCTGTAACATGCGCTATGGTAATCGGTTTGATTATTTGCAGTGCAGTTGACAGAATTCGTATAATATTTTAGTTATATCTTGAAGAAAATCATGGAGCAGACATCAGAGAACTCGAACTTTTACTTGAATCATTTTGCAACGTTGATGAGCCAGGTTAGCACACTGTGTCACCAGTTTGCTGTCGGTTTAGTGAAACTTCTTTATATTTATTTGCAGGTGTTGTAGGTTACTTCAACGTAACATCAAATCTTCATTATACGTCATAACCTGTTACGGCTCATCTCCGGTGGCGAGCAGTTGGTGACACTGTGTCCGATTCGACCGGCTCGGGAATCGAAGCCAAGACTTCGCGCATCGTTAAAGGTGTCCTTCACCGCTGCGGCAACTGACCGGTTATGTAGTAAACCGCTTTGCTGCTATTAAAGTGATCAAAAATACTTGCGACGTTAATATTTGTAATTTTACGAGGTGTCATCTCTTCAACTAAAAAGCAATGTTCTTCCTGGCCTACCGGACGGGAAGTCATGACGACTTCCTCTTGTTGGTAAAGAGTTTGACTGGAATGGTGACGTAGCCACACGAGTGGATTGCGCACCACAAAGGTTAAATTCTTTAAGAAATATTTATCCGAAGGGATGAGTGATCCAGACAAGATCATTCGTACTGGAAGATAAATGTTTCTTACTGAGGGCGGCTGATGAAGGCTAGTAGACAGAAACAGCGCTGTCTCGCTCTACGGTGTCATCTCTTTGCATGAATCGAATTTTTGGAAGGAAAAATTGCGATGTAAAAACTAATTATAATAGTTGAGTTTAAGATGAATTTTATCCAAACTTCGTTTTGAAACAATCTTATTAAATTTAGTCTAAATACCATCCTATTCGTATGATTTCAATCCTGCGTGAAAGTAACTGCCTCGTGTCTCGTCGCAGCTCCGAAACAAACCTTTTTGCTGTTACGAATGATAAATCTTCATTATACTCGCTGTATTACATCGAAGCGTGTATCGATTGCCGGGGTCTGTTTTGGCGGCTCAGCGCCTGGACAACACAGATCCGAAAAGACGTAACAGCGGTGGCGAGCCATTGGCGACATTGTGTCCGGTTGACCTGGCCTGGAATTGCACCCCAGACTACCCGTACCGATGCGATGTGCTCAACAACCACACAACCGACCACACAAAAATTTTTAAACAGGAATTTTTATCACAAATTACCAAGTAAATTTATTCGATTAGGTTTGAAATCAAAAGGAAGCGGAAAAGTGAGCAGTGAACACTCAAAACTTGTGCTCGAAAGTTTGCGAAAGAATTTATTTGCTTACCAGAAACGAATAAGTGAACTGCAGGTAAGCTGTGTGACTGTGCAGTAGGAAGGCGAGAAGACCTGTTTTGTTGTTACTTAAAGACATGCTTTTCTGACGAAACATGTTGAGAATGGAACAGTTAAAATAGAAATTAAATCTTCATTATACTCGCGGTATTACGCCAAAGCGTGTAACGAGTGACGGGCTCCATCTCCGCGGCTTGGCTCCTGAGCAGCACAAAACGTCGCATCAGTGGCGAGCCGTTGGTGACAGTGTCCGGGAATAGAAGCTCGGACCTCCCGCACGTTTATCAAGGTCTTCACGATTACGCCGACCGGCCGGTCGCCCACAGCTCTTATGGATGGAATTAATTTGATTTGGAAAACACATTAGACGTTTTCCTGCAACCTTTGATAAAGCAAAAACTTTGCCATAGTTCAATCGCCGAACGTAGTGCAAAATAATCGCTCAAATCATCAGCATCGACGATTTTGTTAGTCCAAATATACTACTTCTGTGCTGCTGTACACTACTCGAAAAAATAGCAAGATATAGCTGATTGATAGACTTTTGAAGTTGCAATGCTTTTCTCATTTTCTAATTAAAAAGCAGTAAAATGGAAGTTTCATTTTTGCCTTTACTCTGCTGGCCAATTAACGCAGTTGTCACACACATCGCTATCGATAGGAAGGTCTGGGGTTCGATTCCCTGATCTCTCCAATCGGACACAGTGTCGTCTACGGCTCGACGCCGCTGGGACGTTTCTTGGGAGCTGTGTTGCCCAATGCCCAGGCGCTAAGCTGCGAAGACGAACCCCGCCACTCCTTGCACGGTGCGGTGTAACACCGCAAGTGCAATGACGATTTGATTTTTTTCATTTCAAATGGAAGTTTTATTTTTGGCTCCACTATGAAATAAATTGTTACACACTTGTTTACAGATGTAAGATGGAATGTTATTGATTTGCAGATCGAAATAGAAAGTTACAAGTTTAAAGAGAAGGAGATAGCGAAGGATTGTGATAACTTTCGCGATCTGGCGCTTACTCGAGAGAAATCAATGCAGCAAACTCAGGTAGGTGCTGCTGCTGTGTTGCCGTTGCAATATTTTTGTATTTTGTTGCACATTTATTCTCCTATCTTGAGTAAGCGATCAATGCGCTATACGAGCTCGCTGAGGAGTTGCCAGCCGTCTGCCTACCACACCAAGATTGGGGAATCCCGGTAAGAGCGTTTCCCAACGGCACAACAAGTAAACTAGCCGGCTTGTTTTTCACGCTGTCCCTTTAATGCTGAGCGTCAAGCAGGGAAGCTGTGAATACCAAATTTAAAGTCGTTGGTTTGATCCTACTCGTAATCAAACCCTAGTCTACAGCTCCCGAGGCGGACGCTCTTACCACTCGGCCATCCGAGCTTTGCAAGATCAGTGCATGTGTAGTGAAATTCGACCTCAAAAGAAGATAAAATTCTTTCATAGCTGCCACATCTGCTCTTTGCGTCTGAAGAATCGCTTTGAAAAAAAGCGGTTTATCCCAGAAAAACGTTAAAAGAATTCTTGAGGCCTAGTGCGAAAACAGCTTTTTTCAAAGCTTTCTCTAATTCAAGTATCTGCATGTTGTACATTGAGCAGCACAGAGCTGTTTTGAAACTTGTAGACACTTATACAGTATATGATCTACTCGCTGCTGACGCTTTCAACAGTATATAATAACTATACCCGGTTTTGGCTGACGAACGGTATAATTTGATATCGTAACTTTGCCATTTCCAGGTACCAAATTGCCTAGCTTAATTGAACGGAAACTGCATGAACTAATAGCTGGCTTCTGTATTATCATTTATCCTAAATTAAGATCATCTTAAATGAAAGGAAACATATAATTTGGTGTATGAAATTATGTAAATTAATGAGTTGTTAAAAGAGAATTGAAGTGTAGAGTTGTGTTTTCAACAAAGGTGTTAAAAATACGACGAATTCAAAACTGACAGTAAAAATTTTTAAATATAGTTTAGTAGGGTGTTGCAGGCCCTCCGACCATCTCAGGATTTGCTCACCGTTTTTTTTCAAACTGCGTTTAGTCCAGTAGAACATGAATATGAAGTTTCGAAAAATTTCATCGACTTACCTACTCGCCGGGGCATTTTCTGGGCCCACGTTTTGAAATCAACTTTTTCGTCACTGAAGGGCGCCATGTCAAATGTACATAACTGGAAGTGGTTTTTCCACACAAAATGCCCCTTCTTGTTCCACACATTATTTCAAAAAAAAACTAAGTGAATTGGTCCATTAGGTCCAAAGATATGGTCATTTTATGGCCATGTTTTGACTCATTACTGCCTCCAGTGGTAAAAAGTTAAGTTGCATTAGCTCAAAAACTGCTTAACCAATTGACACAGAATTTGGTGTACTCCAGCATTTTCAGGGGTGAGGATTTCATGTATGTCCTTGGTTTGACTTGGAAGTGCCACTGGAGGACAGTAATCTATCTTTTTTTCATCGATTGTTGCTTTTTCATTGCTTCATGTTTATGTGATGCAATTATGTTATTGTTGAATAGCAGTACATAGAACTTTGAACAATGCATAACAGTAGTGTTGCAAACAAGCAACTTATTTAAGACTAAAATTGTTGAGAAATCCAAAAAAAGCAACATCAAAAATTTTATGGAATGACAGTACAAAGAACATTGAACAATACATAACAGTGTTTCCCATAAGCAACTTATTCAAGGCTAAAATTGTTGAGAAATCCCAAAAGAAAAGTAACGTCAAAGATTTTGCCAAGTGTGAAAATATTGGACAGTGTTTGCATTTCTCTACAATTTTAGCAACCAAAAAGTTGCACTATACAGCAGTATTGTACATTTATATAAACACTGTACAACAGTACATTACAGCACACAGTAAAGTTCAGCTGAAAATAAAGGGGCGTTTTCGAAGGTTAGGGATTTTCCTTCTGTCTTCTTCGTCCACCTGCATGTAATTTTTTTTTTCAACTCTAGCTAAATGCAAGAAGTTCGCCACAAGCTTCACTCCCCTTTCGGCAGAGTCGTTACATACAGTACTTTCAGTCCACTTATGATCTCACTGCCGAGAGCATAGTCCTCATCATCTTCCCACTGCGTCGCAGGCTTTGCTAGAAAAGCAGAAAGTATCGAAAGAATCCGGAAAAACATAGTGCCATCAGCAGTAGCAAATTGGCTCAAAGAAAGGTGTTGCCCAGCTGTGACGTCTGGCAATTCTGGCTTGCCGAACCCATTGCCATATCTTTTTGTGAACTCTATACCGGCACTACTAGTGCTACACTGAGATGTATTTATACTGTCGGCTAGAAGATTTTTTTTTCGTAAGTGACATCTTCATCTCACAAGGCTAAGGGAATTAATTCGCCTGAGAGAAAGCCTACTAAGTGTGCCTTGAAAAGGCTTTAAGTGCAGCAGCACTTACAACAGGGTCAACATTAGGAAAGCTCTTGATGTTGGTCACATGTTCCAGGTCCTGGTGTGGTGCTGATGCTGCTAGGGGACAGTTGAACCACCACGAATTAAAAACGAATGTGCAGAAGTCCACAAATCTAGAAATCTTTTGTAACTGAGACTTGTAAGCGATTCCTTGGGGAATATATTCTTGCAGCATTGCCATTTTGTAGCATTAGAGCTGTTTCCCCATCCATCGGGCTTTGTGAACAGCATCACATCCCAAGAACTGGAATCATCCTTCCTTAAGTCCAGTGCATGCTTCCATTAAGTTCAACAATTCGTTATAATCACCTCTTGGATGTGCTTCCACTTCACGAATGCTGTCAATTAGCACTTTTGAGCTTTGTAGCTTGTGTGATGGCAAATTCCCCTAGCTCATGTGGGTCTCTGGTATGGAGTTGCGCTGCTGTGTTACGATGGAGTTGCTGGAAAACCTTTGTCTCGAAATCTTTTGAAAACTTCGATGTCTGGTGAACGGGAGGATTCGATTTTGAGTGCTTCCCACAAATGGGTGAGAAGAACCTCTCCCACATGCTTTCAGCAAGCCAGCCAAAGAAGTGGTCTTCCTAGCTTGCTTTGGAGTGTCATACAGGCAGCAGTAAGATGATCTGTAATAATATGTAAACACAGAATGTTACAGTTGCCCTTTGTTGTGCTTAAGCAATTCCACAGGTTGTATTTATAAACAATACTTTCAAGTTTCCATAATAAATAGTAAGCTGGAGTGTTAAGTTGCATACCAATGTTTGCTGTTGTTGTGTCGAAAACCATAGTTGCTATTTTGTCTGTGCAAATCCATTTTCTGAGCAAACTCGTGATGAAATTTGCAATCAGATCACCAGCTGCTTCAGAGCTGGCCACAGGAAGGGCTGGGGCACCAAGAAGTTTTACACCATTTGATCGTAAAAAGTAATATTTAAATTGGTTAACCAGAACAGTAAAGATGGGATATTGTAAAGATGTGCACAGTTAAGATATTTCTCAAGGAAAGGAAATGATCAAGGAAAGTATTCATGTTGCAACCATTATTTATTACCTATAATATACCTGAAAGTAAAATTGGCAGTCTATCTTCGGTTTCATACTTGTAGGTCAGTGCTTGCATGACTTTGCCATTCCAGTGTATACCAGCTGGAGTTGGTGGAGTCCAATCATGCTTAACGCTTTCAGCAGAAACTTTTACACTGTATCTACAGATTGAAGTTATTTTAATCAACTACTGCATGCTATGTAGTTCATATATTGTATGAAATACCGAACGAAGTTATGCTGTTAGTATATCGAGGATGCGAAAGTATTATTACACACCTGTGGGCAGTAGAATGATGCAGATTTATTGCATTGGGATCACCACCACATACAGAAATCAAGGTTTCCAGTGTGCTTGCTGTGGCGGCGGAATAAAGTTTGTTTCTAGTATTGCAAGAAACCAATGCTGGGTTCATCAGAACATCGTGAGGAATAAAAATGATTGTGCCCTTCTTCACGACTCGCTTATGTGAACGCTGTGAAGATAATCTCGTGGTGTTTTCCCCTTCACTTTCTTGTTCCGACGATCCAGACTGATTCATAACTGGAGCAGTATCTTCATCCTTTTCTTTCCTCATCCAGGTGTTTCTTTTCGAACACTTTTGTTTTCGTCAATTCTTTCTTTGACTGTATCTCATGTAGTGTATTGCCTCGTTCTATCAGTTTTCATGCTTCTTAAAAACAAAATATCTTCTTCGATAGCTTCTTTTTTCTTCTGTGATTTGTTTTTATTGTTTCCAATCATCTTCTTTTCAGCATTTCTTGGCCAAAATGGCATTGTGAGTTTCAGTTTCGCTTGGAAATCTTTTATCGTCTGGCTTTCTGATCTTTTTCCCGGTTTTATTTTGAACAAACTGCAGTATTCCAAGTGAAACTTAATGATTTTTTCTTCCATCTTATGTTCATACTCTTGTGTTGGTATTTGTGCTTTCGTGTAGTGATACAGAACTTCTTTCAATACTAATTTGGCACAAGGTCTTTCCAAGCGTTGTTGCTTCGATTCATCATTTTCTTTTGATATCTCCAGATTAGACAAATAGCAGAAAAGAACTAGTTTGTAACTAGGAAGTCTACTACCCCGTTTTTTTACATCATCTGGTCTAGGAGTTTCACGCAATACCGTCAATTTTATATCACTGCTTCTTAATGTACCAGTACTCATATTAGGAAGCAATGTAATCAACCATAAGAAAAGCACAAAAAAATTAGAATTTGCATGAAAAATATTAAGGCTTTTCCTAAACCACAAAAAAAAATAGGAGGCTCCTGTCTAGTGCACTTCTTAGCCATACTGTACTACATATTAACAAAAGTCAATTAACCGTGCTGCTGAGACCGAACCTTTTATTATCAAATCACATACCTTATGTTTATCATGCAAGTTACCTTTTTTCCTGAATTTCTCAAAAATATGACAACTGATTGCATCATCCTTTATACAAGATGATGCAATGTTTTACTCACAAAGAAAGCCGATGAAATGACTTTAAACCACTTCACACGTTTTAATAACATGATTCAGTCTAAATTAGTTTAGGAAATGTAGAAAAAAGGTTGTGCAAGATGAATTTAGGCAAGTGATGTGGGACTAAGATGTTCTCAAGCCATATCGCACAACAAGCGTAATAATACCATTCTCAGTAAGCTCTTATGGTGGTGGATTTACACAGAAATAAAAGCACTGACATTCAAGGCATCCACTTAAAGCCGAACTACACTTATCTGCATACTGTATTGTATAGTTCGTTTAACGAAAATAAAATTGCATCACATAAACATGAAGCAATGAAAAAGCAACAATCGATGAAAAAAAAATAGATTACTGTCCTCCAGTGGCACTTCCAAGTCAAACCAAGGACATACATGAAATTCTCACCCCTGAAAATGCTGGAGTACACCAAATTCTGTGTCAATTGGTTAAGCAGTTTTTGAGCTAATGCAACTTAACTTTTTACCACTGGAGGCAGTAATGAGTAAAACATGGCCATAAAATGACCATATCTTTGGACCTAATGGTCCAATTCAGTGAATTCACCCAGTTTTTTTTTTAAAATATGTGTGGAACAAGAAGGGGCATTTTTTAAAACCACTTCCAGTTATATACATTTGACATGGCGCCCTTCAGTGACGAAAAAGTTGATTTCAAAAAGTGGGCCCAGAAAATGCCCCGGTGGGTAGGGTATACGTCGATGAAATTTTTCGAAACCTCATATTCATGTTCTACTGAACTAAACGCAGTTTCAAAAAAAAGGTAAGCGAGTTTGGATAAGAAATTAACTTTCATGGGGCGCCTGCAACACCCTATTGTTTAGTTAACCGAAAATAGGCGTTTACAGGTTAGGCTGATGACATACTGGGGTTTTATTTGCGCATTGAGGCCTGCAAGAGTTGCAGCGGCAATGTTCGTCCACCAAATTTCCTTGAGTGATCAAAGATCAAACGCCTTTCTCCGTGGTGATAATGCGGTTAGGCTTGTGTAAAGACGTTTGACCTTGGATCAGCTCAACGACATGCAAAGCGAGTTTAGTTGTCTAGCATTGCAGCTGTAACTCTTGCACCCTTCGATGCGTAAAACAACCTTAACACGTCATTATCTTGAAGGCTTAAACTTCGAATGCCAAGTTTTGGTTACCTTAATACATTTAAAAACATTTTCGGTCAGTTTTGAATTTGTTGTATTTTCCAACACCTTCGTTGAATAGAAATTCTGAACTTCAGTTACCGTTTGAGGATTTCACGCGTGTGCGAGAAATTATTGTGAATGAGCAGAGCAGTGCGATAGCGTAGCACGAGACTACAAGATTACTTGACTTTTTAGACAATGCTTGCTTATACCACTTGGTTAGCTCAGTTGTTAAGCCTATTGCTATCGGTGCGGGAGGTCTGGGGTTCGATTCCCGGGCTGGTCAAATCGAACGCAGTGTCGGGAACGGTTCGCCACCGCTGTGACGTTTCTTTGGAGCTTCGTTGCCCAGGTGCTAAGTCGCGGAGATAAACCCGCCACTCGTTACACGCTTCAGCGTAATACCGTGAGTATAATGAAGAAATGGTTTTTTACGTGCATGTATAGCGAGCTCTAGCACAATGCAAGGATGAGTTGGAAACGATACAAAAACAACAATCCGAGTTCGTACGAGAGGCGGAGCAAGCCGGGCATGACCTTGCCGAAATGAGTTCGGGATTGCAACTTCAAAGAGAAAGATGTCAAGAACTGGAAGATAATGTAAGCTGGCAGCAATGCGACTTGCTCAATTTTGATCATAAAGCTCATTTTATTTTACTGCCTCATGATTTCAGTTGGCTTAGTGGTAAAAGACCTGGCAATTGGCACGTGAGCTGCTGCCTTCTTTTTTCTGGGCGGTCGAATCGAATACAGTATCGCCAACCGTTTGCCACCACAGCGATGTTTCTTCGGAGCTGTGTTGTTCAGGCGCTAAGCCGCTGAGATGGGCCTCGCCACTCGTTACACGCTTCGGCGTAATACCGCGGGTATATTGAAGATTTTGATTATTAAGGTGAATGCGATCAAAGATCGTCATAACAACGAGATAGAGATCCACGTTGGTTACTTGCGTGAACTTCACCACGTGGTGTGCAGTGCTACTGGAGAGAAGAATTCATTGACAAGGTAATCATAGTGACATATTCTGTTTCCATCTTCATAATGGTTCTTGTTGCTTAGAAGGAATTGAAGTGTAGAATTATTTTTCACTAAAGGCGTCAAAAAATACAACAAATATAAAACTGACCGTAAAAAATTTTGAATGTATTTAGTTAACCAAAAATATACAGCCGCTATGCTCGCCGACGTCTATTTTGAATTAACTAATTGCATTTAATGATTATCACTGTCAGTTGTGACTTTGTTGTATTTTTCAACATGTTCAGTGAAAAAATGTTTCTACTCTTCATTAAAATGCTCATGTGTTAATTTTACATTGTGAATATTGCAAGAAGTACAGTGGTAAAATCTTAGTGCAAGTTTTATGAACTTTTTCATTCTCTTGCGTTCACAGTTTGATTGGGAAACTTGCGTTCTGTTTGTCATTCGCCTTCCTTTCGAAGCACATAACAAGCATAGTTAGTTAGTTATTCTACTGTTTTTAAGTATGGGCCAGTTGTGGTTTGAGAAATCCGTGCGGGAGGTCGGTGGTTCGATTCCTGGGCCGGCCAAATCACGCTCAGTGTCGCCAACGGCTCTCTCCATCACTGCGATATTTCTTCATAGCCGTGTTGTTCAAGCGCTGAGTAGCAAAGATGAGCCCCGCCACTCGCTGCACGCTTTGGTGAGATGCCGCGACTATAATGAAGATTTTTGTATTGTTTGTTTGAAGCACGTATGCGCAGGTATCTGTGATAGAATATTATTTCAGATTCGCGTGGTCTGATTTGTCGGTGACAATTCGAGAGTCAGTCGATGTGTTGATCAACAATTTCCAACGAGCTAAAGATAAGGTTTGTAGCATTAATTTTACATTCAGAAAGTTGACGGGCTGCGCCACATTCATTAGGGCGTCAGGTTTTTTCACTTTTGTTTCTAATCCCTTAGTTTATACGATTACTAGCGCGGAAATCGTCACCTAACTACAACCCAACAATTTTTTTCAAAAAATTGCCATCTTGATACTTTGGGGGGGGTGCAAAAGGTTTTCGCAGGGGGCAAATACCGGTTTTTCTCGTAACTCAAAAAGTACAGCTCCTGGAGCAATGATTTTTGTACCAATCGATTCAGAAAAATAGGTTTCCAATCTTTCTCTAATACATTATGCAACTCCAACTGCTTTAGTTTTAAAGTTATCGTTAAAAAACTGATTTTTGAGCTTTCCATGTTAATTTGATCTGAAATAGCGCTAATTATTCACTATACAAGAGATGCATAAAAATATTTCGCACAAACTGAGCAAGCATGACGTTGTTATGTCTAAATAATACCTTCTACTGTTACTTAGAAATTATGGAAACTTTGGGAGAATTCCTTAAAATGTCAGTTGTCAGTGTGCAGCTTGAGCTAGGTGTGCAATTTGCAAACGTAATCTGACCTTCTTTTATTGTGCGTTTACGTTTTTGCTTTTTAAATTTAAATCTGAGCAGTCTGTACCGCTTCGCTCCACAAATTATGTGGTGTTTTATTTATCGAATTGCAACGGATTGCGTTTCAAGTTGTTGCAATGGTGGGAGCCGAGGGACAAGTCCACGTCGGTAGCAAGGAGGACGAGCCGGGGCCCACAGGCAAAATGATAAATCTCTCCGCTTGTACATGTACTGCACACCCTTGTTTAAAACTCTCGGTCGCACAGAGTCTTTCATGATCGCTTTTAATCACCTATCCTTACTGAAAAAAGATAGCGACAGCTATTTTGTTGGGTTGATGGTTATATTTCATGCTAAGTAAGCTTGTCTACACCAGATGACCGAGTTGTTGACGTTCGCGCCTTAGGAGCGTAAGTTTGGGGTTCAAATCTTGGGTCGGTCAAAGCGGACACAGCGTTGCCAACGGCTCACCACCGCTGCGCCATTTCTTTGGAAGAAGCTGTGTTGCACGGCCGCGTAGATGGTCCCCGCTAACTTGTTGACACACTAACGGCGATAATGAAGAAGATTTGGTTTTTACTTGATAAATTTGATCTTCTTTGCAAAATGCTGAATAACGTAAATAGTAGTAGTTCATTTTGTTTCTGGCTCGCCAGGGAATATTTACAACAAAACAAACAACAATAAGTCAGAAAAAGGACACAGCAACAAGCGACTTACGTTGCCGCAGGTCCCCGCTAACTTGTTGACACACTAACGGCGATAATGAAGAAGATTTGGTTTTTACTTGATAAATTTGATCTTCTTTGCAAAATGCTGAATAACGTAAATAGTAGTAGTTCATTTTGTTTCTGGCTCGCCAGGGAATATTTACAACAAAACAAACAACAATAAGTCAGAAAAAGGACACAGCAACAAGCGACTTACGTTGCCACATGCTGGAGTCAAAATTAGACAAATTTTAGATTTTCGTTATAACTAACAGTTATGGTGATCTATTAGCAAGTAGCAACATCTTCTATTAAACATTGGCTTGCGGGATAAGTAAACAGCTTTTTATGTCCCCGATGCAATCAAGTTGGACCACATTGGTTTAGTTCAAGCATGCCTCAAGTCTAGCTCAAACTGCACTCTGACAACTGCCATTCTAATGGAATTTTACCAAAGCCTCCATAATTCTAAGTGATAGTAGGAGGTATTATTTAGACATAACAACGTCATGCTTGATCAGTTTGTGCGAAATATTTTTTATGCATCTCTTGTTTAGTGCATAATCAGCGCTATTTCATATAAAATTAACAAGGAAAGCTCAAAAATCAGTTTTTTAACGATAATTTAAAAACTAAAGCAGTTGGAGTTGTATAATGTATTAAAGAAAGATAGGAAACCTATTTTTCTGAATCGATTGGTACAAAAATCATTGCTCCAGGAGCTGTACTTTTTGAGTTACGAGAAAAACCGGTATTTGCCCCCTGCGAAAACCTTTTGCACCCCCCCCAAAGTATCAAGATGGCAATTTTTTGAAAAAAATTGTTGGGTTGTAGTTAGGTGACAATTTTCGCGCTAGAAATCGCATAAACTAAGGGAATAGAAAAAAAAGTGAAAAAACCGGACACCCAATTATCCATTGCTTCATTCGTAGCATTGCTGTTTGCTCAAAATAAGCTCAAAAAATTACTGCTGTTCCGTTTGTTCATTCAGTCATCTGCAGTTATGTGGTTTTTCATCGTTCCAGATCAATCACCTTGAATCGTCAACTCAAGAAATGCAACAATCTATCACCGAATTACAACGAGCTCACGCTTCATCGGTCGATCGACTCGCCGATAGATGTCGCGAGAGAGAAGAGGAAGGAGCCAGGCAGAGGAAGCAGTTAGAACAACATTATGAAGAATTACTTGCTGAGATGAATGCCAGAACCAGGGTCAGACATCACTTATTTACTGCATCGTTTGGAACGTCTAGTTTACAAAACTCTTTAATGTTTTCACAACACAATTTATGAAATTTTTCGATACTTTAATTACAACAATAAGAGCCAATGGTAAACATTTGAATATTTTCGTAGCGTTTCGATTCATTCTTAAATCATGGTTAATCTTACTCAAATGGAATTCTTAGTCTTTGTAAATAAGATTGATAATGGTTTAGGTATAAATCGAAACGTCTCGAAGCTATTTAAATGTTTCAAATCCTGTCGTTTTATATGTGAAATACGTTGAGTCCGACGAAAGGACGAGTCGTGTGTAGTGACACGAGTTTTAAAGTTTTCCAAAACAGGTTATTGCGAGCAGATAAACGATTCTCCCGTGTCTGATTTGATAATTTTTTTTTATCAAAAATGTATTTGATCAATTCTAAATAGTCGAGTGCTGCCGTGATGCGCTTGAATCATCAAAATATAAATGAGTTGAAGCAAGACTCAGCTTCCTCCGGCAGAATGCTCGTTAACTGTCAACAACCAGAGTTTGTATTAGAAAATAAATCACTAAATCGTAAAACCACTACAGCCTATTTCGTCGTTGTCCGCTCTTCAGGTGGTATGAAGATCATTTGCCGGAAGAGCCGACCACGGCGAAACAGACTGTAGTTGTTTTGGGATGTAAACATAAACAAGTAAGTTAGCAGTAATTTCTTCGATTAGAAAACTCAATCTCTGTGTGATGAGGCGTGGGAACGGATTCGGAGTAAAGATGGATTGCATGACGGATTGCAAGCGGAGTGCGCACAATTGAGAGGAGAGAATAGTAATCTGCAGCAGGTAGGAAGAATATATGGATAAAGGCATGTTTACACCGAATACGACACGATTTTTCGAACGTAGATTAGCGCAGGCTACGAAACAGAAGGTTATGTCGTAAAGCTACATGTTTTGGCGTGCATTGTAGAAAATAGTCGTAAACCGCTTTGCCAAGCCACTGATTGAAGGCAAAATCGTGTGGTTTGGATTGTGTCCAAGATATTTCCGTCAATCGCGTAAGTCAGAAAAGGATGAAGTTTCGAAAGGCAAGATATCAGATTGAAATCTTGTTTAGTGTATACAGGCCGTTGCATTTAAAGCTCTCAAATTTTTGTTTTGTGTTCAAAAATTTTAAATGCAATTGTTAAAGAATTTACGGCGGTTTTGAATTGTCCCGAAGCAATCGAGCCGATACTATAGATAATTCGTTTCGAAGCTCGCAAAAGGAAGCCATATTGTTTTTACTTGGCCATTTCTGCACTTATCGACGCTTCTAACAGCTGTAGCTGCTAAACTATTGTTCCAATTCAAAAGTGACCTAGAGTTCAAATGTGTGTCCCACCAAGGTCTACACCTTGGTCACACGAACTTTCCCCGACAGCCCCCCAGTTTCTAGAAAAAAATTTTTTTGTCTCGCAAAAATTCTTTTTTTCACCACCAAATTTTGTGCAGCCTAAGGCTTTTGAACCGCTGATGCTAGAGACTTGAAATTTTCAGGGATGGTAGATCTCAATGGGAACTTGTGTCTAACAACTTTTGGGTTGTGTGGCGGTCAACACGTTAAAGGTCAAAGGTCAAAAATCAAATTTATCAAAACCTAATAACTTTTAAATGACAACAAGTAGGACCAATTTTTCAGAGTATATGCATATCAATGTGGGGAACAACACTATGCATAACAATTATCTTTTTGTGACGTCACTTAGGGTCAAAGGTCAAATGAACGAATCTCAACAGATTTTTGTGCAGCCTAAGGCTTTTGAACCGCTGATGCTAGGGACTTCGAATTCTCAGGGATGATAGACCTCCGTGTGAACTTATGTCTAACAACTTTTGGGGGTTGGCGGTCCACACGTTAAAGGTCAAACGTCAATCAAATAAAATGAAAAGGAATCTGCCCAAACGCTAATAGCTTGTGAATGGCAACTGGTAGGACCTTCAAATTTACGGAGCAGATGCATCTCAATAAGCGTAAAAAAGGACCAACAGTGATTAGTTTCTGTGTGGCGTCACTTGGTGTGAAAGGTCAAATAAGCAAATATGTTGTTTGGCTTATAACTATTGATTGAAAACGCATAAGAACTTGAAATTTATAGGGTTGGTGTGTCTTAATGTGTTCTTGCAGTGTACCAACTGTAAACGCTCTATGTCAAGTGACTCGGGGTCAAAGGGATAAATGTTGCCAAAATTGTGTAGTCTTAGGCCTTTGAATCGCTGATGCTAGAGGCTTGAAATTTTCAGGGATGATCGACCTCGATGTAAACTTACGTCTAACAAGTTTTGGGGGGTGGCGGTCAAGTGTTTTGGGGTCAAAGGTCAAAAATTGGAAAATATATTCTGAAGCTCATAACTTTTGAATGGCAACAGCTAGGACCTTCAAATTATCGGAGGATATTAACCTCAATGTGGGTAACAAAAAAATCAATATAATGAAGGGTTACCCCAGAGCACCTGACTTGAAGTCAAAGGTAAAAAATGTGAAATTTTAGGAAACCCCATAAAATTCACGCAAATTTTCTCATCCGTTAGAGGGCAGTAGGGAAACATGTTTTTGAGCTATTTTGGCTTCAAACTTTTTCATTCGTGAGCGAGCGGTATGAGTTTGTGTTTAAACTGAAATCTTAAGCAGCAATAAGGGACACATGGGAGTTAGCCAAGTGGTCGATGCATTGAAATCTTAACCTAGCTTCGCGGATTCCTCGCATTGAAACTGTGTTCGCATCGCGGCGAAGAGTTTGTTGAATTAATTGCTGGCATAGTCCGCTCTCAGATCATCAGGCTTGTGGTTTTGCGAAATTCGTTGTAATCAGCACTTGTTTGCTGTATTTCATTCTCGCCTTACGCAATTGAGTAATTGGACAAATTCAAAAATGTTTGGCTGTAACTTGATGAGTGTCAAAGTTTTCTTCGAAGTAGTCACAGCACTTTTATTTAATGCGAGCAATCTTAGTTCATCAGTCGCTTTACTTTTTAAGTTGCTAGAAAGTTGCCATTCATAAGTATGTATTAAGTTTTAATTTTTAAGTTTCAACTTATCAACAAGTGGTCCCTTATTGAATTCAATTGATTTATCTGCAATACCTTGAGCGAAGTCTTATGCGAAATATTGCAGCCATTAATTTTTGCGCAGATTGTGAAGCACTGTAATCGCTGCTTTAAAAGTGAGTTTTATGCCGCGATTTCTTGCACTTGGAATCGAACACAAGCTCGATGATTTAATTTCGTTTTGTGTGAGTGCAGTCGTCCTTGCAGCTGCAGAAATCCTTCAAGAATCATCGCGTTTTTTGTTTGAATTTACTATAAGATTTGCTAGCTTGCTGGAGATGTCAGACAAGCAAGATGTTTTTGCTGCAGACGTGTGTAGCATTGCACCGGCCGGTTAGCTCAGTTGCTAAGTGCGCGTTATCGGTGAAGGAGGTCTGGGCTTCGATTACCGGGCCGATCAAATCGTCACAGTGTCGCCAACGGCTCGCCATCGTTGCGACGTATTTTCGGAGCCGTGTAGCTCAAGCGCTGCGCCGCGTAGGTGGGCTCCGCCACTCGCTACACGCTTCGGCGTAATACGGCGAGTATAATGAAGATTTGATTTTTTGTGTAGCATTATCACTGTACACGTGAAGAAATTTAAGGATAATAGTTTTATTGAGATTTCGATCACTGTATTACAGAAGTGTAAGGTGTCGTTACAATATTATTAAGTTTATGGAGCACAGGTTACAGGAATTTAAACTTACTTCATGTGTGCTAATGCCCACCTATAGTTAGCTACAATTTTATTATTTTTTTTAATTGTAAAAACGAAGTCACTCTGCTATTCCCTTAGATGTTTGAGTCCCTAGAAAGTCTTATCGGGAAGTCATAAGCGGGTGCTTGCAGCTGCCATCTAGTTCATTCTTGTTTTCATTTTTTCGAATTAGGAACGAAAAGCTTTGGCTTGCGCTTGTGCCATTCTCTTTGGCGCCCTCTATCCTGTATTTCGTGCTAGGGATGAACTAGCTCAACAGCGTTCTCTGCTGGAAAGAATTATTGCTGATGGAGAAGTGTGGAAGCGGCAGATGAGGTAAGCCTCGTTACTGGCAGTAAAAGTGCCGCAAGTTGCTGTTTTATCATGCATAATAATTTGCTTATTCATTCAGTTAATCGTGCAGTGAACGAATATGTAAAAATTGAAATCGGCCCAAAGACCTTCATGTTTCATATGAGTATATGCAGCTTATACGTTCGTTCACAAACAACTAGCACAAGCAGTAATATCGTCTTTTACGCATCATTATAGTGAGTACCGTATCTTACGGACCATGAGGAGCTCTTAAAATCTTTTTTCTCAAAAATTGATCGTGCGCTTAATGTATGGATCAGGTAGTGTTTTTTTTTTTCACTGCCATTAGAATATTGAGTTTTCTTGTGTAATGAGCTTTATGCTTTAAACCACAGGCGCCGACTTTGGATATGCGGGATTGCCGCGCATGCCCGCACATTTGGTTGTATTATCAAAAATATTTTGCCAATGTTTTTTCCTGGTGTTAATGACATAACTTTCTGCTAAATCTCCTTTTTCGCCGCTTTTCCTGATGTTAGAATTTTATGATTGAGCGCCCTCACAAATATCCTAGGACTAGTACTCCCACCCGTGGTTTGACAAATTATAATTTTGGCTATGAAAGTCTTTGTTTTCGTGTCAGTGTAAAGCTCCGCTTATGAGTAGTAGATTTAGTTCAAGTATAGTGCTTTGCGAATTTAAGTTCGTTTCTGTTTGTTAATACAATGCTTTTAATATGCGCTAACTCTGCTAATTGTATAGTACATTCTGAATAAATTTTTTTCGAACTAAACATAGTTTTGTTTATAATAATTTGGCTGAGATTGTGAAAAAAGTAGAAGATGGAAAACTTCGTTGCGAACTGGTCACACATACCAAAACAAAGCAAGCTAAACTAAGTTTTACTAATTAAGTTGGCCAGACCGCATGTGGCGCTTTTGGTATTCCTGTGCGGCCCACTTATCATTCATTAGAAAAGTCTACATTGTAGACCTAGGACTTGTACTCCCACATTGTAGTTTCTGGTATAGCCTCATGATTGCAAACAAATTAATTTCCTCAATTTTTCTACATCTTAAGATTTATGTAATCACGTGGTATTGCCTTAATTTTGACGTCATAAAATTACCGCATGCCCGGTAAAATGACAAACTCGGCGCATATGCTTTAAACCAGTACCGTACTTCCCTGAAACCGTGGGGCTTATGTACGAAAAAAAGCAATTTATTGACAGTGCGCCTTGCAATCCGTAAATTACGGCACAAAATGAAAATGTGCTGATGCGGTACAACAACAACAAAAAAAAAAAAAAACTACGACCGTTGTAACATGAAAACACTGAGTGGAAAGCATGGTTGCAACACCCGGAGAAAAGTTGTGTTTTGGACGCCTTGCACGGCGAAGTATTGCCGACTTCTTGGGTTTCATTCTGCAAGGTACCTACGCCCAAAATTTTAAATATTATTAATATTAAGCCATTATGACTCGTAGTTGTAATAAACGTTGATTGAACTTTGTTGTGTTTTTTTTTCTTAATCCGAAATTACCTTATATCTATGGCACCAAAACAGAACTTAAACCTACAGAATTAATTGCAGTTAAGCGTTGAGCTGTCCCGCTTCGCGCGCACAATAAATGCATTTGAAGATGATTTCAATGTAACTCTGAAGCACTGAATACATGCGTTTGTTTCTAGATCTCTTGTTTCAACCCTCAACGATGAATTGAAACCAGCAGACGAGCAATCGAAACGTACCTCACTTCCTACTTCATTTCGCTTTATACACCCTCTCATAAGGTGAGGTTGACTAAGTTAACTACTAAAACAAACTCTACACGGGCTACAGAATTTGTATGTCTTGCGGTTAAAGACATCGCAATTGGCGCAGGAGGTCATGGGTTGGATTCCCGGGCTGGTCAAATCGGACTCAGTGTTCAGCAACGGCTCGCGGCAACGTTTCTTCGGGGCTATATTGCTGAGACGCTAAGCCGCGGAGATGGATCCCGCCGCTCGTGACACGCTTGGGCGTTATACCGCGAGTATAATAAAGACTAAAGAGTTAACTTTGTTTTGTGATGATTACGTGATTTAAGTTACGGCTGTGGTTCTCAACTTTTTTAACCCACGGACTATTTCCAAGCTAGCCCAAATATACGCGGACTCAAATCACTTATAGGTATGGCAACAAGGTTGTTCGATAACTGAGTGGTCACACGTAGCGAATGCATGTTTGCTGTAGTTGCTGCTATAGCCTACACCCCAAAACCAGAGGCGTATCAAGAAATTTAAGAAGAGGGGGGGGGGGGCAATTTTCACATTTTTCAAGCGTATTTTTTTCGGCAGAACAAATTTGAAGCTGATTGAGAAACAAGAAAGTTTCCAAAGGGGTCTGGGGGCATGCTCCCCCAGAAAAATTTTGAAAATTTTCATGCTGTAATGGCTATTTTTGTGCTTTTTGAATAATTTTCACACAAATTTTTTTTTAATGTTTTGACCCTAATTCTCAATGCTTCGCCAAATATGATGCTTTTTGTTCACACATTTTCGATTATGCATGCTTAAGGCGTAAGGCTTATCGCTATCGAAGAGGTTCGAAATTATGGAAAAAACTGTGTACATCAAAAACATTTTCGAGAATGGCTGGTTGGAGGATGCATACCTCTCATCCTACCCCCTGGATCCGCCTCTGGGCATGAGCTACAGCAACCATTAAAAGAGTCTGGCATATTTCAGTCACTTGGCACTATTAATTTTGTTCTTTTTTACTAAAAGGCGGAGTTGAAAGGGGAGGGGGGGGGCATGGCACAATGCCCCCTTCTAAATGCGCCCCTTCCCAAAACCATTAATTTAAAAGCTGAAACTTTGCATCCATGCTGAGAAATCGACTACGTGAAATAAACCGTTTCAATTATTTTTTTGTTCAGTTCATTTTTATAGCAATCTTTTACGGTTTTTATTTATGTTTTTGAGTGACTTTTCATTGTCAATATGTAATCCTTCAGCTGTCAAATACTGCATCATTTTGTTTATGTTATGGTCTCAAGCATTTTTCTTCATGGTTTTCATAACAAGTGTCCCACAAAGCTTGAAAGTTTCTGCGCATGTTCAAGAATTTGACAATGTCTTCTCCAGACCATTTTTAAACTTGCCACTTTGCTGTATCCTTTTTTGTAACACCCGGTACATTACATTTTTTTAACCCGTAACTGCTGACAATAAGCTCGCGAATGTTTTGTTGTACCCGGTATATCACTTATACTTCGTAATCGTTGATAATAGACTCGCGAATGTGTGGTCGTACAGCGTAGACAGACGGAACGATTACACGCTGCCATTGGCCACGTGGTCGTAAATTCGCTTCTAAACCCTGTAACTTACCGTACCTGTAAGTTTTGCGACTCATCCGCGCCCTTCCGCGGACTCGGGGTTGAGAAACACTAAGTTAAGGTGATGCAAGGAATGTGGAAACTATTTTTCTCCACTCAAATGAGTTAGATTTGTGAAGAATGCGATATAGCAACTACTACTATAGGCTGCGTTAAGCACAGTCACACTAACTGAGCCTTCTCGTTGTCTTTTGACAACTTTTTAGTTTGTTTTATTATTGCATTACGTGTGTTGCATAATGACGTAACAATTACACCAATGAAAAATGTCTCCTTAACATTAAGACTGTTGGTCAGCGTAATTGCACGTTAAGATTTGATTGGAACCAGCTAGAAGACCTGGCACAGGCACATGCTTGTGAGATTGTAAACTCTGCATTGATTTGAATCTATTCAAAACAAAGGCGAAAAAAATCCGGCAAGTTTACTTCGGCTATTAGCAAAGCATTCTAACATGATTCCCGTTTCAAATAGGCTGGACTATGCAGTTTTCCTACCGTGTTAAACTAGTTGAGACTAACCAGTCATAAAAATAGGTTCTAGCTCATACTACGAATGAAAATATCATATGTCAAGGTTTCGCGTTGCTGTGATATGTGTACTTGCTTGCAATCGACTCAACCTCATGTCCAAACATGCTAATATCCCCATGTTCTGCTGCGATGAATCTCTTGTCAGCAATAAGAAGATGCTTGTAGTGGCAGGGAGAACCGAACAGACATCTGATGTTAAAGCTAAAGGTAATCGAGCTTGATGTTGGTTAATGTATTTTTAAGCGTGTTTTTGTGTGGAGAAGCCGCGCCGTGTGTTTTATTGATCTTCCGTAAAATTGCATTTGAGTAGAGATGGCGCGGGCCGCTAACGAGCCGTTAACTGGTCTTTTGTCTGGTCCGCTGACTACCCGCTTTTATCGTTTGGTTCTTACTGGGTCGCTATCGATTTGTGAAATCGATGATAAATAATTTTGTAAGTTCACCAACTTTAATGTGATTGAAGGTTCATAAAAAGAATTGGCTTTGGGTAGGGCTGGGCTTTAGTTTTGGGGGTGAATTGCCAGGTCGGTTGCTGGGCTGGAGGTTCGGAGCATAAGGCGGTCCGGGCAGCCGAAAAGTGAGTCCATTCCATCTCCAGTATTCATCAAACCATTGTGCATCAGAATTGCGTCACTTATCTCTTGCACTATCGTCGAAAAGTCGTCAAATGATAGCCTGTCTGTACAGCAAGATTCACGGGTTGTTTTGCGAAGTTCTTCTCATACCTGCGTCGGCAGCAGTGAAAATAAGTTGTGATAAACATATCGCACATGTTTGTCAGTTGTGTACAAGTTTGTAAGGCGCAATGTCAATAGGTTGCTTGGATTGTTTTTTTCATGCACAAGGCGCACCAGATTATAAGATACAACAGTTTTTGAAAAGTATCAGGTTATTGCATAAAGCTCATTAACCAAAAAAATCAACGTTTTAGTGGCAATGCAGCATAAAGCTCTACCTGCTCCATACATAAGGTGCACTGGCTTATAAGACACTTGATCAATTTTTGATAAAAAAAAAAAAAAAAAAAGAATACTTACGCTACCGAAAAAACTTTCTTCCTTTTTTACCCCCGTAATTGCGATACGCTCACGAACAACCCGTTTGGCATCATCTGGACTTATTCGGAGCTTATCGTTTTATAGAACAGAAAAATTGCAGAGGTCTTATAAATTTGAAGGAGTCAGAATTTGAAACTCGGTACCACAAGAAATGCAAATATTGTCTTTTAATTAATTTAAAATTAGATTCCGTAAACATTTAATTTCTAAATATTAAACTAATAGCTTATACTATCTGAATGTGATAGATTTCAAATCACTTACGATTAAGAGAAATACAATGAAACGTAATATAGTGCAAGAGTTAATCCAGAAAATAAATATAAACGTCCAGCAGCCTGAATTGACTACATGGGAGCTGCTCGACTCAATGAACGAGAGGTCCGAGAATACGTGCACGTTTATTTTCCTGTATCCGTTTATTACCGTTGTTTAATGTAATTTAAATTTGCTTAGTGTTGTTTTCGTTGTTATTTATCTAAAAATGCGTTCGATTTGGTGTGGCGTATTAAATTGTTCAAAATAAAATATCTTATCTATCTTTGCTTCTAGTGCATCTTATGGTCTGTAAAATACGGTGCATCATGTACACCTCGCTATGTCCTGATTTTTGTTGCTGACGCGCATTTTATGCTTTGTAGAGAAAGTTGCTGTAAAATCACGATCCGATGCTGTTGTTGATTGGTTGATGGATGGTCACGTGGTCCATGGTGTTCGTGATGCCACGTGTGGATTGATGGATGCAGTGGAGAAGAACGCTGGTGATTCGTCAGGTAAATCTAAAAAAACGTTCAATGATAAAATGATTTGTCGTAATCTGCGATATAAGTTAGCAACGTAGCTGAGGTAGATTGTTTTTGTGACTTGCGGAATTTTTTCGAAGCTTGTTTAATCACTTCAAACAATCAAATCTTCATTATACTGACGGTATTGCGCCGAAGCTTGTACCCAATGGCGGGATCCAACTCTGCGACTTGGCTTCTGGGCAACATAACTTGGAAGAAACATCGCATTGGTGGCGACCGGTTGGCGACGCTGTGGTCGGTTTGACCGACCCCGGAATCAAACCCATACTTCCCGCACCGATGTCTTGAAGTTAAACCACTGCGCCAAAATCTAAACTTCTCCCAAACAGCTGGCAATCTTAAGTTTTGACCACTTTCCCTGTTGTAGGCTACATGTCACGTGCTGTCGTGAAAACTTCCAAAACTGCCTTCCTTAATCTCATTGACGTCACACACCGGAGCTTCCCTTCCTACGTCATTCATGGAAGTAGTAGTAGGAGGTGAGTGGATGTGCAAGGAAAGCAGCTAAACCAGTACACTGTGGAGCGCTGCCCTTATGGGGTGTGCGAAGCAGTTTTGGAAGACCGCGAAGAGCTTGTTTAATTCTGATTTGGTATTGATATAGCTTATGTCAAATGAAAGCCAGCAAATGCACCCATCGCATTGAACTGTGTGCCTAAGTTTGATAGATGAACTTCGCTTGTTTTCTGCATGCAACAGCTGGTCAAATGCACATAACATTTTATGTTAAACATCGTTACAGCTAGGGTAACTTTCTTTTGCTGCTGAAGCGGAAATAATGTTGAAATTAGCGGGGAACCGTGAGTGATCGAAAAAAATGTAAAAGTGTGGCAAAGAAAAGTTTTTTTTATAAAGTTTGAGAACCACAGAGTAAAATTCACAGCGCTGAATACACATGTCATCTTCGTGTTTTCATTGTATGCGGTCATCTCAATCTAATAGCAAGGAAAAAAAGAAACAGATTTTGAATGTACAATTGCATTAATGAAAAATCGAATCTTTATTATAGTCGCGGTATTACGTCAAAGCGTGTAACGAGTTGCGGGGTTCATCTCCGCGACTTAGCGCCTGGGCTACACAGTTCCGAAGAAAGATGGCGCGTTAGCGAGCCGATAGCGGCAAGCACTGCGTCCAGTTTGAACGAGCCAGGAATGGAATAGCGGCGTCTTCAACCACTGCGCAAATCGCAGAGAAAATTTAAAACCTTATGATATTATTAATACAAAACTCGGTTTCTTCTACTTGGCTAGCATTTTGTTAATTTCTGAGACGTCTGTTGCTGTATTTGTTGATGACATAAAGCCAAGTTTTATTTCCTTGCATGGAAAGTCTGCGCTCTACTTTCTGTGATCTTTTTGCTTTACACGGAATGTTCAGACAAAAATGGCATCAATGTATTGAGGATGGGAGCCAGAGTAGAACATCCACATCCATCTTAAGATTTATTGTGGCTTTACTTTTCCTCTTTGAGCGATTTTCGTCCCGTATTTACGGTATTCCGAAGCTTCAATGTATTTTAGTGGTTGGTACAAACCGAAGATGATATTAATAGGTACTTTACGTAGTGTGAAGGGGCCGTGTTTTTGCATTGTCACTACGTAATTATTTTCCGCAAGTTGTTTCTGTTTGTCTTGAGTGGCTCTTTGAGTTTGCAACATTCCAATCAAAACGAAACAAGGTTTAAGAGAGGAAATTAGATTTGATTAGAAAGTTATAAAACACGGAACCCTGTTGTAACAAACATTTCACACAGTGGCGACCAACCTTTTCTATATCTTTTTTCCTTCGTTTTTATATTGTTTATGCATTTTTTTTCTTTTTTTCATTGTTCTTTAACATGAACTATCTTCATTCTCGATAGACGCCCCTGCGTCTTATTATCTACCTACAGTAGGGGGCTGCTTGGCTCGAAGACCTTTACCGGTTTCTTCACAGTCTCTTTGAAAATTTTAATTTGAAATGACTACTACTATACTACAACCACATGTTGTCATTAAAAGATTGAATTTTGTTTAGAGATCGCATGTCGCTCTGCCGGCTTCTTACTCAAGGTCTCGATAAATTGTTGAACAGATGTGCGTCGAAACAAGTCGCTTGTTTGTTCTCAGCAGAGGTATGCAGAGTAGGGTGTTCCATAATTTCACCATTTTGAATTTCAACAACCCTGGGGTATCAGTCGATGGGGTTTTGGGTAAAAACTCCACACACAAAATTTTAGCTCGTTTTGACGTCATGAAGATGTAGTGCAAGGCCATTGAAGTTTTTGAGGCCCGATTTTCAAACTTTTGGGCATATCTTGCAAACCGCTTATCATAGAGTGCTGAAATTAGTGTCAAAAGACGCGTAAGGGTCGGTTTCCTATAACCACTCCGTAGGGTTAAAAGCTCTATTCGCAACAGAAAAAAAGTTATTGAAAAAACTCACTTTTTTGATTTTTAAGGCTTTTGGGGCAATTCTTCGCGGGTTTAACCCAGTTATCATTATGTGGCAAGACCTACTGGTTGTACAAATTATGGTACTGTATCTGAAGAGTCAAACATGTGTATCCCCTGCAAGCTTAGCTTCTAATTTTTATTTGCAATAGGCCTGTTACGATAATTTGAATCGCATTTATTTTTCAAATTGAACAACCATAATCAGTAATCACACCACTGAAGGTATAGCATTTAATTCCTGTTTTTAACAAATTGTTAATCTATGCTGCACAAAAATGCTCGCAAACGAATATCAAAACGATTTAAGCGATTGGGATTTTTACATTACTTTGTTGTTAAGTGGCTATTTAATTTGCCAGTTCTTCGCTCAGTAGCCCGATTGTTGTTGTCAATTGATTTCCAAAATGTTGGTTGAAGATGGGTGGCGACAATGCATTGAGCTTCTCTACTTTGCAAAGTGAAGAAATGCTTTAAGCATGTAGTGCGATCAAGCAAAATGGTTGAACATCCACAGCTGGTGGCAGTGATGAACATCCTTTAGTGGTTTCCACAGAATACAGAGCTACTTCAGCGTGTACGCTTAGGGACATGTTTTTTCACGAGAGCCAGTGTGACGCATGGTCGAAAAAATCCTTCATAATCGTTTCAACAATCTCTGCGTCAAAATCGCAGAATGCAACGAGCAGATCACGCTGAAATAGTGCTAGAAAGGGCCTTGATTTGCTCCTGGTTGTAAATCTATCATGAAGAATGATGGCACATAGGCACTGCAGAGAATCGCATCTTGTACTGTCAGTGCCTATCTGCCAGTGGTGTGATTATGGTTGTTTAATTTGAAAAATAAATGCGATTCAAATTATCGTAACAGGCCTATTGCAAATAAAAATTAGAAGCTAAGCTTGCAGGGGATACTCATGTTTGATTCCTCAGATACAGTACCATAATTTGTACAACCAGTAGGTCTTGCCACATAATGATAACTGGGTTAAACCCGCGAAGAATTGCCCCAAAAGCCTTAAAAATCAAAAAAGTGAGTTTTTTCAATAACTTTTTTTCTGTTGCGAATAGAGCTTTTAACCCTACGGAGTGGTTATAGGAAACCGACCCTTACGCGTCTTTTGACACTAATTTCAGCACTCTATGATAAGCGGTTTGCAAGATATGCCCAAAAGTTTGAAAATCGGGCCTCAAAAACTTCAATGGCCTTGCACTACATCTTCATGACGTCACAACGAGCTAAAATTTTGTGTGTGGAGTTTTTACCCAAAACCCCATCGACTGATACCCCAGGGTTGTTGAAATTCAAAATGGTGAAATTATGGAACACCCTAATGCAGAGTATTGTAACTAATTTTCATACGAACTAAAATTTTATGTTGGTTTATGACTGTTCAGTGATAATTATCACTAGTTTTTTTAGAATTATTTTTTCTCTACAGGCATTAGAAATCACAACAATTTACTACTGACAGTAAAATTTTTCTAATGTATTTACTTTACCAAAAATCAAAAAAAGCAGGCGTTCAAAGTTTATGCTGATGACGTACTTGGTTTTATGTGTGCACTGAGGCGTGCAAGACTTATAGCGCCAATGCTCGTCGACCAAATATGCTTTGGCTGGTCAAAAATCAAACGCGTTTTAGTGATCATGTGGTCAAGGCGTTTAATTTTGATCAGTGAAAGGAAATTGGGTTGGCAAGCATTGCCGCAGTGACTCCTGCACGCCTCAGTGCACAAACAAAACCTAAGTACGTCAACAGCTTAAACTTTGAGCCCTTTTTTTTTGGATAACGAAACACATTTCATATTTTTCCAGTCAGTTTTGAATTCGTTGTAGTTTTTTAACTGGTTTAGTGAAAAGCAATTCTGCATTTCAATTCCCCTCAGAGGCAATTTATCTTTTTACTGTTAAGACATAAGTGTTAAGAAGATGTGAATCTGTTCCACTCCGAAGCCATTGTGAAGTAAACGTTTGATCACTGCGCACGTATCTTAGTCATTATTCTTTTACAAATGGCATTCATCTTCGGTTGACTTATAATGAAGTGGAAAATCTCATTTATTGTGCTCGCGAAGCCAGACGGTTCAACGCTTCACTGTCGGTTGAAGTTTTGTTTTTGCACCCAGATACACGTGATTTCGGAATGAGAAAAAAGACAAGGTACAGTCAAGCAAGAAATTATAAATTCCGCTAATGGATGTGTCCACAGTTCGACGACATACGCTAATTACAGCTAAGAGTTATGAAATCTATAAGAAATAATGAGCAATATTTTTCAGCATTCTTTCGCGGCTTTGCAGTCTCACCTCATCGAATTCACAGAGCGCCTTCATGCGGCTGAAGTAGAAAAACGAAACCTACGTCACAACGAGGCAGCGCTGAAGAGCAAACTCGATCAGTTGAATGCTTACAGAGGTTGGTTGCAGTTATTCTATAATTTCTCACCATATTTTATGTGGGATGGGAGAAGATGGATGTGGTGCATGTTAGAATGCAGGTCGGTTGGTGGAAGACAGCGCATCGATGCGGGACCTTCAATTGCGGGTCGATCAAATCGGACACAGTGCCGCCGCTTCCATGTTTCTTCATTACTGTGTTGGCCAGGCTTGAAGTCGTGGACATGGACGCGCCATTCCTTGCACGCTTCGGCGTAATACTGCGAGTGTAAGAATATTATGGATTTGTGGCGATCTTACAGGCTTGTGATGAATTGTGTGGGAAGACGAAAGGGAGGGGGATCGGGGAAACACATGGTGATGCAACGAGCAAGTAAAGGATGCGATAGATCGGGAAAAGAAGGCGTTTAAATTGTGGTGCACGAATCGATCAACGGAAAGTAAAATAATTATAAGAAGGCCAGAAATGAAACGAAGAAAGTAATTGCAAAAGCCATGAAGCAAGATGCGGAAGAGGAGATGAATGTGCTATGCACCAAATCAAACGATGTTTTGGATTTTGTGAAGTTTATGAAAAAGGAGGTAAGGGACATAGAAGATGGAGGTTGCATGAAAAATACAGATGGGAGACTTGTAGTCAGTGAGAAAGATCGTGGAAAATTATGGAAGAAACACATGGAAAAGATCATGAATGTGGAAAATTAATGAGATCAGATAGTAGAAGCAGATCTGGTTGAAGGACCAGTTGAAGGAGTAGCTGATGAGGAGGTGATAGAAGGTATGAGTGAGGTGAAGTTGGGAAAGGCAGCTGTACCCTCAGAAGTAAATATGGATATGATAATAGCGAGTGGAAAGTTAGGTGTTGGAGTAATAAAGTAGCTTTGTCATTGAGTGCTTGATGGGAAAGGTATGCCAGAAGAATGGAAGACAAGTCAAGAGTTGGTGCAAGCGGTGATGAGTTTATATGAGGGTTCAAGGACAAAAGTCAGAGTTGGATCAGGGACATCAGACGAATTTGGGGTACGGGTTGGTGTGCACCAAGTGTCTGTGCTATCACCACTGTTATTTCCCATTGTGGTTGATGTTGTGAGAGAACATGCAAGAGAAGGATTATTGAATGAAATTGTATGCGGATGATGTGGTGTTGTTGAATGAAAGTTTGGAGGATTTAAGGGGAGGTTCCAAAGGTGGAGAAGTGCATTGGAAGGCAAGGGATTAAAAGTGAATGTTGGAAAACCTGAAATGTTGGTGAGCGGAACGGAAGAAGAAATTGTATTGAGCAAAATAGATTCCTGTGGTATAAGTGGGAAAAGGATTTTGTCTAACGCTGTGTGTTGCACACAGTGAACGAAGTGGATACATAGGAGATGCACGAAAATGAAAAAGGTAACCTGTAGTTCTGCAAGACATTTTGTTCGTAGAAGATGCACAGATTTTGGAGGTGGCACGGAAGAACCAGTGGAGGTATTATGCGATGAAGTGGAGACTGTGAAGGGGTTCGTTATTTAGGAGACAGGCTGAATGCTAGTGGTGGTTGTGAAACTGCCGTGACCTCAAAGAGTAAAGATCGGATGGATGAAATTTAGAGAATGCTGAGAGTTGTTACGTGGGAGAAGGTTTTTTTTGAGAATAAAAGGGATAGTTTGTCGAAGATGCGTAAGATCAGCAATGTTGTATGGAAGTGAAACATGGTGTGTCAGAGGGAGAATGAAATGGCAATTTTGAGAAGAACTGAAAGAGCCATGGTGAGGTCAATGTGTGCATTAAAATTAGTGGATAGAAAGAATATGGAGGAGCTGAAGGAGATGTTGGGTTTGAAGGAAACGTTGGATAGAATGGCTAAGGCGAATGGAGTAAGGTGGTAGTATGGACATGTGATTAGAAGAGATGATGATAATATACTGAAGAAGGCAATAATGCTAGAAGTGAATGGGCAGCGAAAGCGTGGACGGCCAAAAATGACATGGAGGCAGGTGGAAGAGAGTGTGAAGAAAGTCGGGATGAAGATTGAGGAAGCGGCAGATCGAACAAGGTGGAGAGAATGAGGTGTATCCGGCCACCTTCGGGAACGAGAAAACCGGATTGAAACTGGATGATGATGATGAACATCCTAATCATATTTTCCCTATCATCGAACTAATTCTCGTTTTAGTTTTGACACCGCAAAAAAACTAGTCCACTCATCTCACAGAGTCATGTTTGCGTAGTAATTTCTTTTATTCACGACTCATTGAACGACATCTGCAAAAACTATCACTTTTGTATGTTAGAGCGTGGGTAATTTATTGCCTACTCATCTGATTCGGGTTTACAGTATATCTTCGGTTTTAGATTTTGATTTTTGATTCGGATGGTTACCGGATGTTACGGATTATAAGGCTTACTTTCATTCTTTTTTTAATTGATCATGCGCCTAATAAGTCGGTGCGCCTTATGTATGGATCAGGTAGTGCTTCATGCTTTATTGTTATTGTTTCGGTTTAAAATTCAAAGTATAGATGTGCTAGGGCTGCCCACGATTGACGACATCCGAGATAGTTGCATTGGTATATTCAAAGTAAATCGATGACGTAATCCTATTAAACAATAACTCAATAAATGAATAAAATATATCAATGTAAAATAATTGTAACAAAAGCTTACTGGTATTTAAATAATTACGACATTACACAGCAATTTACAATTAACGTAACTAAAGGTAACACAGTGTCAAAGTAAATAACTAAACGTAAATATAATTGTACTCACGGAAAAATGTGAAGCAGCTCAGCCCAGTCAATGAGATATAGATACAGCAGGTTAGCAGCAATACAAATAGATTTCCGAGGTTCCACGGCTAGATGCACACTCGGCCAAATAGTTGAAAAAGAACGCTACACGTTGGTTTACGAGCTTATATACCTGTCTAACTCCCACAATGCAGAATTATAAGGAGTGGCTCCAAAACAAATCTACTCAAGCGTCACAAGTTTTCAAATAAGATTTAAAAAAACAGTAATTAATTAAAAATGCGTTGGGGAAACATGAATGACCAAACCAGTTATTAAAATATCGAGTGTTTTTGTTTGAAGAACTTTGCACGGTGACCCGATGCAAGCTCAGCTCGTTTTCTGTTTTTCTTTCCTTCAGATCAATTTGAGGAGAATGACCAGGAAATGAAGAGAATGAAAGAGAAAGAGAAGGAGCTTGTTTCTCGAGCCAGATTTGATGGAGTTTGTTCCGAACTTACTTCAGCGTTGCAAAGAGAGAAGAGAGCACAGAAACTCCTCCGAGAACAGAACGCCAAGTTACAGGTGAGATAAGAAGTTCAACTTTTTACCACATTTGAAACAACTCAGACTTTATGATATTTGTTTCGTTTTTTTTTTTTTTTTTGACATTTCTCTTCCTCTATTTGGACTGATCAGATTGGTGCACGGCCAGGCCTGATATAGGTGATAAGATATGGGGATCATATCCCCCAGGCCCCCCATTATGATATGGGCTACCCGGGAAATTGCCTCCTCAAAAAAGAGGTCTGCTACTAGGATCAAAGTCGGACTTGCAAGAAAGCGTAGGGTTCGAATAATTAGCCCTGAGGCCCCCGAAGTCCTGACGGTACACGACATTTGGGCGCGAGACATCTGGGCGCAGACATATGGGCTCGAGGGCATTTGGGCGCAGTGCCATATGGGCGCAAGGACATTTGGGCGCGAAATACATTCAAACGCATTTTTAATCAACTTTTCGTTAGTTTTTTTTTTTTTAATTAGTAAAAACTATTTTGTGTCTGCAACGATCTCATCCAATCCTTAATTTTCTGTTTGCAACGATCTCATAGAAGAAATTAAGATGAGTTAATTAACGGTAACGTATATCAAAAAAGATGGAGCAAAGCAAAGGTCAAGTTAGCGATAGATAAAGACTCATTTTTACGATCAATTGTCTAGCAGCCTGAGAGAGTGATTAAAAGTTTTAGATCGAGGAAAATGTCCACGCAGTATAGGACAGCAAAACAAAAAAAAATTAATAAGATGCTTAACGCAGTTGTGATTTGTAAATACTTTGAACTGGAATCATGTTTGATAAAATAAATTATGAGTCAGCTGTTATTTACACACAAAAATTATGATCCATTTGATTCGTATATATTAGATTGATACATACTTCTTCAAAATCATGTTATTTTTTTAAATGAGAACTTACTTTTCTTACGTTTTCATCAACAATTTGCTACGTATTAATCACGCATTACCGTGTCGTTGCAATTGTCTTATTCTCACGCGTTTCCGTCGTTCGAGAACGTTGCAACAAAAATGTTCTAACTTTTAGATCTTTTGTTATCTTAATTTTTTCTATGAGATCGTTGCAAACAGAAAATTAAGTAGAATATTGGATAAGATCGTTGCAGACAGAAAAGTTTTTATTGACTTAAAAAAAACTAACACAAAGTAGATTAAAAATGCGTTTGAATGCATTTCGCGCCCATGTGACATAGCGCCCAAATGTCCTCGCGCCCAAATGTCTGCACCCAGATGTCTCGCGCCCAAATGTCGGGTTTCGAGTCCTGATGCGGCCTTGCCCACTACTGGAGTGCCTGCTCATGGAGTGCCTGCCCATGGAGTGTCCGCCCATGGAGTGAGTGTCCGCCCATGCAGTGTCCGCCCATGGAGTGTCCGCCCAAGCAGTGTTCTCCCATGGAGTGTCCGCCCATGGAGTGTCCGCCCATGGAGTGTCCGCCCATGGAGTGTCCGCCCATGCAGTGTCCGCCCATGGAGTGTCCGCCCATGCAGTGTTCTCCCATGGAGTGTCCGCCCATGGAGTGTCCGCCCATGGAGTGTCCGCCCATGGAGTGTCCGCCCATGCAGTGTCCGCCCATGGAGTGCCCGCCCATGGAGTGTCCGCCCATGCAGTGTCCACCCATGGAGTGTCCGCCCATGGAGTGTCCGCCCATGGAGTGTCCGCCCATGGAGTGTCCGCCCATGCAGTGTCCACCCATGGAGAGTCCGCCCATGGAGTGTCCGCCCATGCAGTGTTCTCCCATGGAGTGTCCGCCCATGGAGTGTCCGCCCATGGAGTGTCCGCCCATGAAGTGCCCGCCCATGGAGTGTCCGCCCATGGAGTGTCCGCCCATGCAGTGTCCACCCATGGAGAGTCCGCCCATGGAGTGTCCGCCCATGCAGTGTCCGCCCATGGAGTGTCCGCCCATGGAGTGTCCGCCCATGGAGTGTCCGCCCATGGAGTGTCCGCCCATGAAGTGCCCGCCCATGCAGTGTCCGCCCATGGAGTGTCCGCCCATGGAGTGTCCGCCCATGGAGTGTCCGCCTATGCAGTGTCCACCCATGGAGTGTACGCCCATGGAGTGTCCGCCCATGGAGTGTCCGCCCATGGAGTGTCCGCCCATGGAGTGTCCGCCCATGGAGTGTCCGCCCATGGAGTGTCCGCCCATGCAGTGTCCGCCCATGGAGTGTCCGCCCATGAAGTGCCCGCCCATGGAGTGTCCGCCCATGGAGTGTCCGCCCATGGAGTGTCCACCCATGGAGTGCCCGCCCATGGAGTGCCCGCCCATGGAGTGTCCGCCCATGCAGTGTCCGCCCATGGAGTGTCCGCCCATGAAGTGCCCGCCCATGAAGTGCCCGCCCATGCAGTGTCCGCCCATGCAGTGTCCGCCCATGGAGTGTCCGCCCATGGAGTGTCCGCCCATGGAGTGTCCGCCCATGAAGTGCCCGCCCATGGAGTGTCCGCCCATGGAGTGTCCGCCCATGGAGTGTCCGCCCATGGAGTGTCCGCCCATGCAGTGAAGGCCCATGGAGTGTCCGCCCATGGAGTGCCCGCCCATGGAGTGTCCGCCCATGGAGTGTCCGCCCATGGAGTGTCCGCCCATGAAGTGTCCGCCCATGAAGTGTCCGCCCATGGAGTGTCCGCCCATGGAGTGTTCGCCCATGAAGTGCCCGCCCATGGAGTGTCCGCCCATGGAGTGTCCGCCCATGGAGTGTCCGCCCATGCAGTGTCCGCCCATGGAGTGTCCGCCCATGGAGTGTCCGCCCATGAAGTGCCCGCCCATGCAGTGTCCGCCCATGGAGTGTCCGCCCATGGAGTGTCCGCCCATGGAGTGTCCGCCCATGGAGTGTCCGCCTATGCAGTGTCCACCCATGGAGTGTCCGCCCATGGAGTGTCTGCCCATGGAGTGTCCGCCCATGGAGTGTCCGCCCATGGAGTGTCCGCCCATGGAGTGTCCGCCCATGGAGTGTCCGCCCATGGAGTGTCCGCCCATGGAGTGTCCGCCCATGCAGTGTCCGCCCATGGAGTGTCCGCCCATGAAGTGCCCGCCCATGGAGTGTCCGCCCATGGAGTGTCCGCCCATGGAGTGTCCACCCATGGAGTGCCCGCCCATGGAGTGCCCGCCCATGGAGTGTCCGCCCATGCAGTGTCCGCCCATGGAGTGTCCGCCCATGAAGTGCCCGCCCATGAAGTGCCCGCCCATGCAGTGTCCGCCCATGCAGTGTCCGCCCATGGAGTGTCCGCCCATGAAGTGCCCGCCCATGAAGTGCCCGCCCATGCAGTGTCCGCCCATGCAGTGTCCGCCCATGGAGTGTCCGCCCATGGAGTGTCCGCCCATGAAGTGCCCGCCCATGCAGTGTCCGCCCATGGAGTGTCCGCCCATGGAGTGTCCGCCCATGAAGTGCCCGCCCATGCAGTGTCCGCCCATGGAGTGTCCGCCCATGGAGTGTCCGCCCATGAAGTGTCCGCCCATGGAGTGTCCGCCCATGGAGTGTTCGCCCATGAAGTGCCCGCCCATGCAGTGTCCGCCCATGGAGTGTCCGCCCATGGAGTGTCCGCCCATGAAGTGCCCGCCCATGCAGTGTCCGCCCATGGAGTGTCCGCCCATGAAGTGTCCGCCCATGAAGTGTCCGCCCATGGAGTGTCCGCCCATGGAGTGTTCGCCCATGAAGTGCCCGCCCATGGAGTGTCCGCCCATGGAGTGTCCGCCCATGCAGTGTCCGCCCATGCAGTGTCCGCCCATGGAGTGTCCGCCCATGAAGTGCCCGCCCATGGAGTGTCCGCCCATGGAGTGTCCGCCCATGAAGTGCCCGCCCATGGAGTGTCCGCCCATGGAGTGTCCGCCCATGCAGTGTCCGCCCATGGAGTGTCCGCCCATGCAGTGTCCGCCCATGGAGTGTCCACCCATGGAGTGCCCGCCAATGGAATGCCCGCCCATGGAGTGTCCGCCCATGGAGTGTCCGCCCATGAAATGGTTGACTCACTGTTCGATACCGAGTCGGGTCAAAGCAATGATTCAAGAATTTGTATTTACAACTTCTTTGCTTGAATTTCGGTGTTTGAAGGGACAGTGTGGAGAATTAGCCGGCAAGGGAACTTGCTGTGTCGTTGCGGAAGGCACTTAACAAGATCAGCAAGTTCGTTATAACATGTTCGTCGTTTTTCGCGATAAAAGTTAAAATGGATTGTTAATTTGTTAATATTTTGGAATTATGAAGAATTTCATTTAATAAATTGATTCTTAATCTAACCCTCCAAGATCTTAGGCTAAGTTAAACGTAATCAGAAAAATCTTTTCACGAGTGGGATTCGAACCCACGCCCGCACCGACCAGTGACGTATCACCAGCCCAATGGTTGCGGCGAGTCTTTACCGGAGACACGGCCTTAACCACTCGGCCATCGTAATCTGATGCCGGAGCAGCGGAATTTCTTGTGTGTATGTTAAGACCAATTAAACATTATCCCACTATTAGCTGCCAGCCCATTTATTCATCTTCCGTGTTCAGGAATTAAGTGGAAAATACGAGGAGCAGTGCAATGATGGTGCTGAGAAGGAAGTCACTCTGTCACAAGCTATCACCGTACGTGACTACATCGTAATGTCATTTTGAATTTATTTGCTTTTCTGCCGGTTGGTTCAGTTGTTAGGCACAGTGCTGTCGATCCGGGAGGTCTGTGAGTCGATTCCCTGGCAGGTCAAATAGGACACAGTGTCGCCAACGGTTCGCCTCCGCTGCGATGTTTTTTCGGAGTTGCGCCGTCCATTGTCCAGGCGCTAAGCCGCGGAGTTGGATCCCGGCACTCGTTGAAATTTGTTTTTTGCTTTTTTTTATTTGATTTTTTCTTTAAGAATTATTGCAACAAATCCCTTTTTAAGCATTCAGCAGTTTATCTTGGTAATCGCATGTCACTCTCGTATCACTATTGTGAGCTGAGCTATGTTGTGCGCTGCTTTTTCGTCCGGAATCAAATCTTCATTACACTCGCGGTGTTGCTACAAAGCGTATAACGAGGTGCGGGGCTCATCTGCATAGGGTAGCGGTTAAGCAACACAGCTACATAGCGATGGCGAGCTGTTGGCTGCATTGTGTGGGATTTAACCGGCCCAGCGATTGAACCCGAGACCTCCCACGGCATTAGTGGTGTTTTAACTATTATGGAACTGGCGGTTATTTTTCGACTGGATGATCGACTTTTTTTATAATTCCTTATCATTTAGTGATTATCAATTCGTGTTGCATTCCTTTCTCTCTAAAACTTCACATCTGTATAAATAAAGCTTTGGTCATAATGCATTCTCCTGTGGGATATTGTGGTAAAACCTGAGTCAAGGCGTTTGACGTTTGATCAGTGAAAGCAAATACGAGCATTGTCGCTGTTACTCTTGCACGCCTCAGTGCATAAATAAAACCTCAGTAGTGATTCAGTACGTCATCTCTTAAACTTTAAACGCCCATTTTTAGTCCACTGAATAGTGAATAGTTTTAAAACCTTTCGTTGTGTTTTTAACCCAATAGTAAAAACAAAAATAATTTCCCACTTCAGTTCCTCTTCAGCAGCACGTAACAACTGAGCTGTTTCACGAATATCCTGGCATTCCTGTATCTTGTGACAGAGTTTAACCGAAGTGAAAATGGATTTGAAACGGTCGATGCAGAGCAAACGTCAGCTCGAAAAACAAGTTGGCAAGTTGCAAAACGACAGAGAGAGGTTGCAGTCACTTGTGCACGACGCGAAGAGCGCCCTTAAGCGGGCAGCAGGGTAAGTTGATTTGGCACTTGTGATTAAGCCCGATCTGTGTTTCTTAGCAATGCTAGCTATCACCATGCAGAGGTAGAAGTCTTGAACATAAGGAGGTTAGGCACAGTGCGTGCCTTTGTTATTTGTGAGGACAGGATTGAGTAAGATAGTTTGCACGATGAAGTATTTGTTTTATCCTGTCACTTTCGGGAAGCAGTTTATATGTGTTCTGGAGATTTGTTCTTAATAAGAAAGATATAGAGCGGTACAACGCTGTTTCGGACGATGAACCCTTATCAGCCACACTCATGCCAGAAGTACTTTCTTTAGAATGATTAACATTTACTGAGCTGATCACTCCCCCGCATTTATTTACCCAAGACAATTTAACTTTTGTGGTACGTAGTAGAAGCTACGTCACTGCCGAAATGCCGGTGTGGTCAGGGTAGTGCAGTAATACAACATCGCCTTCATGGCCTCATGAATGGGAAGTCATCAGCACTTCCACGTGCTGGATCGGAGGATTAAACAGCCTCCATCACTAACTGTTCGAAAATAACTCCAGGAATAGGTAGTCATGATCACGTCCATTCAGTTGGCCAGGAAGGTGTAATGGGTTTTGTTTTAATGGGGAAAGGTGTCGCTTAATTGGTACGATAATTACGTGCAGGGAGAAGACATCGATGACAAAATATTTTGAAGTTGTTGAAAACGCATTGAAATCCAACTCGGATGAAGAAGCTGCTGAGAAGGTACAGTGGAGGTTATGATGTCATAATAAGGCATTACTAGTAATCTGAAAACAAAAATCAAATCTTCATTATACTCGCGGTATTACGCCGAAGCGTGTAACGACTTACCTCCGCGGCTTAGCGCGTGGACAGCACAGCTCCGAAGAAACGTGGCAGCGGTGGCGAGTCGATGGTGACAGTGTGTCCGATTTGACGGGCCCGGAAGTGGAATGGCGGACTTCGTGCACCGATAGCGTTGTGTGTGACAACTCAGTTAACCGGCTGGTTTTGAAACAATGTTCAAGATCTGCTGGTTACTCCATTTCCTTTATCATGTTTTCATCTTGTGACTTAGAAAAGCGACTGAAATGCAAAACGATGAAAAATTGAACAACCTAAATTTTTAAAGATTGGTTATGACGTCAGTTCAATATTTTTTAAAATGACATGATTGTTTGATTGCATTTGCTCAAAAATGTTTATCGCGTCGAATTTTAGATGAAAAAAGTTGCATCATATTATTTTTGCGGTCAGTTGGAACACGAAACATTGAGAAACTTGCATTGACAAATGTTTTTTAAATTAGTGAGATCATATTATGATTAGGGCGATTTAAGGTCACAAGTTTTTTTTTTTTTGCTGGCTCCAATTAACACAGAAAGCGTGGAACCAAAATTTTACGGGCGTAGGGCCAGCATGTAAGAAGTTATAAAAATGCAAAAAGTTACTTTTTGTGTTTTGAGGTTACATTTAATTTTTTAGGATACAAACTTTTTTGTGCTATCTTTTGCCCAATTTTCCTTTTTTTATCTTTTTTTACTAACAATTGGAATGGATTTCCAATCTGCATAATGCGTCGAGGTGGTTATATACTAAACACAAAGCCCTACATCTTCCAGTAGTGCAATGGCATCTCTGCGATGTCAACACTTATAATTCTCAAACGCTTAATTAAACTATTCCATTGATTAGTTTTCGCTCAGAACAATACTTTTTTTGAAGATAAGACTGGGTGAAAAGCGAATGGACTGGTGTTTATAACATTCCAATCTTTATGACGTGATACTGGCTTGTAAATCATAATGTCGTATCTGCCAAAACTCTAATATACCTCTCACAGCCTACGGTAGTGAACACTTAATTTTAAAATTTTCTTTGATTTAAATGAGAGATTTATTTTAACATTCAATAAAAAAGCAGTTGTAAGTTAACACCTAGAGTCTCCTGTACCAACTTTTGTCTATTTTAAAGCCAAAGGGTTAAAATGAACATCGTAGATGAGGACAGTGTGAATACTAGTTTCCAACAACAATAGAAGAAAAAAAAATTATTGCAGGCACGCGTAGACCAAATTGTCGAAATTAACTGAGCTAATTCTAAAACTTTTTTCGAGCCGGAAAACATATCAGAGGTAATTCATAGCAGCAAAAAGTGTGCTAAAATGAGTGTTTTTATGTGAAAAACGTAAAAATCCGTTGGCTGGTAGGAGTCGAGCACCAATTAAGCCCGTTAGGCCCATCGGTTTTGGCCAATTCTTTTGCCAAATCGTGGGTGCGCCACTGGTATAGAACAACTGTTATTGCATTGCTAGAGTTTTTTGAAGAAATGATATGATGGATACTACTAAAATGAGTCGTCAAGAAGTTGCTCCTGCACTATATGGATATAACAGCTCAGATGGCCGAGTGGTATGGAGCGTCTGTCTCTTGAGCTGTAGACTCGATTCTGAGTCTGGTCAAACCAATGACTTTATAATTGGTATTCACAGCTTCCCTGCTTTACGTTCAGCATTAAAGGGACAGTGTGGAGAACAAGCCGGCAAGTTTACTTATTGTGCCGTTGGGAAAGGCACTTAGCGGGATTCCCCCATCTTGGTGTGGTAGACAGATGGCCGGCAACTCCTAAGCGAGCTCGTACAGCGCATTGATCGCTTTCTCGTGATAGGAGGATAAATATGCAACTAAAACAAAAAACAACAACAACTAAAATATGGCTTGCGTCAAAGATGCTAACCAACAAAGGCTGCAGCAAAACGAAGTTTTTCCATGCTGAACAAGTACTTGTCAAAGACAAAAACTTTTTACCGAAGAATTTTAAGCACAATATGTGCGTGCACTATAATTTGAGCACTAATTGAGAATATTTTATTGCGTTTTAGCATAAATTGCTGTTATTTTTCATTTTGTGCTGTTCTTTAAATGAAGTTACTTTTTTTGCAAAAATAAAGTCACGTTTTCAAGTTTTTAAGTCACCAAAAAATCGCCGTAATTATGATCGAAACTCTGAAATATGTTCCCAATCTGTCAGCGTAGTTGCACATAAGAGTCAGATTCATTTTATTTTATCGCAAAAGCGGGAATTATACAACGTCACAGTAACTGTAATAATGAACAAATAATTAAACATGTTTAGTTCAAAGAAACAAGAAAATATAAAAGGGAACAGTAAACGTACGTCATAAAGTATAAGTAAAATAACATAGTAGGGATCGACCGGAACCCCGGCTCTGGCCCCGGCACGGGATGCCACTTTTCGCCTCGGTCCGGCCCCGGCCGGGGGGATCATAAAAATTGGCCGGAGCCACGGTTGAATTTCAAATTTATTTACCGTATATTCCGGCTCATAAGACGACCTTTAAAGTGCAAAAACTCGCCCTTAAAAATTGGGATGGTCTCGTACAACAAATATAAAAGTCATATCTTAATTTTTACATAAAGATTTTTTTGTTTTATATGAAAAATGCGTTGGTGAGTAAAAATAAAGTTCGTCATGCACTAATAAAAAGCGTGTACAATTACGAAAGCATTACGTAACACCATTGAGGGCATTTACATGAGGAGAGAGGACGAAAGCAGCCTGCTTAGCTATGTATTCTAGACACAATATAAAGCATTGTATAAACCCTGGCCCTGTCCAAAATTGTTGCCCCGGTCGTTCCCTATAACATAGAACATGGTGATAAATGCGATTGCAACAGGGAAGCTGCGAAGTGACCGTCCTAGTGTTTGGCTCACTGCTTCTCAAACTTTTTTAAAATTTCGTCTTTACGGTCCCCAAAGATTTGTTCTATCACTCACGGTCCTTTATTTTTAGGCATAAATTTCCTCGCAAAATCAAGCGAAGAGAAAAAAAAAGAGGTGATCACGTGGGCAGATGCCCAATCCGCGACCTCTTTGCGGTCCTCCTGAAACTGCTTGGCGGTGGCGAGTTTGAGAAGCAGTGTTGGTGCGGCAGATTGCGCTAACATTGATGGTTTTAATTTTGGAGAAATTGCGGACGGTTTGCGTTGTGGTTCGATACATCGGCGCGGGAGGTCTGTAGTTCGATTCCCCGTCCTCTCATATCGGTCGCTGACGGCTCGCCACCACAGCGATGTTTCTTCCGAGCTGAGTTGCCCAGGCGCTGAACCGCGTAGCTGGGCCTCGCCACTCGTCACACGCTTCGGCGTAATACCGCGAGTATAATGAAGGTTTGATTTTATTCGAATGTTTGAAAATAAATTGCAACATATGATGATGGCTTTGGTCTGCTGATTATGTTTTTACAATGCAGTTTTGTTTTTTAGTTGCGATTGAAAAGCGAAGAGTTGATCGATCACAACGGTCCTGGCATGAAAGCAGCCAAAGTAGGAGATTTTGTCTTTTCTGAAATACACTCCAATCTGGTTAATTGCATAATCCGCTTTATTGTGTAAAGATCTTGGATCCCAAACCTCAGTCAATCGTTAAGAAAATATTTCAGTTTATCGCATAGTAGTTTATTACATAAATTCGATTAATTGAATAGACTTGAACGGCATTTTATCCAATTAAGTAGGTTATGCAACAACTTCAAGTGACAAAAGCACGACTTTGTGGACAAAAACAAACTGTTTCGATGCGCAAATAACTCGCCGATTGCCAACGTCATATAAAATTAATGCCGCCCCCGATTAGAGATCAAAAACAATGCAGCGTGTAATGTGATGGATGTTCTTCAACCGAGTCGGAACAAAATCACGCAGGTCATTTGTACTTTATGCTTCCGCATAAACGCATAATTTGTTTTATCGCATAGAAGACTTTGTCAAATTGACTACGCAATTAATTGGATTCGACCGTATACCGTTGATGTATCACGAGCTATTTAAGTTGAACGAGGATAAGTGATCTGATTTAGCAGGAAGTGACCGTGAGATTTCGACATGTTTCCTTTGTAAAGCGTTAGGTGTGAACATAGAAGTCGAATTTCTGATCATAGTTTGTCTTTCCAGTAAAAATAATTTTACTTAACTTAAGGAGGAAATTAAAGCAGGAATTATTCTTAAAACTGGACATTTCGACGACATAGATTTAGCTGTCATCATCAGCAGTGTCAGCAAGGTGGTACAAAAAGTGTAAGCATATTTTATGCACACTGACAGTTTTGTACTGCATTGCTTACACTGCTCAATCTATGCTGTCGAAACGTCCAGTTTTAAGAATTATTGCAGCTTTATATTTCCTTCTTAAGTTATTTTCGTCTTATATTTATTGTGTTCGGAATTTTACATAAATTTGTAGTGCAATGTTCTGTTTATTTATTTGGAAAATATGGAAAGAGAAAGTAGCCAGTGAAGAACTTTAGGTTTTATGTCAAATTTAGTTCGTAGTCTTATGGTAAACGCAACTTATTAGCTGGCACAATAAAGTAAGAAATGATTAAGAAAATGTATTAATTGACTGCTTAGAAATAACGTTGAATGTAGTTTTGGTGTATTTTCTTACATAAAATTACACAGTAAATACTTGATTATATTTGAAGAATGGAAAATATTGCAAATCTTTTGCAAATTCTACTTCCCACACTGTGTACAAATTGTCATATACAATGCAACCGCTGCTAGTTTTCGCTACCTCGAGTATTTTTTGATATAAAATAAAATCACTAATCAATAAAAGCACTGCAGCCTGTTTAGCCGTTGTCGGCTCTTCGGGTGGTTATCCTAACATGAATACAAAATATAAACCAGCACTAATCTGCTCAAGTAACAGTAACGATATTGATATAGTAAATCTGCTGCTGCCAACTACTGGCAAGTTTTGATTTTTTGAAATGTGTAGCGAGCTGTCGATTCCTTTGTGCGTGCGCAGTCTAGCGCCGTAGCGCGGATAAATAATTTGGAATCGCAAATCGCATCATATCGCTCTCACATCAGCTCGTTAAAGAGGGAACTGCACAATGCTTGTCATCGTGAAAATGAGCACGGAGCAGAATTAGAGGTGAGGCGGTTTTGGAAGAAGTTATTTTCTTACAACTAGCAATTGTGTGCTTTCACCCAAGATCTATTGCTGGATTCCATTGAGGCAAATTGATCGTGCTTGTTAAGTGTCAGCTTATCCATCACAAAAAGCAAACTTGATTATACTGACGATATTACGCCGAAGTGTGTAATGAGTGGCAGGTTCAACTCCGCGACTGAGCGCCTAGACATCACAGCTGCTCCGAAAAAACGTCGCAGCGATGGCGAGCCGATGGCGGTTCTGTGTGAGATTGGACCGACCCGGGAATCGAACCCCGTACTTCCCGCACCGATAGCGTGTGCTTAAACAACTGCACTGACCGTCAGTTTAGTATTCATTTGACGTGTTACTTCAAATCAACTTAATAATAATTCACTTGGCTGTTGCATTTATTGAAGATTATAATGACTTCGTGTGGTGAAATCATATCTTTAAATTAGTATGCGGCACAGTTTATTCATTTCTCGCGAACAAAATTATGTTGTTTATGTAATGGATGGTTGGCAATACCACAGTGGCATCACTGCTGTACAGGTCACCCAATGTGCGCTCTCTTTGATCAAAAATACCCATTAATAAACTCATGTTCTCTATAAGGCTCACGCTAAATCTTTTTTTTTATCTCAAAAGTTGGTCGTTCGCCATACAAGCGGTGCGCCTAATGCATGGATCAGGTAGTGCTTAATGCTTTATAGCTATTAAAACATCGAGTTTTTTGTTTGATGAACTTTATTTGACAACCCGATGCTTCTCAAAATCCGGTGTTACGTATGAAAAAAAAGCAGTGAAAGCAATTTATGGGTAGTAGTGCGCTTTGTGGTCCGTCAAGTACGGTAATTTTGATAGTTCTGTTATGAACCAATAATGTCTGCCCTATTATTGCAGCACATGTACGATTTTCCTACCAAAGATCCATCTCATTTAAGTAAAGGTACTGCGCCGCATGTGATGCCCAAATCGTATTATTCCACACCACTAGGTGACGGCAATGAGTTCCGACCCCTTCACGGAGAAGTGATAGAACAGCCATCGATTGACCAGAGCAACCTCACCAGGTAGGAAATACTGGGGATCATCACAAATTTTCAGTCTTAAAACTAACACCAATCGTCAGCGATGATTAATGGCTTTCTAAGCGGAAACGTGCGAGTAAAATATTTGCAATCGGGTCTATTTAGAACTAGAACCCATCTTATATGTGTATCGCCTGCTAACTCCAAAAATGTAATCTTCATATAAAAAATTTAACCAAATCTTCATGATATTGGCGGTGTTACATTGAAGCGTGTAACGAGTGGCGGGGTCCGTCTCCGCGACTTATGGCCTGAGCAACACAGCTCCGAAGAAACATCGCAGCGATGGCGAGCCGTTGGCGACACTGTGAGATTGGAGCGGGCCGGGAATCGAAGCCAAGAACTCCATCACCGATGTTGTTAACAGCTGAGCTATGAAACTACTCGGTTATGAAACGTTATGTTTGAATTTGGACGAGTGTCAGCCTGCTAGTTAGTAGCTACCAGTAGAGTAGTTTTTGTGTTCGAATGACCGAGTGAATGAGACCTCTGCCTTTCAAGCGGTAGACACCAGTCCCATGTCGATCTGATCAAATGATGAATGCTGCTAAAAAAGCATTAATTTTTAGCAGCCTGACTTTTTTCCTAGCTGGACGCTTTGCATTTAAGGAACAGTGTGGCGGACGTGCCGCCAAGTTTGCTTGTTGCGTCGTTAGAGATGTGACTTAACGGGAATCCTTGATCTTGAGGTGATAAACAGGTAGCCAGCGGCTCCTGAGCGAGTTCGTTATTGCACCAATGTTGATTTCTCGCGGTAAAGGATATGAAAAATAAACAGGCATATATGAATATTTGCTACTTTTAGGAAATAAACTTGATTTTTTTTCGTTTACGGAAGACAGAAATGATGGAAGCGCGAAGAACTGATCTGTAATGAGGTCGGTTATTGATCGCTTCCACGCAGTTAGTGAAGCGTTTATCCCTGCATTGTTACCGGGCGGTACGCGTAGTGGTTAGTAACATCGCTGCCGGTGTGGAAGATCGTTGGTTCGATTCCCGGGCCAATTAAATTGGGCACAGTGCCGCTACCGTTGCGACGTTTAGGAGTTGCGTTGCCCAGTTCTAAGCCACGGAGGTGGATCCCGCCACTCTTTAAGTCTTTACAAGCTTCGGCGTAGTGCCGCGAATATAATGAAGATTTAGTTTTGTTATTTCATCCTCCATCAATTAGCGAACACACTCTCCCCTGATCCCTCACTATCGTGCTTGTCGTTTCAGGAATATGCTCGAAAGTCCCGTGGGGAAGCCCCTTCAAGCGGGTGATTTCGCCAAATCGTTTTGATGAATCGTGCGGCGAAATATGCTGACTTGCAAATCTCGTTTATATATTTCTAGTTGGAATAGTTTTACTAGCTTGCTGCTGACCAGTATTTCTAGTGTAGAATATCGTTGTTTTGTTGTATTACATAATTTTTATGATTGGTGTATTCTCTTTGCAAGTTGTGAGTTGGCAAATTCACCGGTTGTGGGACTGAAAAATATGGTGATACAAAACAAAAATCTCCACTAATCATTGCACTAGTTATGTGCGAATTGTGTGGAGGTGTGACACGAATGTCCGAGGAAAGAACAGTCAGTAATCTGCTGCGTTCAAAATCGCTTGGTCGAAGGCCTGGAAGCCGTCCCAAAACTCCATGGCGAGATTACGTTGAATATCTTAGTTGGTCTTGCCTTAGCATCCCAGCAGAGAATCTTCCTTTTGTCGCAAAGGATCGAGATGTTTGGAGGCTCTCCTTCGTGCAGCTGCCCCCGCGACCCCCAAAGGATAAGCAGGTCTAGAAAAGTCAGATAGTTTTCTTAGTAAGTTATAAGCTGGCGAGTTCATCGGTTGTGGATTGGAAAATATAGTCTCCGGAATACAAAAATCTTCACTTTGAATCCTCGCACCACTTACCTGTATTGTTTAAGAATAATTCCAATGGTTATTAATTCGAAGCAGCGGTACCAGGCGCTTGTTTGGTGGTTAGTGAAGTTGTATTTGCGACAAACAGCTCCCGATCGGAGTCCAACCAGGGTTTCGAAGTCGCTGAATTTGGTCTTGTTTGCCGCACGAAACTTGAACTCGGAAAAGTTTATTTGAGTCTTGAATTTATCCCAGACTTGACAAAACTTTAAAACCCGATAAAAACTATTTGAACTTGGTAAATCACTCGAACTTGATCTCGCCAATTTTTAGAGAGTTTGAACTAGATTCCACTCGCCTGCCAGTTCGCCGCCTGATTTAATCAAACTTGCAAATTCCCTGGTAAAAGAAATTATTGCACAGTGAATGTCCATTGTGTAACCCAAGACGTTGGCTGGTGGTGAGGAGTGTCCATTGTGTGTCTTTTAAACAAACTAAACGTTCATCAGGTTTTATTTTAATTTTTCGACTTAAATAATAATTGTTGTGGACGGTGGCGTAGCCAGGGGGGGGGGGGGGCACTGCCCCCCCCTTTTTGACGAAGCTTAATCTAAAGTGCAATTAAATCATTCTCATGAAATACCATAAACTTTGTTTCAAAAGCTCCCTCACCTTATGCGTCATTTGAATTTCGACATAACTTCTCCACAAAAAGCGCTTGTTAAGCATTATTGCATCATACCGACGCAATGAAATCAAATATTAAAGTGTAAGAACAGAGAGGATGCAAGATTGTATCGCGTAAAGGCAATCGATATGAACAATTAAATTAAGTCTCTTCAGTGGTGCTATGAGCTTCAAATCCATGAAGTACATCCATCAACTTGCAATGCATTCTTCCAGATAACCTTTATTCTACCTAATACCTATAAAGGTTAATTCGCGTTTCTTGTTTCTCGATTTCATTGGGAGACATGATGTGTGTTTTTTACAGTCCCATACTTTATAGTCATTACGGGGGTGTAGTGTGTAGTAGCACCTAATATGTCTTTGCTACCTCTGTTGTGTGTATGCACACCGTCATCGCCATGCAGGACCATTAACATCATGTCTCCCAATGAAATCGAGAAACAAAAAACGCGAATTAACCTTTATAGGTGTTAGGTAGAATAAAGGTTATCTGGAAGAATGCATTGTAGGTTGATGGATGTACAGTACTTCATGGATTTGAAGCTCATAGCACCACTGAAGAGACTTAATTTAATAGTCGAAACGTATCCCGTCTGGTGCAAGATATGAACAATGTTTTGTCGAAATTTGCTTGCAAAAACCGGAAAATCAAAGTTTGAGTAAGTTAGACCTAGATGCGAGCCATTGTATGATATTGTTATAGCAATTTGTTGATGTTAATGTGATATTTCTTTCTGTGGGACTTTTATGTTGGGTTTGTAGTTCCGTGCTCCTTTTTTTTTTCAAAATTTTGTTTCGGTCATTTGACCGATTTTAGCTAAATTTAGTTAAGCTAAACCCCTTTTAGTTTGATTCATGGGATTACAGGTTTATAGAAAGAATAAGTTTTGGGGAGCCGAGCTTTACTTTCGGGTTGGTTACGGTGACTGGGCTAGAGATTCCAGGCCATATGGCCGAGTGGTAAGCGCGTCCACCTCTGGAGCTGTAGATTCGGGTTTGATGACGAGTCTGGTCAAACCGATGGCCTTAATATTGGTATTTGCAGCTTTCCTGCTTGACGTTTAGCGTTAAAAGGACAGTGTGGAGAACAAACCGGCTAGTTTACTTGTTGTGCCGTTGAGATCTGGGTGTGTGGTAAACAGGTGGCCGGCATCTCCACAGCGGGCTCGTTGTAGCGCTATGATCGCTTTCTCGTGATAGGAGGATAAATATGTGACTAATTACAAATACAAAATACCATGAGCGGTCCGGTTGCTGAAAAGCCAGCCTGTGCCATCTCTGCTGCGAGATGCTCAATCGCAGAGATGAATTTTTCAAAACTTATAGCATGCTTCTGCAATATTTGCAAGCATAAAGATGGAGAAGCCGTAGACCAATATGCACGGTTAAAAACTTTACAGTATTGCAAAATTTGTAGGTGCTTTAAAAATGGTGCAGACATGACCTCTCAAAAACTCATGCATTGTTTGGAAAAGGTTTCAAAAATGAGTTTTTTGATTTTGATGGTATACTCCGCTATGAAAGTTCTATTTCAGTTTTTTTCTTCCAACTTTTATTCTGTTTATGTCACAAAAATATTATGTTCCACTAACGAACGCAATTTTGCGCGTTTGTGGTTGATTATGCCACGAAAACTTTAAAAACTGGGAGCATTTAGCTTATCACTTTTTAAGTAAACGTGCTATGTTTCTTTGCATTTACTCTATAACACTGTGTAACAAACAAAAAGTTTTTGTTTTTTCCCGGGTTCTAACCAAGATTTCCTGATTACTTACGACCAAAAGGGTTGGAAAATCGCATTTTTTCTTTTTAAACTTTGCTTTTGTGGTTTTGGGAGTGATTTTTTAAAATTCAGATTTTTGGCTAAAATCGTGTGATATAGCGTTTGTATTGTTGCATATTTATCCTCCTATCGTTAGAAAGCGATCAAAGTGCTACAACGAGCTCGTTTAGAAGTGGCCAACCATCTGTCTACCACACCAAAATGGGGAAATCCCGCTAAGTGCTTTTCCCAACGGCACCACAAGTAAACTTGCCGGTTTATTCTTCACACTGTCCCTTTGATGCTGAGCGTCATGCAGGGAAGCTGTGAATACCTATTTGAAGTCATTGGTTTGACCCGACTAGGAACCAAATCTGAGTCTACGACTGCAGAGGCTGACGCTCTTGGCACTCGGCCACCTGAGTTGTTACCATCACCAAGAGGAATTTCCGGTAACCAGCTTTAAGAGAGTTTACACTTTACAGACAATACAAAAGTTTTTCTAAGTTGGTTTGTTTGCACCAAACCAAATCAGAATGGTGGACATCCAGACTCAAACAATGAAACTTGCTTGATTCAAGTGTTTGAATCACTGACCAGTGTAAACGTCACCAGGACTTCTCGCGTTTTTTTGCCTCAGCAGATGGACTTCGCTTTTGGCATAATGTAGATGATCTTTTTGACTCGATTGGGATTCCTTGTATTCCACAGGACTGGCGCCTTTTTATCGTTAGTTCAAGCTGGAGTCTGAAAGGTGCACTGCATCAGAATGGAAACAGATATCCATCTATCTCTCTTGCCCACTCAATGCATCTTGAAAAAAACTATACAAAGGTCAAAACCCTTCTGATTGCTCTAGTCTAAAGTCTGACCACTTCAACTGGCAAGTAATTAAAGATTTCGGAATGGTGGCATTCTTGGTGGGTCTCCAAGGTGGATTAACGAAATTTCCATGTTACCTTTGCCATTGGGATAGTCGAGACACAACTGCACACTACCATAGACGAATATGTCCAAAACGAACTGAATATTCTGTTGGGTACAGCAACATCAAATGGGACCCTTGAATTGACCTCATCAAAATATTGTTGCCTCCGCTGCACATAAATTTGGGCTTTATCAGACAATTTGTTTAAGCGTTGGACAAGAATTCAGACGCATTCAAGCCACTACAAAACTTCTTCATCAAGATTTCTGCAGCAAAAGTGGAAGTTGGTATTTTTGTTGGCCCACAGATAAGAAAGATCCTAGACTGCAACGAATTTCTTGAAGAATTGACAACAGAAGGGCAGCTTGGAATAGCTTCGCTCCAGTGGTTTGTGCATTTTTGGACAATCACAAAGCTTAATCAGTGAAAACCTGCTGCAAAAGGGACTGCAGAGTGTTTTTCAAAGTTCATATGCTTGACGTTAATGTGGATCAGTTTATGGAAAACATGGGAGCATACTCGGAACTTGGCGAACGTTTCCTTCAGGATAGGTTATATTAGATTTTGAACGTCGCTACCCAGGACAGTATAATAAGCGTATAATGGGTGATTACATATGGAAGCTGATCCATAAAAGTGACTTAAAAGTATGGCCGGAAATCTAGATAAACCATGCATTTCTAAGTGAGTTATTTCCAGTTTGCTATTATATCCAAGCGTACTATAGCATTGCTATAAGCGATTTAGGTTGTTAACTTTGTAAATAGAATGAAATTTTGTCCTAATTTGTTGCTTAAACAAGCATAAACTATGAAAACAAGATGTAAACCTCCCCGATAGCGTAAACAATCAAGAAATAACACGAGATTATACACGCTAGATTACACGATTTTAGCCAAAAAGCTGAATTTCGAAAAATCACTCTCATGTTCACAAAAGCAAAGTTTAGGTGAAATTATGTGCGTTTTCCCTCGTTTCTAGATGTAACCAATCAGGAAATAACACTTGGAAGCCGGGAACAAAAATTGTGTTAACACAGTGTAATCATTGGTTGGACCAGCATGGTTCATATTTTCTTTATTTTTATCAAAAACAAAATTTTATTTTAGCATTTGACACTTATTAGGCCTAAAACGTTTATCGAAGAAATATAGGAGTAAACGTAAACGGGCTTACTACAGTAGTTGTTGAACACCCTGTTGCTCATAAATTTGATTCAATGCCTGAACAACCGGCCCAAACGACCCCCGGAGTTATGAAAAGCTTAGATATTTGCTGAATTTTTGTTTCCTTGAATCTTTGTGAGACCCAAATTTCATACTCCCCTATGGCCCTATCACTGATAAACTGTAGCTACAGTATATACCAGGGGTGGCGAACCTTTTTTGGCGAGCGTGCCAAAATATTAAAAATAAAGTTTAGCAAGCTAATGCCGTGCCATTACATTGAATGAACTGCGGAGAAAGTAGTTCAGCGGACGTGAAGACCGTTTTTTTGGTCTTCACACGATTTCAGTAAAAAAACAGTAGCTCTGCGGACGTGCCTTTTTTTGGTGGAGGGTGGGGGGGGCTTCATCTGTTTTCAGTGGGAAAAATAGCAGCTGTACGAACGTGAAGGCTTTGTGGGGGCAGTTTTGACCCACACTTTCCAAAACGGGGCGATTGTGCTAAAAGAATTAAAGCATGGCTACTCAACTAGCGGACTGCGGTCCAAATCCGGACCTTCTGAATGCTGAAGCTGGACCACAATAAAGTTTTATTAGCGCCTGGGCAACATAGCTCCGCAGAAACGTCGCAACGGTGGCGACCCGTTGGCGACTCTGTGACGGTTTGACCGGCCCGGAAATCAAACCCCAGACCTCCTGCACCAATAGCGTGCGCTTGACAACTGATCTAACCGTCCGGTTGTGGACAGAGTAACTACTTCAGCCGGTTGGCTGAGTCATTACAGGAATTACTATCGACGCGGGAGGTTTAAATTCAATTTTCGGGCCTACCAAAGTGGACAGGGTAAATAACTAAATATGTCCAATTTGGTTGGCTTGAAAATTGAACTCTAGTCTAAACCTCCCGCGCTGACAGCAATGTCTGTAATCACTCAGCCAACCGGCTGGAATAGTTTTTTTTTGCCGGAATCAACCAAGCTGCGGTATGATTCCGTTTTTTTCTGGACCTTTGCAAATAATGAAGTTTACCAGGTGGACCAATCTTGATCATAGTAGTTGAGTAGCCCTGGTTTAAAGTATCAAGTGGCGTGCCAGAAAAAACCTGCGGCGTGCCGTAGGTTCGCCATCCCTGGTATATACCATCGGTTCCCAATCTTTTTTCTTCATTACCCATTTTTGATGAGACTGACCCACTATTTCCCACAACATAAATGTTTTAAACTATAGGACTAAGCCGAAAAGGACCACTTTAAATTTAAGGCCATGAGTTCTGGTTTCATAACCATAATTGGCCCAGGTCAGTGATGGCAAAACTATGACACGCATTTCACTAGTGACAGGGGAGTACCACTTGACAAGCAAGCGAAATTTTCACAAAAAAAATTGCAAGTCTTCCCACTATTTCACAAATTTTTTGTCAAATTTGGAGAAAGAAGGTTCAAACGTTCCTGGTGCATGTAGACCTAAATTTGTTGAAACGAGTTTCAAAGTCTGTCGTAGCCAAAGTGAATTTCGTGAGGATATCATTGAAATTTCTGATAGTTCGCTATGGAAAACATCGTGAAGGACCATCTTTCGTTTTCACTCAAGCTCGATTCTTTTCGGATAATTTAATCATTGCAATATTGCATCGTTAACGAGACACGTTTTAGCGGTCCAGAATCCGTATGACAAATTCAACTGACTGAAGGTTTAATTGTCAAGTGACACGCAGAACAAAAAAAAGATCAAAAAATTACTTTCTTTGACACGCACCGCGGAAAAATCTTGCAATCACTGGCCTGAGTCTAAACACAAAGCAATAAACTTGACCATACAAGCCTCAAATAATAAATCTACAAAGAATGAATCACAATTGACTACCAGTACTCGACTTACCAATATCGATTAACATTAATCTTGCTATGCTCAATTAAATAATTAAATGCGATATCCTAATTATTGTAATTAATTATGATCATATGTTGGTAAGACTTACCAATTACTGCAGTCTTAACTAAATTTTGTTGAAGTAATGTTTGATATTTATATCTTCAAGCTGTGATTGGCCGGTCAGTGTGATGGTAAATGACGTCAGAGTGGGAGGTCTTGCTTTTAACTTCCGAGCCGGTCAAAAATCGAACACAATGTTGGCTGCGGCTCGGCACCGCTGCCATGTGTCTTCGGAGCTGCAGTGTGCTGCATAGGGGCTTAGCCTCGGAGATGAACCCTGCCGCTCGTCACACGCTTCGGCGTAATACCGCGAGTATAATGAAAATTTGATTTGATCTTTAGGTAGTGATTAATTCCCTCCTTGAAAACCTTAAATTCCCAACTAGTTGGTAATTCGACTAATTCCTCACCGGTTAAGAGTCTATGCTCTAATCAAATGGAGGCGTAGCAAATGCAGCGTGTAGTAAAACACTGCACAAAACATTTCAAGACTTTCGAGTGTAGTAGCTTAATCTAAAAGTTAATCTAATTTGCTATAGATGTTGCGTAAGTGCAGAGCCGTAGCAGTCGCCCTCCAAACAGTGGCAATTCTAAGGGGAGCCCAGAGGGGGCCATGGCCCCCAGGTTGGCTCCCCCAGTTTTAACAAGCTCATGTAGCGTATGACAGGGTATGAAAATATACTAATCGATTGCCCAATCTCAGAGTTAGACATTCGTTGTCTTTGCATCTTAGTTTACTAGGCTATGTGAAACTTGCATAGTTTGCTTGGGTCATTGTCTTCGCTTTTCTATAAACTAGTGCTTTTATTGCGTCACACAGTTCCGTCTAAACTCTAAATCGTAAAATTGCTATCACAAGCGGTTAAGACATAAAGCAGCCACAGGGTTGCCATATTGGCTTTTTTAACGCCAATTCCCTCAAAATTGGCTTTTTTTAAGACTGTTTGGCGAGCAAAATTTTGGTTGGGTTTTTGGCGTTTTTTTGGCTTTTTTTTTTCATCTGCGGAAAACATGTCAAGTCATGTTTACACGAAAAACTTTAGGAAGTTTTGGCTCAAACTACGAGCCAGCGAAATATTTGGTATCTGTGGACGTGATGAATTGTAAAATTATTTGGCTCTTTTTGGTTTTCTTTATTTTTCTCGCTCCGGCTTCATTTCATCACTGGAATCTGGCAACCCTGAGCAGCCAGTGCAGATCGAAGAAGCTGTTAGCAGTTAGTAATGGGCGAAGAGGAATACAGAACTAAATAGTCAGTCAGTCAGTAGCAATTTATTTAGTTGATGTCTTAAAAGAAAACAAACACAAGTTAGGGCAACACAAGGGACAAGTAAAAAAGTTCAATATTAACGAGAAAAAAATTTTTTACATCAACATGGAGACTGCGAAGAACCGATTAAGGTCTACAAGTCAAGCAGCCACCCTGGGAGCATACTGCAGTAATTTCAGTTGGTAAGATTTCCGTAAACCACCGGCCGTTAGCTCAGTTGCAAAGCGCACGCTATCGGTGCGGGAGGTCTGGGGTTCGATTCCCGGGCCGGTCAAATCGGCACAGTGTCGCCAACGACTCGCCACCGTTGCGACGTTTCTTCGGAGCTGTGTAGCCCAGGCGCTAAGCCGCGGAGATGGGCCCTGCAACTCGTTACACGCTTCGGCGTATTACGGCGAGTATAATGAAGATTTGATTTTGATTTTTGAAGATTTCCGCAGTTCATTGAGATTAGAAGCAATCTCTTAATTGTGCTGCAAAATTGTAAATATATATTTAACGGTAACTTTCTAAAAATTTGTTTTTTAGAAGTGTTTTAAATCGCGAATAGGATAGAGTTTTTAGTTCTGATGAGAGAGAATTCCAAACCTTAGCCCCTTGAACCTTAAAAGATTTTTGACAACGGTTTGTGCTGTATTTAGGAAGGTAGAGATTATTTTGCGTTATTGATCGAGTATGGCGATCGTGTATTGCTGTAAGGCTGTTAAAACAGGAAAGGAGACCAGGAGGAGGTAATTGCTTCGAGTGTTGGTGCAATAATTTAGAAATTTCCTACGTATACAAATCGTGTATTTTCAAAATGCCAAGTTTATGAAATTGCGGCGTGATAGAAGAAGAAAATGAGTTTGAGATGATTCTGATTGCTTTATTTTGAAGTCGTTGTAGTTTAGCAAGGTAAGAAGAGAATGTGTTACCCCAAAGCGGGTAATAGATCAAAATCTTACGTAGTGTCGTGTCTTCGGTAGTGGCTAATCGAAAGAAAAGTGATATTTCGAATTTTTTGTGGCCTAGTTAGTCATGTACCGGTATTTTATATATTTTTTTGTTGAAGCCTAATCAGCAAGCTCTAAGAAGGAAAGACTGCAATGTGCATTTTGGCAGTAGTAATACCGGGTAATGGTTTTATTAGTAGCTACAACAGCATGTGCTAGGTAAACTTGGCTTTAATGAGTCATGCGTTGATGGCTGTGAAGTTTGAAGCGGGAGACCTTGGTTGAGTGTGGACTGGTTCTATAGGCAACACAGAGCTGCTTTGTTTTATTATCGCTTTTAAAATTACAAAATCATGAAGTCATAAAGCAGTCGACCTTTCTTGCCTGGCCATTATTCAACCTGCGGTTGTTAGGCAACAACTATATAGAACGAAAAAAAATTTTTTTTTTTAATTATTTTGTTATTTCAAGCCACTTAATTGCAGCTTAAGATTTTTGTGGTAGTGAACTACATGCATCATGGAGATGACTTAGTTGAACATCGAACCCTCGAAGCCAGCTTCGGAGCCCAATGCACCAACCGCTCGGCCAACTCCATGTGCATAAAGAGCGAAAATTGCATAATGTTTATCATGAAGGCTGATGGCCGAGCCCGAGTTGGCTAAGACGCTACTGAAATCTTAAACAGTGCCAATGCTAGCCCATCGTAGCCCCTCACCGCACCCTCCTTCCTGGAACTCAACGCGAGGTCCCTCAGGCAAAAGTTTTTGTGCCCAAAAGAATACTTTTCACCTCCACGCAGAATTGAAGACCAAAAACAAGGGCTTCAGGTAGCGAAAGAGGGAGAAGGTTAATTTTTTTATTTTCAGTTATTGTCCGTGTATTTACCTTTTACTTCTTTAATTTGTTTTTTTGTACGATGCTTTTTGATGTGGGGGGATATCAAGTGGTGTAGTAGATATACTGTCTTCTTTCGCTTAGTTCAGTAAGACAGCACGTAGTCACGTTTTGCACTTATAATACATTTAATTTCTCATGCACAGTCTTAACAATTTAACACTCTTTGCTCCATAAATCAGTCTTATAAAGATACACATGATGCAGTTTAGATTTAAACACACAACGGTTCGTGCATTATTTATCCAAACCCTGGGAAATCCACAACACTATATTTCTCCCCACCATGAAAGAAACAATTAGCTTAAGCCTATTATATACTGTACAGTGCAGCACATTATACTGTAATTTTACACTAGCACAAAATCACTGTGTATTACTTGTCAACATATTGTTTAAGATATTCGGGTGGGCGTCTACAATTTCGAGTGGGGTATCTGCGTCTGCTTGCGAGACGCGAATCATCAACATCAGAAAACAATGAGGGTTCAATCCAGCTCTCCTCCTCCTCGTCATCGGAGTGATCATCGAGCGGTTGGGCTTTGCACTCATCAGATATGCGCTTGAAAAATGTGATATTACGAGTAACAACACGATTGCCTCGTTGGGCGGTAATCATTGAGTGACAGATTTTAATCACTTTATATGGCTTGGGATCATACGGGAGAGACAGTTTGTTCTCTTTTTTGCATTTTAACAACACCAGGTCACCACAGTGTAGAGACATAGGCTTAGCACGATTACCTGCATCAGAATATGTTTTCATTTTCTGTTTCGCGTTATGATCAGCATTACGCAGGGCACTGCACGTTCAGTACTGGGCATTTTAGCACGATTACCTGCATCAGAATATGTTTTCATTTTCTGTTTCGCGTTATGATCAGCATTACGCAGGGCACTGCACGTTCAGTACTGGGCATTTGAGGATGGGTGGTTTTCATTTTTCTGTTAAACAACGACTCAGCGGGCTAGTATTAGTAGAACAGTGAGGGGTGGCACGATAATTACGCAAAAATTCATGCAAGTCACATTTCCAGGAACATTGCTCAGCATTTGATATGCGCACAGCTTTGTTTAAAGTTCTCATAAAACGTTCAGCCACGCTATTACTTTGCGGCCACAGAGGCATAATTTTACGATGTTTAAAACCAAGTCGCTTAGCAAACTTAGCAAATTCAGAGCCATTAAAAGGTGGGCCATTGTCAGATTTGACCACATCAGGTATAGAAAATAATGAAAATACTTTTTCCAACACAGGAATAACACACGAAGATTTGGTGGAGTGAACAGTTTCTACCACAGGGAAACGAGAATACTCGTCCACGATAACTAGTAAATAATCGTTATTGGGTGAATATGGGCCAGAAAAATCAACACTTAAATGCGACCACACAGCGTCAGGTAACGGTGTCATATTCAAGGGTTCAGCAGCAGGGGATAAAACAGCAGCTTGACAATAAATACAATCTTTAACCAAAGACTCCACAAATTTATCTATGCCTGGAAACCACACTTTTTCACGAATAAGCTGTTTAGTTTTGACAATACCTTGGTGCCCTACGTGTGCGAGGTCAATTGCCTGCTTGCGTAAAGAATTAGGCAACACAATTTTATTATTTTTCAATATGATGTCATCATTGCTAACAGTAAGTTCATTTTTAAGTTGCAGGTATTTTTTCACATCACAATCATCGTCTTTGGCGAGCGACTTCCAATTGTTACTGCGAACAACAACAATGACTTTTTGAAGTGTAGGGTCATTTTTCGTAGCTTCAGCGACCTCAGCAAGAGATAAGGCATTAGGGATAGCTGAATGGGTGATTAAATTGATGTATTCTTCAACATCGTCACAGGCACATGAAGGGTTAGCTGGGTGCCTAGACATGTAATCCGCTGGATTGGTGATGCCAGATCGGTAAACAACGGAGAAATTATATGGTTGCAATCGCAAACTCCAACGTTCAATACGAGCCGGAGGTTTGGATGATGGGTTGTTCAATATCAGTTGAAGTGGTTTGTGATCGGTGACTAAAGTGAATGTATGTTGCATACCAAAGAGGTATAAATGGAAATGCTCACATCCCCACACAATGGCAAGTGCTTCTCTCTCCATCTGAGAGTATCTTTTCTCCACGTCAGATAATGCTCGGCTGGCGTATGCAATAATTTTGGATGAGCCGCTTGTAATGTCAGATTGAGTTAGAATAGCGCCAAGGCCTACTGGACTCGCATCGACAATGAGTTCAGTGTGGTTGTTGGGGTCAAAATATCCCAGAGTTTCATCACTGGTTAGACTTCTTTTTAAGTCGAGTAAAGCCTTCTCACACTCTGGTGTCCATTCAAATTTAGCTCCTTTCCGAGTTAGTTCGCAAAGTGGGTGGGTAATGGTGGAAAAGTCTTTGATCAAACGAGAGCAATAGTTGGCGAGCCCAAGAAGGCTACGAACTTCAGTGGCAGAAGATGGTCTTTGAAGATTTTTGATATCCTCGAGTTTTTTGTGCTGAGCACTGATGCCACTAGCCGAGAAGGTGAATCCATAAAAATCAAGCTTAGAGGTGGTGAACTCACACTTTTGTTTATTCCAGGTCAGACCCTTTTCACTTAGTCTTTGAAGTGCATGGTGGAGGTTACAATCATGCTCCGCTTTGTTTTTACCAAAGATAATGATGTCGTCACTTATGTTGCAAGTGCCGGGGATGCCATCCAACGTTTGTTGTATCACTTTTTGAAAAAGTTCAGCTGCGGAACACACACCAAAGTTCAAACGTTTATAGCGAAATAGACCTTGATGAGAGGAAAAGGTAGTTATGTATCGACTAGCATCATCCAATTCAATTTGGTGATAGCCTTTATTTAAATCGCGTTTTGAAAATACTGTGGCACCATTCAGACGATGTATGAGGTCATCAATTGTAGGACAAGTATGTCGTTCTCGACAGATGGCTTTGTTAGCATTACGCATGTCGACACAGATTCGTATTTCATCAGGATTGTTAGGTTTGGGCGGTGTTACGATTGGGGAAACCCAAGGTGTTGGGCCATCAACTTTTTCGATAATGTCATTGTCCAGCAAATACTGAAGTTCATTATTTACTTTAGTACGCACATGAAAGGGAATTCTACGATGCGGCACAGCAATAGGAGTTACACTGTCATCAATGTGCAGTTTGGCTTTGTATCCTTTAAGTTTGCCTATCCCCTCAAAACATTTGGCATAACGGTTACACAACATATCATTTGTACACTGCACCTCAGCAAAATTAAGTGTTCCTATGAGGTTTAAATTAACAGCAGTATCATAGCTAAGTAAGCACCCAAAAGCACCCTTGGCAACAAATATTTTAACACACTTTAAAACACAGTTGTTATAGGAAACATCTGCAAACATTACACCAAGAGTGTGTAATGGCTCATTTGAGCCATATGGAAAAATCTTAACATCACTACTACAAAGATTACTGTTCAGTTTTGCATAACTTGGTTCATCAATGATGTTGATGGAGGCGCCGGTATCAATTAGAAAGGGTATGTTTTGTTCGTTTACCTTGACGACTACAGATGGGTTCTTGGCAGTTTTGACATGACAAGTGTAGATATTTTCATCTTGATAGTGGCAGTTGGTGTTGGTGGATCCTTTTTGCTCACATTGAGGTTGCTGTACAGTGATTGCTTGTACCGAGGGAGATGAAATATTGCTTGACTGTGATTGTCGTCGGGATAGGCATTGTTGAGAGAAATGATTGAGTTTACCACAGTTTCTGCAAGTTTTACCATATGCAGGGAAATTTGTACGTCCTCCAGCATGTGGGTATGACTGGCCACAGAAATAGCATTTAGATGATGATAAACTTTGCTGATTAGTTGCAGATCTTGCAACAGGCTTGTTGCTGGAAAAATAGTTTCGTGAATTGTTGGGCTTGCTCGATTGGCTTTGTTGAGGCTGGATACGATTGACATTGGACATTGATTGAAGATTGATTTGATCTTGAATCTCACGTGCTTGTTTTTGTATAGTTTCAAGTGATTTTCCAAGCTCAAGAAGCTTGTCCAGAGTGAGATTTTTAGTTTCAAATGCTTTGATTCGTAGCTGCTGATTGTGGCAACGATTAATTATTTGTGATTTAATTTCAGGATCTGGGTGTTGAAACTCACATGTTGAAGCTAGTTTTCTTAATCTAGCATAAAACTGGTTGATGGTTTCATCTGGACGTTGGGTAGCCTCCCGAAATTGAAAGATTTCATAATCAGTATTTTTAGTTTGCTGAAAGTAGGTATTCAGACAAGCCTTCGCTGATTCATAATCGTCAGCATCGCCTCTATTTGGTAAAGATTTGAAGATGTCGTAAACCCACTCTCCTGCATAGTGAAGTAATGCTGCTCGTTTTTCATCACCTTTTTTGATGCGATGAATAATGAAAAAATTTTCCAGTCTTTCTAGCCAAGTTGACCATCTGACACTGGTTGATGAGGGGTCCGTTTCAAAAAATGGCGGAAATGATTCATGGTGAAGACCAGACATATCGTTGATGAAAAGCTTGGTTTGATAATGTTAAGTTGTAAACTAGTGGAAAGTACCATAGGCTATATCACAGTTTACATAGTTGCATATGCTGTCTTCGGATAGATTAGTCTCGTTTTACCTCGTCGCCAAATATACTGTCTTCTTTCGCTTAGTTCAGTAAGACAGCACGTAGTCACGTTTTGCACTTATAATACATTTAATTTCTCATGCACAGTCTTAACAATTTAACACTCTTTGCTCCATAAATCAGTCTTATTAAAAGACTTCATAAGATACACATGATGCAGTTTAGATTTAAACACACAACGGTTCGTGCATTATTTATCCAAACCCTGGGAAATCCACAACACTATAGTAGACTTATTCCTTTTCTGTTCTACGGTTTAGGTTTGAGCTACAAATGTTTATTTTTGTCCTAGTCTTGTAGTTATACGATTGATACCGACGCTCTTTTTGCGTGTCTATGGTCAGACTAGGCCACCAGGAGAGGTAGAATGTAGGGATTCATAAACTGTTTGCACTTAAAGATGGAGGAATGGGAATTACGTTAAGTGCCTTTTGTAAGGGTGTTATAACAAGCAAACTTGCCGCCTTGTTGTAGATACTACTCCTTTAATGTCAAAGTCGAACGTATAGCAGAAAAACTGTGAATACTAATCTTTAGGCTAGGCAATCAGTTTGACACGTCTCGGAGTCAGACCTTGAGTCTATCGCTCCAGAAACAGACGCTTTGACCATTTTGCCATCTTATGTTGTAGTGAATGTCAATATTAAATGTAGGCCTATATAGTGTGTCATATTGCAATATGCTTACTTTTTAAGTTTGGTTGCAAATGTTTTTGAACGTGCTCTTTTTCTCTCAAATACAGTTTTCAGTGGCCTCACCTCAATCTATCGTGGCCCCATAGTGCCCCCCCCCACTTTTTGAGTGCTAGAATCGCCACTGCCCCCAAACCCTCCAATTGGGGGGGGCACACTGCCCAAAAGGGGTCCCAAATTGCCGTAAAGGACCCAAAGTTGCATCAATTTAAAAACGAAATTTTGCTTTACGAATCGCGTTGAATGTGATTTTTTGCGCTCAGATTCTATACTTCAGTTTTGAAATTTTTCGCTATCGTTTCCTTTGAAATAGCGTCATAAACTGCGTAATGATGTCACAAAGAATAATATTGTGTGTAAGAGTGCGGATAGGCTTGAAAAAGGAGGCCGGTGCAGAGTTGGATCCAATTTGTAAACCCAAATTCATTAATTTTGAAAAAATTAAATTCAAATTCATTAACCCCTTGTGAGCGGAGCTAAAATTTTATTCGCTTATTTATTTTTTCATTTATTTGCATTTTTATCCTCCTATCACGAGAAAGCGACGGGGCTCTGTACGAGCTCGCATAGGAGTTGCCGACCATCTGTCTACCACACTTAAATGGGGGAATCCCGTTTAGTGCCTTTCCCAACGGCACAACAAGCTAACTCGCCGGCTTTCTTCACTCTATCCCGTTGATGCTGAACGCCAAGCAAGGAAGCTGTGAATTCCAATTTTTACGTCATTGGTTTGACCGGACTCGGAATGAAACCCCGGAGTCTACCAATCCAGAAGCAGACGCTCTATCCGCTCCATCCGATTGATAGACTAATCCGCTCCATCCGATTGATTGATAGACGCGCCATCCGATTGATAGACTAAATTAAATTCAATCCTACCCTGGTTCTGTGTAAGTAACCATAATCTGACACCGAATACAAAAGTCCATTAGAAGAGATTTTGCTAGTTCTACAACATCTGCTTTTGAAAAAGCGCAAGAATTGGACACTGATCTTGTCTTCCTGAATCAAGAAGTAAAAAGAAAAAGAGAATGTTTAATTGCGATGCAAGTGTTAAACATGTAGCTTCCGAGGAAGAAATTCAAAGCAAACTTTTCTAAACAACTGGTGGACCAGGCTATTATGTTGATACCAAAAGTTTTAAGCTGACAATCCATGCGATGTCGCTTCTGTCTTTTCATTGCTGTTTACACCCAGCAGATTCGTGCATAAACAACCACTGTCAGCGACATGGTTTGGCGGTGCCGCACGTAGGTTCAGATCCTTTGCGACGGGTTCGATTCACGGCTGGACTTTATTTTGCATTTGATGTATATACGGGATGGCTGCTGATTAGAACGGCACAAGTTCATTTGGCAGTCTCCCTTCAATACCGTTGAACTTTTGATTTAATAGCAATAAGAGCTCGCTTGCCTTGCTCCTCGAATTTGCAAAATGCGTTGTTACTGTTACCAGTGCTGAACAAAGCTTCAGAAAACTGACACTTATTACAACGTTTAATAAATCTAATATGGCAGACAGCAGACTATCTTTGCACTTTTTATTTATTAGCATTTTTCTCCTATCACGAGAAAGCGACGGGGCGCTACATGAGCTCGCTTAGGAGTTGTTGGCCATCTGTCTACCACGCTCAGATGGGAGAATCCCGTTAAGTGTCTTTACCAAAGGCACAACAAGCGAACTTGACGGCTTGCTTAACACCACCCTTTAATGCTGAATGTCTAGTAGGTAAGCTGTGAATACCAATTTTTACGTCATTGGTTCGACTCGATTCGGAATCAAACCCTGAGTCTACCGATCCAGAAGCAGACGCTCATTCCCTCGGCCATCCGATTGGTTCTTCACTGGCCATGTTGTCAATTGAAAGTTAATGCGCCCGATCTCCAGATTATGATGCTGTCATAAGAGCATCTGCGAAGAAAAAAGTGCGTTTTAGAGTCTAGATCAGGGGTCTTCAACCTCTTTTGCACAATCGCCCCTTTTTGGAAAATGTGGGACGAAATCGCCCCCTAAGCGCATTGAGTAATTTTTCCACTAAAATCAGGTGAAGTGCAAAGAAAAAAGGTCTTCACGTCCGCAGAGCTCCATTTTCCACTAAAATCAGGTGAAGAGCATCCGCACAGCTTCTTTCGGAAGTGCATTGCATATGTTGTTGGCAATTCTGAAATCACCCTTCCCCCACCCCCCAACAAGCAAAATCGCCCCCCAATTTCAACAACAATTGTTACAATCGCCCCTCTGAAGGCTGAAATCGCCCCCGTTGAAAAACCATGGTCTAGACGATTTTAATGGTAATGGATAAATGGGTGTAGCAAACTTGTCTTAAAATTACACTTCTATTTTTCACAGTGACAACCCGTAAGTTTTACTACAGCATTCGCATTGTGTTGAGACACTAAGCTTTTATACCTGGAAAAACCTAAAACAATTTATATCAAATCATTGGTATAGGGGTCCTTGAAAGGATTTTTGGGGGGTCCAAAGTTGAGCTGCTCCGGCACTGCGTAAGTGATATTGAAGTTCCTGTAATAATTTTGACTAAGATATTTATTAACTACATGTTTATGAAAACAAATTACTGTTTTGCTTAATTTATGAGATGAAGTACACCTAAAATCGAATAATTGCAGATAAGCCGGATTTAGTTATAATTTTGTTCTATTTACGTGAATTCATTTTTTAAATGCGATTCGAAACTTAAAAATTTATCAAAAATTGACTCAGTTTAAAGAACATAAATATATTCGCATATCACGGACGAGTATATGTAGTTAGTAGTAGATAAGAGCATTGACGTTAGGCAACATGTATGATCGCGAATATCAGTCGCCATTGTACTCATTTGATTTTCTCATGACATCTTTAAGTGTTTAGATGTTGACACATTGGTTCAAATATATGTATTCAAATATCATGCAAGTTTACGGACCATAAGGTGTGTTGTCAATAAATTGCTTGGATTGTTGTTTCTTTTTTCACACATAAGGCGCACTGCTGGACTATAAGACGCAACGGTTTAAACTTTATGAGAAGTATCAGGTTACTGTAAAGCTCATCAAACAACGAAAATCGATATTTTAATGGCAATAAAGCATAAAGTATTACCTATCCATACTAGGGTGCTTCAAAAAAATCAAGTTTTGACATTTTCAAGGGCTATTTTTCCAAAACATTCCATTCACTGTAAAAACACCATGTGTAAAATATTTTTGAAAAATATTGATAACTGGGGATTCCCCAAGCCACCTAAAATTTTGATGTTTTTTGACGAAAACCTAAAAATTTGAATTAGCTGTAATTCCAAAGTTTATTTGCAAACTTATGATTGTTAAGGTTCATTTTTATCAGCATAATGAGCACCATCACTTAAAGGAGCTAAAAAACTTGGATCAAGATTTTTTTATTTTCAATTGTTTTAAAAATTCTATATAAATTGCGTGCTGAAATACGCTGAAGTATACATATTTGCAAAAGTTATTTGCTTGCAAGTTTTTAACTCGAAGTTATACAGATGTTTTATAATCAAAACACTGCAACGCTGAGATCCTTATAATTATTGAAAAAAATTTGAATCTCACGTCCAAGGCCGTATTTAGGGGGGAATAAGGGGGATTCAAGCCCCCCCCGAAATATTTTTATAAGTTTGAACTAAGGCAGTCCAAGCCCTGCAATTGTCAAAACATAGCATAGTAGGCCTACACAGTAATAGGGTGTAACATTTTGACCCGCAGATCATTGTTGCGGTATGCGTTTTTTGATCAATCTTAAAGGTCAGCGCTCCAGGCGCGGGATGCCGTAGCATTTGATACATTTACCATATGGTTAATCAAGACCATATTTCGGGGGACATATGGGGGGGGATTAAACCCCCAAAATATTTTTGTAAATTTTAACTAAGACACTGCAAGTCCAGTAATCATCAAAAATGTAGTATGCCAGTACTATAGTAGAATGTAACATTTTGTCCCCCTAGTCATCGTTGCAATAATGCTTAGCGCTCCAGGCACAGGGTGCCCGTGCCGCAACAATTCGTACATTTGCCGTATAATTCATTTAGGTATAACCGTATCGGGGTATATACGACACGAACCCATAAAAAAACTGAAGCCTTTGTGTACTACTCATACAAATAAATTACAGTAAAGCATGGAGATTAATTTAAAGATGAACTGTTGTTTGTTAAATTGATTGCTATTATTAGTGGTCGCTCGTCAGTGGCGTAAAAGGAGCAGGCGCCTGACTTGCAAAACTGTCGCCACATGTGCACTACTAGTTTGCTGCAAATGTTACAATAACGTCATGTTCAACTAATAGATAGCTTTGATCATGTGTCGGATGATACTGCTTGCTTAAAAAAGAAGTCACGTTCTGCTTAATTATGCTGAACAAAGCTCGATATTTACATGGGCTAGTGCAAGTAAAAACGTATTAAAGGTGCAAACGTTACAAATAATTTGCTTTTTTATTTTCTAAGGAAGTTATCGTATGACATAAAATCAATGCTTGCTCACACAGCAGAAATGAGTTTACATGAATGCAAATAAGAAAGTGCTCTAATCCCCCCTTTATGCTCTTTTTCGAAACTCGTTACAGCTGTAGCGAATCCTTTGCAGTGAGAATTGGTTTAGATACCAATACGGTGATCTTCAACCAAGGGTTCCTGCCCTGCAGCCTGCATGAATACAACAAGCTGAGGGTCTGTTTCAATTTGATTTCAATCTACCGGTGTGTATATAAAAATTTAATCGTCAGCTTAGTAGCTTAAATGTCTGCCACGCAGTACCTCTAATTGTGTTCTGTACAGAAGCTATATACTGTATTTGCTCTCTCTAAGCATCAAGGCACTGTATTCTGTGTGCAGTTGTATTTGCACTGTGCTCGAGAAGTTTTGGTCACAGGAAAATAGTTTTTCAATTTTGGCAAAGTTTGCGCCTCAAGGTTTGGAAAATCTCAAAATTTTGGGTTCGGGTCCGGGTTGAGATTTTGCTTGAGTTTACAGCCCTAATACGATAACAAGTAACAACCATGCATACAAGTAGGCCTCCAGCAATGACTGTAGTGCATATTGAATTAAGGTACTCTCCCTGCAAACCAGATCTTTACTCTTAGCGTAGCTCACGCATTTGAACCAGTGCAAAACCAGGGCCGTAAAAATTCCTCAAAAAAAGGAATTAATTCCAATTACAATTCCTTGGCCGAAAAAGTAACTAATTACCGAGTAAAATTCCTTCATTCAAAAAGTAACTAATTCCAATTACAAAATTACGCGAGGAAAAAAGTAATTTTTAAATTACAGATTCTTTTGTTGTGGGAAGTAACCAGTTTACTTGTACACTTACAATGTTTCGCTTAAAAATAGATAGTGACAATAAACATATCTACGATAACCGAAGGATATTTTGACATGATCATTAACGGACAAATTTTGATTGACATGAGTATTGACAAATGCCAACAAAAGCCGAAAACAAGCGCGTGCATGATAACATCTTATCGCTGTGAAAATTAAACTTAGTACTTTGTTGAAGCTGATCAAAAAACAAAGTTTCAAGAAAAAAGAGGAATTTGTAATTTTGTAATTTCAACTAAACTAAAATTGTACTCATTCCTTACAAATTGTAATTAATTCCGAATTACCGTTACTTTGGAAAAATGTAATTAATTACCATCTGAAATTACAGCAAATGTAACGAGTACATGTAACGCGTTGCTCACAGCCCAGTGCAAAACTTTTCTGGACGTTTGACTAAAGAAGAAGACCAACTGCAAAATCTTCTACAAGTCGTTTCTCAGCACCGAAAAAAATTTCCCAAACCGCTAAATTAAGTGTGCAGCAATGAATGGCTTGTTCCCATGAAACTAATATTATAAACAGAAAATATCTTCCTTCTCGTGGTGGGAGTCTCAATAAAGTCTGAAGTGTGAACTGTGTTTAACTGTACACTTTATCAACTTGATTCAAAGCAACAGAACAAGGCTAGTGTTCTGATTACAAAATCTTTGCATAACTTCGAGTAAAAAACTTGCAAGCGAATAACTTTTGCAAATATGTCTATTTCAGTGTATCTTTAACATGTAATTTGAATTTTAAAAAATTTGAAATTGAAAAAAAATCTTGATCCAAGTTTCTTAGCTCCTTGACATGAAGGTGCTTATTATGCTGATAAAAATGAATCTAACCAATCACAAGTTTGCAAGAAAAACTTTGGAATTACAACTAGTTCAAGCTTTCAGATTTTCGTCAAAAACATCAAGATTTTAAATGGCTTGGGTAACCCCCAGTTATCAATATTTTTCAAAAATATTTTACATGTGGTGTTTTATAGTGAATGGAATGTTTTGGATGGGTAATTCATAAAATTAAAAAAAAAATTTTTTTCTCTGATTTTTGAAGCACCCTAATCCATTTATTAGGCGCACAGGCTTACAAGGAGCACGAACAATTTTTGGGATAAAAAGATTTAAAATGCGCTTTTTGGTCCGTGAGACACGATAAGAGAAAACACCGAGCAATAAGAAAATAGAAGGGAGCAGAGCTCGCGAGTGCTCTTCGATCGCGTTTTGCGTGAAAAATCTGAGGTCTCTGTGAATGCATCCAAAAAAACAAACATTGGCCCAGACAGTGGAAAGAGGAATAAGTTGCTGTGAAAGCAGTCCAGAGGATTATCCACAATAACTTCGAACTGCATGAGCGTGATCCAAAAAAAAGCAACCTCTCCACATGTCGGCCGACAGAAATTGACTGCAGGGTAGTAAGGTACAGCACATGTTTTCAATATTACGTCTTCATAGATGTGCAGTGAAAGAATCTCACAGATCGTTTTTATACACTGCTGCCAAAAGTACCGCTTCCGTCAAGGAAAAAACCTCACCCAGCGTTGTTTCACAGCGAATGTAAAAGTTCATGTTTTTCCTCGAAGATGTATCCGGCTATTTTTATATGGTGTTTTCTTTTGTATTTTTATTTACTGTACGTTGCTATTAATACCATTAATTGAAATCTAAAAGGACACAGGATCGTCTCAAAGGAAAGGATTCAACTAGCAGCTTCATATTTATTTCCAGATACAGCTCTTTGGTTTTCTTGCCTCCTCAAGGCTGTGTGTTAAATAAGGAATTCAACAACTGCTTTTGGAAAGAAAGTCTAATTATATATCCATCACTCATTTTTTGAGCCGGAATCGATTTGCGAAATTATTCAATCTGAGACAAATATTTTCAACTTGTGGGCCATGGTCCAGTTACTTGTGGGCCACAGCGTTATTGTCGGTGGGCCACAGAGGCGGGCCACAAAGCAACATCAGGATAATTATGTTGCTGCGCTCATTTGATTCATTCTAATATAACTTAAATGAGCCTGTTGGACCACCACCATATTTTACCATTTTTGTGGACCGTGATCAAAAAAAGTTTAAAAAACCTTGATTTAGAAAGAAAGAAGGAGTAGCTAAACTAGCCATGCAGGAGTAAATAAGCCAGGTGAATTATTGTTCTCAGTGTGCTGTATATTCGGGTGGTAATGTGGCGATGAACTAACCTAACCATAAGTCACAGAATGTAGTTAAACAAGTAAAGTTTAGAAGGTTTATGTAGAACGCATTAGCCGAAAGCACTCCAAAGTGTTGTCGTCTGATGTGCAAAAAGTTGATCGTAAACCTTAACCAACCACATTTTCAAAAGCTTTGCCAATATCTAGTAGGTTACAAGTTCAAACCGTAGTTTCTACACACTTTCAGACCTTGGCGACACATGCAACGGCGCATTTGTGACGACGAATATATTTTGCGTTTCAAATAGTAATTTTTAATGTAAAACTTGATTTTTAAAAAATTCTCAATACAGCAAACATATGAAGCAATAATAAACAGCAAAATTTCAAATACGGTGTAAATGGTTCATGTTTTACGCAGCAAACATGACATTTTGAAGAAAGAAAATCATTGTTTGTTGTTGACATAATATTCAACTTCTTATTGGAACTGAGCATGCATGCTAACGCAGTGAACCGAATAAGGATCAGTTTGTACTACATTTGCAACGATGTAAAACATGGTTACTTTTTTCGCAAGGTGGAGCTATTGAAACAAATATTGTGGAAAATGTGCAGCATCTTCAGTGCAATCAATTAACGCTATAATAAAACAAGACATACGAGAACAAAACAGACAAACGACCGAGCAATTCAATATTTTATTCGTGAAATTATAGAAGTGACCATTTGCGAAATAAATATGATGTAAATTCAAATACAAATAAAATCAAATAAGAAATGCGTGCAAGAGTTACAGCGGCGATGCTCGTCGAAGCAAATTTGTTTTCACTGATGAAAGGTCAAACACTTTTCGCCTCAGTGATAATGCAGTAAAGGTTGAGTAAAGACGTTTGACTTTGAACAGTGGAAACGAAATAGATTGACGAGCATTGCAGCTGTAACTCTTGCACACCTCAGTGCGTAAATAAAACTTTTGCACGTCATCGGCTTTAACTCTTAATTGAATGCCTATTTTTGGTTAACCAAAAACTTTTGCAAATGTTTACTGCTAACTTTATTTCGTTGTAACTTTTAATACCTTTAGTGCAAAAATAATTCTATTATACTTCAGTTTTCCTTTCATTATAGATGCTTTACTTTTGAATGCTAGATTTTTTTACTTACAGACGTAAATATTGCAAGTGTAAACCCAATATGGAGCAATATAATAATCTTGTTAACTCCGTCACAAATATGAAGACTTTATGGCAAAAAAGAAACATGAGCTAGATTAACATTGTAAAAAATGATCGTATTTACGATAGTTGGATATACTAGCTTACTGAAATACAGCTTTTTTGTAATTGTTGTTTTATCTTCAGTTTCATAAACTGCTCTTTTGCTCCATCTTGTGTTGCTTTAGCGCAAATGCACTGCTCATGAACAAAAGCGAACAACTGAATATTTACTTTTGTTGGAAATTGTTTCGAAACAAATCGTTTCTGTTCGCAATTTTGGTTAATACTGCGTTGGTTTTTGTGACAAGATTTGTTTATTTTCTATGTGACGGTAGATAAGCATTTGCGACTCGCGTTATTGCTGCGCCTCTCTCTAGTATTCTCTTTTTTCCACACCTAGCGTTAAAATCAACTGACATGCGACTAAACTTGGCAAAGTTTTATAGTTTAGTATTTTATGTTTGTAGTAGAAAAAAAATCGGATCAGCGAAATCTTTGAATTTGTCGGAATATCAGGAACTCTATTTTGACAAATCATCGTTGCCAGCCGAACATCTACTCCGAATCACGTCCAAACAACTCTTGGGTCGAGATCCATCCTTTTATCATCCCACATTGTTGCACCGAACGGGATCAGAAGCCAGCAGTGATGTTGTTTGGCCAGCTTTGGATATCGTTATCCAATAGCAGCAGACCACGTATTCGTCTTGGCAGTGCCGGCGCTAGGTCAACTGAGGCCCCGCCCGAAAACGTCACGTGGAGCCCCCTTTATCTGCAAGCAAAATGGAAGGAATAGGTGGTTTTACACAGAATGCGGTTTTCACCCGATTTCGCATTTCATGCATATTCGACTTATTCGTGCGATTTTTCATGAACCAACCTGACGCTTATGAGTTTTGTCAGCCTTGCAAGGCTGACGAGACTGTTATTATAGTCGCAACATTAATTTCCTCGCAAATTTCTGAACTGACGGATATGTTTTGACGCAAAATACGATTGCGTTCGATTTTGCATCGACGTACCTGTTAGAAATCTAAGCTAGACCGCTTGAAGTGCTAACAATGCTTCATGCCTATCTATACCTTGCTTCCTTGTGTTCCAAATAAGATTGTGTTGCTTTTATGATGTCACAATAAAGCTTTGACGGTAAGACAAAAAGGAAGGCAAGACGAATAACACAAAGCTGGGTCGATGAAGTCCAAATAAGACAAAATAAAAACGCGAGCCGAAAATAAGGACATTTCTTAAAAATAAGGACAATAATATTTTCCAAGATTATAGTGTAGACTCTCAAAATAATGACAAATCTTTGAAATAAGGACGGTATGGAATCAATGGCGTAGCGAGAAATTTTAATGGGGGGGGGGGTGCATAATTTCTAAATTTCACGCCCATTTTTTCAGTAGATCTGATTTGAAACTGATTGAAAAACAAAAAAGACTCTAGGGGGTCCGGAGGCATGCTCCCCCGGGAAAATTTACACGCTGTAATGGCTATTTTGGTGCTTTTTAAATATTTTTAGGCAAGTTTTGTTTGAATTTTTCGACCCTAATTCTGAGTGCTTCGCCAAATATGATGCATTTTTGTTCGTGCATTTTTGATTATGCGAATATGCGTGCTGAAGACGTAAGACTTATTGCTAACGAAGAGATTCGAAATTATGGAAAACTGTGTACATCAAAAACATTTTTGAAAACGGCAGGTGGGAAGATGCATACTTTTTATCCTAATCCCCTGAGTCCGCTCCTGGCCATAATCTACAGAAACCATCAAAAGAGTCTGACATATTTTAGTCACTTGGCACCATTAATTTTGTTCTTTTTTACTAAAAGGCAGAGTCAAATAGGGAGGGCATGGCACAATGCCCACCCCTACCCCCCTAAATACGCTCCTGTACGGAATTCCTGCGTACTACAGTTTATGAATAATGCTCATTTTTATTAAATTCTTATACTTAAGAACACGATCTCTGGTTCCACAGAGCAAGCGTTTACCGGACTACCGGCAAATGTTTTGGCAAAATCGTTTTAGCACTTGAACTATTGGCTGTTTTTTGTGCGTTATTAAGCGTCACAATAATAAATCAGAATTAATGACAATTTAATGACAAACTACCCAGCACAGTGTGGCATCACATGGGAAAAAGTAGGAGAAAAGTAGTCACGAAAATCATCAATCCATTTGGCAATAACCGCTAGCCTACTTAAAAAAAACAATCGAAGTTAAAGTAGGCCTTACTCAAAGTTATCATATGTCAAAAATGTGAACTTTTAGCGATCCGTTTGACGAACCAATTTTGATCCTCTTTGCTTGCGAAGTCGCACACCCCTAATACTTTTGTGTAAAAACCATGGTAAACCTGTAAAACCTACAAGCCTCTAAACACCAACCATGTATGACCTCATTCGAAGCAAGGCGCATAAAATAGGAAGTTATTATTGTTGCTATAACTTACAGTATATTTCATAAAATGTGTATTTTGAAAGAAGAAAATTATGCTTTCGTTCATTCAGCAGATCAAAAGTATCGCTTAATACATACAAGCGATTATGTCCACATTTCAAACAAGAGCGGCACAATTGGAGTTCCACATTCTTCAACCCTTCCTCTCCCCCCCCTTCCCCATCGTCAGCACCTTTCTACACACACGCACACAAACAAATTAATGTTGCATCGTAACACGTATTAAAATCATTTCCAAATAAAAAAAACGCCGCGGTGTTCAGGGCGAGGCCCCTGACCAGGCCTGCCCCCCCCCCCCCCCGGCCGGGGGGCGGTTCCGCCTGCCCTGTGTCTTGGTGAAAGATTTGAAATTCAAATCTCCCGTCGCAGTCTTCCGTTGGTCTGACCAGGTGACCAAGTGACCATGGTCAAACTCAAGATTTTGGTTGCCACAATTTGCTGGTGATCAAGGGGGATCAGGGGGCGAAGCCCCCAGACGCTAGTGCAGTAATATAGATTTCAACCCCCCTCACTCAAAAACACTTCCAACGCCTCTGCCTATGTAGATGAATTGTTCGGTCGCTTTAATGGGTGTTCGACTTTCGATCTTGTTGCAGGCTTCCAGTGGTCTGCCGGCATGGCCTAGTAAATACGGTCAAACCCAGAAACTCGGTACCACGATTGGCTAAGAATATTGCCCCAATAAGTTTGAAGCGCAATTGGCTGGCACACACAAGAATTAGTAAATTGTACTTTGTAGTTGAAAGTAAGCACTCAGTAACATGGCGTAGCCGTAGATCATCGTTTAAACTTTAGAACAATGGCATCGAGGTGAATATGCACGCTACGACACCTAACTGATGCGCATTGCACTGAACCGTTCAAAAAACTGATTAGGTGGACTAAGTATATAGATCTGTACCCGATGCTTTAAAAGCGGCACGTTATCCAAAAATAAATTAATTTAAATTGTGAGCAATCAATTAACATTAACTAATGCAGCTATAGATTAATCGTGCAAGTTAGAAGTACGTAAAATCTAAACATAACATATAACGAAAAAGGAAATGTCAATAATTTAATTTTACAAAATATTAAATGATCCCGAAGTTGTTGGTAAACTTTTTAGGAAAACTGATATTAAAGTTGCAGTATTTATAGTATAATAGTGTAATTTTCTAAATATATCTTAATTCTTCATTATAGAATTTATAAGCCTACTGTATATAATGTTGATAGATATTTGCTTTTTCTTTTTTGCTTAGTAACTCTTACTGTAAAAGTTGTATTTTCTTGTGTGGATGTCGTCGGATCATTTGCCCTAAAAATTTCTTTTTATTCAAACGAGCGACATTTTTCAACATATTTTCAGCTTAGGAGCCATACTCGAAGCGAGAAAGTGTGGAAATTGATCTTCACATGGAGCAAATATAAAGTTCAGCGATTTTTACCGATCACAATCTTCAATATGATTTCAGTTTGCAAAACAAGCACCAAACGTCGACCAGATGCATTTCTTTTTGTTTCGCTTTTTTGCAGGTAAGTTTTTAGTTATGTAAAACATTAACTGCTCTGGTTTGTGATGTCATTAAATAGCAAAATTAGCATTTTCAGTCAGGTTAGTACAGTAAAATCCGGTTAATTGCGTATTGAATTATAACATTTATGCGATAAAGCGAATTATGCAATTAACCGGATTCGACTATACGTTAATTTTATCACTAATTTCAAACGTTAAATTATAATATGGACCTTTGTAGACATCAATCCCAATCAAACTAGTAAACTTGAATAGTGAAAAATTTTTGTTCTTTGCAATTTGATTTTTGTTTTTTCGTTCAAAATTTTTTCTACTATAGGCTATTAGGCTGCCTGTTGCAAGCATTATTAGGCCTAATCATTGTGTTTTTGCATATTTTTTGTTTTTTGTGTTTTGTCTGTATATTGGTGGGCTTTCGATTTTGATGCTGAGCGACAAAATAAATTTCTGATTCTGATTCTGCTTGATCTTATTTTGCGAGAGTTTAAACTCAAAATTAACGATATTGCTTTTGAAGATCAACGAACGAAAAAAAGTAAACGAATAAAAAAAGTTAATGAGCAGCAAAAGAGTTAAATCAATGGATAAAATGAAGAAGGTTGATAGAAAAAGTTAATTCCTGAGAGCGTTGCAACAAATTAAGTAGGTAATGATGAATTAGCTTTACTATTAACCAGTTAACGATTTTTTGCACACCTTTGGTGTTACAGAAAAATATAGCAATAAAATTAAAAATAAAATTTGAAAGCTCATGATCGAATTTGCAAAGGTCATGTAATTTTAAAATGGTTTCAAGAGTTAAAAAAAATTTCTTTTTTAACAGATTTGACAAGAACATCCCAAATAAAGAAGTAGTAAAAAGTCTAATTATTATGAAGGGTTGACACAACCACAGATGTATGAAAATATGCCAACGTTCTAATTGAAGCATAATTCTAACTTCTCTGATAATTTCTCAGTTTTGAAATTTTAATTTGAGGTATAAATTTTAGCTTTTATCGTCTGACGTTATTCATAGATATTTCAAGTAGAAGCACTCAAGAGTCTTTCTTCCATGATACGATTGATTATTATTTTTACTTTAAATTTTGATGAAAAACTAATTGCTAATTTTTATGACCTAAAAATCGAGAACTATGATTTCATGTTTGAAAAACCAATTCGTTAACATAGCTTTTGAAGTACCCAAATAATCAAAAAATGTAAGATTATTTAAATATGATTTTTCCCATATATTATGACAACGTTAAGCATTCTAATTTGCTGTTTTAAAATTACATTGACAAAAAACTGATGGTATTATTTTAACACGTAAAAAATGTAAAAAAATGTTTGTGTGATGTTTATATTAAGCTTTGCCACTGCTCATAATGCAGTAATTACATTGATTAAAAAAAGTAATCGAATCGCATTACCCACATTAATGTGGTTCAATTTTTGCTTTAAAAAATAACTGGGCCAACTAGTGGACAGCGTTTGGCAAAAAATGTCAAACTTAGACCTTTCATGGCCTAGTAATTTTATAACACCTGCTATTGATTTTTTATTTACTAAAATTTTTCAGGTTTTTGTGTTTTTTTTTATTAGCATTTTTCAGGTTTTTTGTGTTTTTATTAACATTTTTCACCCTCCCAAAATGTAAAGGCTGGCTACGGCTCCGGCAGGATTATTAGATGGATATCGACGAAGAGCAAAAAAAAAGGTCTTTACGTCCACAGATGACCTGTTTTCCACCGAAAACATCGATGAAGAGCAGAAAAAGGTCTTCATGTCCTCAGATGATCTGTTTTCTGCTTTTCACCGATGTTTCCGGTGGAAAACAGGTCATCTGTGGACGTAAAGACCTTTTTTTTTGCTCTTCGCCGATATCCATCTAATAATTCTGCCGGAGCCGGAGCCAGCCTTTACATTTTGGGGGGGTGGAATATAATTTAGGGGGGAGCTGAAAAGTCAACCTAAATTTGTTCTGATTTTTTATTTTTATTGCTTCCCAAACCATTTTACGCGAAGTGATTCTTGCTGACTATTTGCGGCTTGTGATCGTAAAGGAAGGCGCGGCGTAGTTTGCCTATTAGTTGTAGAAAGAAGCAAACCTACAAATAAATCTAAACCTTTCTTCTTTTACTCTTTCAGTTTATCACTGCAAAAAATCTGATAAGCTCGTTTGTGTTCTAACTTTAGTTTATGCCAGCACAGTAAGCTTACTTGGCCTATAATTGGCTTTCAGACCATCACAATTGAGCGATAGAGCTCTGAATCCATTAATAATTGTCTCGCAATCATGGCTGCGGTTGCTTATTAGCCAACGGTTGCGTTTTCACAATGCAAATTTTGTTAACTGCATTTATGTACAGTTGCACAATACTCAGACATCAGTCCGTGTAACGGTGAAAATTGAAACCACTTCTGCTTTAGTATCATGATGCAAATCAGAAATTAGTTTCGAGATTTAAACTTAACATCGATTGAAGCAGCTATATGTTGGAAAAAAAATTATAAACCATTGGGGCTATATACCGTCATCATTTCGACATAAATAGCTTTGGGGGGGAGGGCTAAAGTAAATTCTTGGGTTCTTGGGGGGCTTAGCCCCCGATAGCCCCCCTCGTGACTATGGCCCCGAATCCGGCCCGGGAAGGACTTCGTATTTCCACATATGGTCCGCCGACGAAAGAAGTTGCCCGCCCCTGTTATACCTTAAGCACCGTTATTGGTTTGATCTTAGCCATTAAATTACACAGTCCTTCACAAAGTTGCAGATTTAAAAAAATCTCTGGTTAGACTAGATCCAGGCTCGCAAATTCATGCTCATACATGTAAAGAAATAGTCGATTTCGATTGTAGCTACAGTAAAAAAAAACGTAAAGAATATTGTGATCGACATTCGATATTGGCCTGACTCACTGAGTATTATCGGTATGTGCCAAGCATTTTTTGTAATGTACTCACATTCATGCGGTAACTTTTACAGACAAAGGACGGACATTGTGTGCGACCATACATGCGAAGCAACTTTGCTATTGCAACTTTTTTTTTTATTTCTAGTTGGGGGTTTGATACAAAAAAATTTATCAGCAAGAAAAGATAATGACATAGATGAGCAAGGTTATGCAAAACGTTAGCTTCGTTGACACAGTTATGTTCCTCCGTTAGCGTCAATTCGTTAAACTCAGCTCCAATTAACGGAAGTTAATTAAATTCGTTAAATCGTTAATTTTGACTTAAAAAGAAATTTCTTTTTACAAAAAAGCTTAAAATTTTTTAATATCAATGTTGCGTAAGCATTTAAGCAACTTTGCAGCTCACAAGCAATATGTTTTGTAGTTTTTATCTTGCTTTTTGACCTCATTGGTCGTATTTAGCGGGTTAATCGATGTCAAACTTAACCAACCATACGAGAAATAGCGTTTACAAAAATTTAACGGAAGTTATCAGGTAGTAACGGAAGTTAATTTAGTCCGAAAATTTTAAAAATAAATTTAACGAATTAACTAGTTAATGAAAAAGTTAGCTTCGTTATTAACGAATTAACGAAATTGTGCCCACCTCTGGGTAATGACATACCGACAATTGTTTTAAATTTACTAAAGTGAGATAAAGTAACCTAGACAAAAAATCGATGATGGAATATTGAATTAAGCCGAGAAAAAGTGAAGATAAGGCATTATTCGATACTCAAAGGCTCCAGTGCATTCGATGAACAAAAAGTAAAGAATATCGATATCAAATATCGATTACAGTCGATTTTTTGCAACGCTGATTAGATCAATTGCTGAAAGGTCCTCATGTAAACCTACACAAAATCAATTTTATTACACTGATAAAGAAGTAATTGATTGCCGCGTTATTAAACATAATTTATGATTTACTCAACAACGCCACCGTTTCGAAATTAATAGGTTTCATCCGAAGAGTTAATGCTTAAGGGAACATGATTCGCTTTATGACCGATATTATCAAATTCTCGCTTTTGACTTCTAAAACATTTCAAGCTTCTAGGCCAGAGGTGGGGAAACTGCAGCCATTTTGATTTTTAATGTGGCCCTCATCACATTTTTGTTGCTTTAATTTTTCTTAAAGACTGTCACACATTTAACTACGTGTTATATTTGTTACCTAATAACATCGTGCTGGAACACATCTCCGGTTTTGCAGCAAACGATATTTTCTATGATTGTTTGATAAATTTTTTAATAATATTTGTTGGTATCGGCAGGTAACTCAGTTGTTAAGCACATGGCATCGGTGCAAAAGGTCTGGGCTTCGGTGCGAAAGCTCAGCGGTGCGCCGCTTCTGCGACATTTTTTCGGAGTTTATGTTGCCCACGCGCTAAGGCGCGGCTGTGGATCCCGCCAATCACTACACGCTTCGACGTAATACCACAAATATAACAAAGATCTGATTTTGATTGTTATGGGTCTTTTTATGCGTAATTAAAGATATAAAGTTACTTCAGAGATTATGCAATGAATGTGGCTCACAGCATTTTTTCAGGTTCCTATGACAGCCCTTTTCTAGACTAAAGTTGTCAATTATTGATTTTATATTTAGCTCTATTCGCGATATACTGAATTTAAATGGGTTAAAAAATGTTGTAAATGAAGTTCGTGCTCTGTCAGCACAAATGAAGGTCAGAAAATAACCAGTGATGTCACTTGTCTCAGCGGGCTTAAGACAAAGGTAAATAATGACATCATCATTGCACCTGTTTAAGATGAAGACTTTTATAAGATAATTAAAAATATACTCCCCCTCCGTGTATGGTCATGTTATTCTACAACTCTATTTTCCAAAAAATTACACTTTTGATGATTTCTCCTGCTTTGCATACAATCATGTACTGTAATTCATTGATGAAATAATCTTAAAAACTTTGGCATCTAACACTATTTATTCATTAATATTTGACAATTACATTACTTGACAAATATTAGGCAATTGATAAATTATTCAAATTTAGACATGAATTATTAAAATTACTATTTTTACTTTATAAAAATATATGGACCTATAGTCTTCCGTTAATGGTGAATGGATTTTAAACACAATTTTACCTTGATAAGGTCTTGATATTTCCGATTCTTTTTATTCCTAATTACTTTGCCATTTATTGCAAATAAATACTGCAATGTGATTCATCATCTCAAATGTGAACAACCTTACAATTTTGCATCTTTATTCAGAAAATTCTTTTAACAAACATGGAATGCTGCAAGTGAAAGAATCGAATAAGGAATAAGAAAAAAAAACAAAACCCCTAAAATATACAAAAAATCACCTATTTCCCAAAACTATATTTTTTCCCGGTTTGTAGAAATTAGACAGTGAGTTGCAGTATGTTTTACGCACGTTTGACGCTGATATGACGTTTTTCGTGAAAGCAAAAACGTGATGGGTTGGTTGACGTCAAAAATCAAAACAAAAAATTCCCAATGATACCGCAGTAAGCATATTTTTCTATGTTTAAACGCAAATATGTCGCCAAATCTGCTTTATTCGTATATTTTTAGTTACATTTCAACAGCTGTAGACGGAAACAATGGTTCATCAAAAACACACAATCATTAAATTACTGACGTCAGCTACAGGAAACACAAACTCTTACCCTTTACACGTAAAAATATTTGTGAGATGACCAATATCGGTGACAATTCTTCTTCCTTTTCTGATGCTAATTTTTTACCTATGAAAAATCTCACAGCGGATTTAAGCGAGCACTGGATCAGATCAATTAGTGCAAACTGTAATGAGTGTTGCAGCATCGGAATATGCAAAGAAAAAAACTGTATGCTTACATAAAAGTTGTCCCTTTTTTAAAATAACGAGTTAAGAAACGCCACCCTGTATTTATTTCAAAAAACTTTGAAGCTTGCAGAAGTGAAAAATCAACTTCTAAAAATGTCGTATTCAACTTTTTTCAACCGAACAAAAACATAAAGATTGATTGATATATTATGAAAATCTCGGGAATCAGTCTGGGCTTACCAAAACTTTACTAAATGCAAACGACTTTTAATAAATGCAAAGGTTCCCGAAATTGGATTTGCAGCTAATTGCCACTTGCTGCTTTTCTTAGATAGTGAGTCTATGCCATTATCGCGCAGCAAAAGTATAACATAGGCCTGCATCTCATTCCAAAAACATATTTTGCAAAGATCAAACTTTTAATTTAACCTTATTTTAAAATTCCATTGGAGATTGTGATAAAAAATTTCGAGGGATGGCAAATGGTTTGACAAATTTGTAGTTGCAGTATAACTTTCTCCGTGATTGCAGCTTGCACCGCAAAATTGAGCACGTGTTGGGAATTTCCCTAATATTCATGCTAAAATTAGCTTTGCGTCATTACTGCGTCGCATTCATAACATGACCTACTGCCATCACTACCCGGGCGAACGTTGAAGCAAAGTTTAATTCAATATCTTGGTAGAAAACAATAAAATATTTCTATGATAAGTTAGAAAAGATAATTATGTCATTTAGCGTAATTTTGAGTTGTATAAATGAAAAGACTTGATATAATTATATCAGTGCACTATAACTGAGCAATAGCTACCCATCGTAAGCAAATTGAAAGCAAGAATAAAATAAAAAATAGATCCAACAATACTATTTAAAAGAATGTAGACACATTTTTGATGCTATCTAATTAAAATTTTTGTTTTTAAAAAGCAACCTTACGAGCTGCAGTCAAATTTAGATGTTTTTTATCGCTGGAACAGCGTTCAAACGGGCGCTGGAACTCGCTTATACTCGCTTGAAAGTGGCCAACAAGGCAGAGCAATATTGTGCCAACAATATCGCCCTAAGTCACTTGTGACTTGTGAGGGCAAAAAACTTCAACTTCTGGTAAAATCTCAAATATATTGCAAGTAAATCGACCCTGTTATCAATTGGTGGATATGAAAGAAAGTACTTGTGGCGAATTGCATGAGTTGAAATGGGTTTGAACATATTGTAGATGAATTTCGTGATCTGTCGGCCATTACAATACACATTAGAACCGTGCCTTGTACTCGTTTCTTGATTTCTAAGAACCTCAGCAACATTTGGGCAACTTACATTAATTGTGGTGATAGTGCTACAATGCATGATTTCGGATGTATCTTAAATTTTACAGATGTATCCAGTTTGTGCAATTGATATATTCGCAATAACCAAATTAACGCAAAATTCTATAAAAACTGAAAGAGGGATAACGACAATAATGTGACGACTGTACAGTTATTCCAGCAGCCTGCTATCACACTCACAAGCTATCAATCAAACACTCTTTATATGTTTCTCTGATGATGGCGACAAGGGTGAAACCGACAGTTCCTATAAGATGGCTATTGGCAACCTATTGCATAGACTGCTTTTGCAAGCTGATCTTCTGAGGTCTTTGTGCAAATCCTTAGCTTTGTAAATTAAGATGTGAGTAAAACAGTTCACATGACATTCTTTTTTTTGAGCAATTACAACCCGCACATCAAGACAACACTGTTGCAATAAAAATAATCAAAACATCTAAACATGATTCTCTAATTCAAAATTTTTGGGCTGTGTTGCAGATTGCAACTAAGTTCACTCACACATAACATAACAGTACCACCAATTTTTTTTGCGAAGTCATTGTGATTTGATGCAAATTTTAATCCATCAGAAAAATCTGAATACAAACCAGGTTAGTTGTTATGTATCACAGTTATACTTCTAAATAAGCTTAAATATAAAATAGATCCCCAGCATAATTTTACCTTGATAAGGTCTTGATATTTCCGATTCTTTTTATTCCTAATTACTTTGCCATTTATTGCAAATAAATACTGTAATGTGATTCATCATCTCAAATGTGAACAACCTTACAACTTTGCATCTTTTTTGAGAACTTTTTTTTAACAAACATGGAATGCTGCAAGTGAAAGAATCGAATAAGGAGATTAGGAAAAAACAAAACCCCTAAAATATACAAAAAATCACCACCAACTTCTCAAAACTATATTTTTTCCGGTTTGTAGAAATTAGGCAATGAGTTGTAGTATGTTTTACGCACGTTTGACGCTGATATGACGTTTTTACGTAAAAGCAAAAACGTGATAGGTTGGTTGACGTCAAAAATCAAAACAAAAAATTCCCATTGATAACTGCATCTAAATTTAAACTAAAAAATGTCGCTAAATCAGTTTTGTTTGTATATTTTTAGTAACACTTTATTGGCAGCTACAGTTCTTCATTGAACGACGAAACAATCCAAGCGGAAGTGTGGGGTTGGATAATTGCCGGTATACCGGACATGATCATAAGCTCACCCGCTCAACACCAAGGGTTTGTCGTCGTCAGCTTGACTAGTATTATTTGGAAGATTTATAGCTAAAATAAATTTATAACCAACCAACAGGTTTAGAGTTCGATTTCAGGGCCAGTCAAATCAGACACATCGTCGACAACTGCTTGCGACCGCTGCGACGTTTCTTAGGAACTGTTTTGCCTAGGCACTACGCCGCGGAGATGGGACCCTCCACTCGTTACACGCTTCGGCGTAATACCGCGAGTATAATGAAGGTTTGATCTTGCTGCAAAATATAACAACATCGACGAAAAATCTCGAATACAACACCAAAAATTTTTTAAATATTTTTGTGATAAACTATTGCTGAAAATAAACCAGGATACAGATCGAAAAGAAACATGAACTATGTTTCATACGTGCTTTTGCATCAACTGTTTTCATTTTTAACCGCAAGTGTCATACCGGCGCTTAGTGTACCGGTTAGGAGCGACCGCTTGGTAGCCGGGAGGTTGGGGTTTTATTCACGGTCGGGTCATACTAAAGACTTTAAAAGCTTTAAAAGTAGTACTAGCAGCTTCCCGCCTGGCGCTCGTCACTACCGGAAGTGCGAAGGGCCAAGTGTATGTGTGTTCTTCGTATTGTATGTGCTTGGGCCGCCAATTAAGAATGGCCTACACAATGTGTACTTAGCACCCGCTGTCCCGTACCTTTACCGCAAGTGTCCATTTAGTTTTTTGTTTGGTAATATAGTAGTTAAAAATTTTATCGAATTACACTGAATTACTAAAACATGCAGCATCAGCAGGTATTATCTTTAATCATCCTATCAGGTCTTAACAGAAGTTCCTCGATTCCACAACCGACCATCTTCATTTAGCGAACCTCCTCTCACTTATATGCTTGCCCAAGTGACCGATCTGAAGCAACAGAATTTAAGACAGTGACATGGCCTAGCAGTACTACGGGCAGGTGACAGATTCTACGTGACGGATTCAATCCGCGGTTGGTGCGCATCGCATTTGGCCCACAAAACGGGTGACTGCTGACTCGAAGAGCGCAAGCTCACTTCGCAGTCTCCTTTAATTACTGTTCAATTTTCAGTTCAATATAATTTGAAAGAAAAGCAGACTGTCATCGCTACTCTTGACTAGCAGACTTTTTGCCAGTCCTTCAACCAACTCCACCAGCTTGGACGAGGCTTATCAATACTAGTGCTGCGTATTATTGTCCGCACCCAAGAAATCAATCTCACGCCAACGTTACAGAATCTATAGACCGGGGTAGAATTCTAAGTGTGAATCACTATACCGCTCGTTTCTTCGCATTCAACTGGACAAAAAAAAAAAACGAACCTCAGCCGCCACCATATTGATTAACCGACTGGATCAGAAACGACTTGAACGGTGAAACGAAGCAGTCAACAATATCCGCTTTTGTCACTAAAACTTTCTGGCAGGTAACCCTGTGAACAAATCCAACTTGCCGATCGACAGGCTCCTCGTGCAAATATCCTATTTTTGACAATACCAACTTCTTTCAACTAGTTGAAAACGGGACATCTAGCACTAAATACAAGGAGTATGATAAAGCAGTAAATAAGGCAGTTTACGATCAGTGAGGAGTACGGGAAACACCAGACAGTGAATCCATATCCCAGCATTCTGGGGCAGAAAAATTTGCCATAGCGCCCATTGACTCTTGAAGTCACATCCAGTAAGATTTCTGGTCTTTTGATCTGAACTCACTCTCTATGCAAGACAGAATCTCCAGTCTTGGCTACGCGCATTCTTGCTTTCATGCCTGCTCCAACTCGAAAATCTAGAGAATGTAGTAGCTATCCTCCCGACTCACCAGCTACCAGAAAAAAAAATTATAGACCTTATCTCTCCTTGGTGTTTCCTTCAAGGATCCTTGAAAACCTCTGATCTGCCGCATGAAGCGTTTCACCGATATATTTTTTGGCTGGGAGCAATTTGATTAAAGTTTTTCTCATGCTTCAGTACGTCAAACATTGCTTTCAGACCACAAAAAATTAGAAATGTAAGTAGTTCATCGGGAAAATTGTGAAGCATGTAAAATGTGGATTTCGAAAGGTGAAATGAACAGATGAGAAAACTATCGAAAAAGTACACAGCATGTGAACAAAACTGCAACTAATTTCTTCAAAGGAAAAAGGTGTGTCGTGCCCCTATGCGGCATAAAAGTTAGGCTCGAGCGAAAATAGAAAAATTTTTGTTTTGTAATAGCTACAAAAAGTTGCCATTTGACCTGAAAACATCTCACGCAAAAAATCAGCTTTATTGAATAAAGTTTAAAATCCCCGCAAGCCAATTGAAATTTTCATTTTTTGCCAAAAAATATCCCAAATCTGACGCTTAGTTGGCAAGTTTAGACATTGTTTATCAGAAACGTAATAGTGAAATTAAGTTGGGGTTTAGTCTGAAATCATCTCCTGTAAAATAGAAATTTTTTAGGATAACCTTATAAATCGCCACAACCTAGTTGGAATTACATTAAAAATCAGAAATATTACCTAATTATGATGCAACAAACCTATCAATGAGAAAAACATACCACTATTTAGAATAAGTGTAAACTTCGAAGTCGGCATCTTACAGCATGCAAGCACAAATGACATTTTTATTAAATACAGTAATGCTATATCTAACGATAACCGCTTCTGCCATCCCTAACGTTAAGAGCATTAGATTTTGGGTTTCAACTGTCTCGTATCTTCGATACAAGGCCGTATTAGAAGGGATGAGGGGGTTCAAACCCCCCCAAATATTTATATAAGTTTGAACTAAGACAGTCCAAGCCCTGCAATCGTCAAAACATAGCATAGTTCGCAGTAGTAGGATGTGATCTTTTGACCCGCAGGTCATTCTGGCGGTGTGCGTTTCTTGATAAATCATAAAGGTCAGCGCTCCAGGCAGAGAATAGCGCAACATCTCGTACATTTGCCGTATAATTAATCCAGCTATAATCGTATTCAGCGGCGTATTTAGAATTTACAAAAGGGGGGGCCAACTTTTGACAAGTTAAAAAGTTGCCATAAAGCTGAATCACTAACTGAGATTTTAGTTGGAGTACGGATGATTTTTTAACGTGAAAGTCAGGATCTGGGATTAATTGTTGTCTGTCGATTGTCTTAGTGCAAAAAATGCGTAAGTCATTTTTTTGTGGTTTGAGAAAAACGCAAAAAACGTGTGATTAAATGTATCTACTCTTGCGTCACAGCAAAATAACAATAGAAAAAAGAATAAATGGTTTCATGGTATACTATGTGTTATTATGATTTAATAATTGTGCTGACTTACGCAATTTAGAAACTGGAGCATAACTCGCGAACGCGTCGACGTATTTTTCCAAAAAGTGTGTCAAGCGTTAGCGCTGACCCTGAGGAACAAGTTGGTGCTAAAAACTCAATTTTGCCAAAAAATGACTTACGCAGTTTTTGCACTAACGTGACGAATTATAATTTATTTGAACATAAGTGTTCACATTTAAGCATTTTAGGAACTCTCTTTTTCTTTTGTTTTGTATTATCTTATAATAGAGCGGTTCCCAACTATTTTCATAATAGAGCGGTTCCCAACCATTTTCATAATAGAGCGGTTCCCAACCATTTTCATAATAGAGCGGTTCCCAACCATTTTCATACTCCCAATTATTTTCATATAAAACTTTTGATATGTTCTTGCACCCCTCACAAAATATGCGACTGTAATCAGCCACGCAAACCAAATGTTCGTAATGGTAGGGGCTGAAATGAATTCATGTGTGTTATTGACCTTAAACATTTTCCTGTAATGACTTGGCGTCAAAAACCCAGCAGGTATTCAGCTGGGGGTCTGGGGCAACACTGTAAGCTCCCCCAGCGGAGCAATCAATTTTAGAGTTTTTAGCTTTTTTGAAAGGGTCGCTAATGCAAGGTATAGGATAGTTAAACCAGTCACTACTCTGTTGCTGAATCAGACGCATTTTGTTTTCAGAGCTTGATTTTAACCAACCACAAAGAGGCTAAGGGTTTTACGCCACTTAGACGTTTGCGAACTACATATTACCAGAGAGTAACAGCGCTAAAAAATTGACACTGAGCAACCGAAAATAAAAGCGCTCTTAATACAAGATAAAAATCTATAAGCCGTTTTGAACCCCAGGAATGCTTCCTCGCGTCCTCAAGGGGTGCAAGTATCTCCAGTTGGGAAACCCTGTTCTTTATGGTGTGTTGAGATTTTGTGGACGTGCTGAAGCCTTTCATAAAAATATTTTTCTGTTGCACAATTCTCGCATGTTTTAAGATTGCAAGCTTTGCAATATCGCCCGTAAGCGTACACATTAAAGCAGTGATTTTCAAACTTTGTGTTACTACGCCTCCCTCACAAAATATTAATCATGACGCTTTCCTTCACAAAATAATACACCAGCCATATTTTTAAATGATCATGACTAACATTTGCGTCTTTTTTTAGACTAGTCCACGCCTCCCAGTTTGGAAAACGCTCATATGTGTGATGCTTTGCACCGTTGCACGTTTCGTCAAAAATAAGAAAAATAAATGAATGAATGATTTCACTGAAACACGAAAAAAAGGAAAAAAGCTTTGTAAAAATATTTTGCGCAAACACTGAATTTTGGCTTCTTTTGACTTATGAAACTACGATTTGAAACAATGCATTGAAAGCTTTCTGAAAAATCACTCTGAAATTTGGTTTGCGTACAATCCGTAAGCGACTTTTGGTTGCCCAAGTCCAGGGGTTGGCAACCTGCGCTCTTTCAACCCCCAGTTGTGGCTCCTTTTGGAGGTAAATAAAGGAATCGTTTTCGGAATAACTGAAGTTTTTGGACCTGACGATAGTTTTGCGGCTCCCGCTGGGTTTCGTATTGTAACAAACGGACTATTTGGCTCTTTAAGTGCAAAAGGTTGCCGACCCCTGCCCTAGTCATAACGATGCAACACCCAAATAAAGTGAACGTGACGCAGTAAGTGGAGCGTTGTTTCCACGTCGACCATCGTAAAAGGTAGTGACTGATTCAACTCTCACAATACGCTTTGTTGTTGAGTCCTTGGATAAGATGCTTCACGATGATTATCTCTGCTTGATGGTTTCTTTACAAGCAACAAATTAAAGCATCAACAAGCAAAATTTAACCAAAAAGCTTGGAAATAAATGGCAACACCTTAAACCTAAAATCTGGATTCGTATTGCGCGTAGCGTCTTCGTCGCTTTCTCGTCGATAAGTTTTTTTTTCTACGAAGATAAAAAAAATATAATAAATTATGTGTAAAATGACAATCAATCTCACAATGAATAACTAAAAAATTGAACAGCTTGCAGAACAATGCATCAGCGATCCTCGTTATCTAAACTAAACCTGTAGGCTTTCAGCTGCTTCGCTTAGAGCAGATTTGATTTGATTTAATGCTGCTAGACCGAACTACATGCTAGAGCACGTCTTGTCTCTCAGCCAGGCCACCACGTTATCATTAACAGACGCAAGAGCAAGATCACGTGCCCGTTCTTAACATTGGCAGCACCCCCTAGTTTTAGACTCACGAAATTGTGACGCAATAAATGGCATTCCGAAATTGAGCAACGCTTGTGGTTCTTGAGGGCTTACGCTGCGTAGTTGCTACAGCGGCACAGCCGTAGATCAAGGACCAAGGTTAACCTATAAACCTGAAAAGTAGACGAACCAATAGGGAAGGGGGCTTTGAACTCACGAACCCCCCTTGCCTACGCACTTGGTTAATGTATTATTTCTATAGCTAGAACCAACCGTCGAAATTTTACCAAAACGGTCGTATATTTCTTGCATTGGAAAACTAGTTAACTCCAATTTTTTTCTGGTTTTACCCAGTAGGCTACTGGGTCTGGCTACTATACATTTTTTCTAGGCCTATTATAATCAATCAATCATTTCATTTCTAAACGCCAATACGCTGAAAAGTAACGATAGCACAAGCACACAAATTTCACACTAAAATTGATGAAGGCTTAGAAAATCGCGCGGGCAACAAAACAGGGAGGCGCTGAAACATGCAAGTCAAGACTGATTTATAAGCATAGTTGCATAGAGTCGTTATAAAATCCATATTTAGATCTAAATTTTGTCACTTTAAGTCAGAGCAACAACAACTTGATTTGCGATTGGATCTTATCGTCTTTATCCAAAGCTAGCTGAGTTAGCAAGCCTGTTATGCAATAAAAATAGCCATTGACAAGAGGCCGGCCTTGAAATTGAAAAAAGCACTAACTTCTACCTTAGGCAAAATAGCCTTTTTTATTTTTATTTTTTATTTAGTTGCATATTTATCCTCCTATCACGAGAAAGCGATCAATGCGCTATACGAGCTCGCTTAGGAGTTGCCAGCCATCTGTCCACCACACTAAGATGGGGGAATCCCGCTAAGTGCCTTTCCCAACGGCACAACAAGTGAACTTGCCGGCTTGTTCTCCACACTGTCCCTTTAATGCTGAACGTCAAGCAGGGAAGCTGTGAATACCAATGTTAAAGTCATTGGTTTGACCCAACTCGGAATCAAACCCGAGTCTACAGCTCAAGAGACAGACGCTCCATACCACTCGGCCATCTGAGCTGTTAAAATTAGCAGCAGTGGGCTTCGCCGTGACAAGCAAAATCAAATAAATGAAATAACTTTATCAAAATAATTATTTTCATTTTAGAAATAAAACAAAACTCAAAACCAATGACAAATTTTTGCTTTGAAATTCGTGCCAGTTCGGATTTGGATGAGGTAACGGTGCAAAAAAAGCACCCTAAGCCGATTTGAATTAAATTTCGGCTCATGTCACGAACGCGTTATCTGTTTATATCCTCGCCCTATTATATTTTGCTCATCTGAGGTAGAACATAGCCTACAAATCGGTAAAAAACACTTTTAAATTGCAATAAGTAACGAACAAGGCATAGCAAGCACATTATAGGCGCTTTGTTAATTCTCGCTTTTTCACGATACCCAACGCCGACCGCTTACATCTTTATAGCCTTTAAAAGTTAGTTTACACTAAAAATGTCTGCATTTCATTGTTATTTTCAACCGACCCCCCTCCCCACTCCCTATGATACTATATTGTAACACAGTTCCACAATAACTTCCTAATATATCTAAGTTACATTTATTTTTGCTCGTTTTTTATCTTTTTTTGTAAAATTGTTTGGGGGGGGCCATCGCCCTTTATCCCCCCCCCCTAAATACGCTAGTGATCGTATTGGAGTACAACTTATAAGACACGAAGCTATAAAAAAGTTGAAATCTTTGTGTACTACTCATGCAAATAAATTACGGTAATGCATGAAGACTGACTTAGAGATGAACTGTTGTTTGTTAAATTGATTGCTATTATTAGTGGTCGCCCGTAGTGGCGTAAAAGGAGCAGGCGCCTGGCTTGTGCTAAAACTGTCGCCGTATGTGCACTACCAGTTTACAGCAAATGTTACAATAACGTCATGTTCAACTAATAGATAGCTTTGATCGTGTGTCGGATGATACTGCTTGCTTGAAAAAAAATCAGATTCTGCATAATTATGGTGAGCAGAGCTTGATATGTACAATTATTTTAGTGGGCTAGGGCAAATAGAAACGTATTAAAGGTGCAAACGTTACAAATAATTTGCTTGGTTATTTTCTAAGGAAATTATCGTATGACATAAAATCAATGCTTGCTCACACAACAGAATGTGAGCTTACATGAATGCAAATAAGAAAGTGAGATAGAATTTCCCCCTTACTCTTTTTTGAAACTCATTAATTTTTTCTCTTTTTGTGCACACAGCTGCAGCGAATCCTTTGCAGTGAGAATTAGTTTAGATACAAATACGGTGATCTTTAACCAAGGGTTCCTGCTCTGCAGCCTACATGAATGCAACAAGCTGAGGGTTTGTTCCAATTTGATTTTAGCCTACCGGTATATGCAAATTTAACCGTCAGCTTAGTGAATGCCCGCCACTTCCTGCGCGGTACCTCTAATTATGCCTTGTGCAGAAGCTATATATTCGCTCTCTGTGAGCATCAAGGCACTGTATGCAGTTGTATTTGCATTGTACTCGAGAAGTTTTGGTCACAGGAAAATAGTTCTACAAGAAATATACGTAATTTTGGCAAAATTTGCGCCTTAAGGTTCGGAAAATTGCAAAACTTTGAGTTGGGATCTGGTATAAGATTTTGCTTGAGTTTACAGCCCTAATGCGATAACAAGTAACAACCATGCATACAAGTACAGCAGTGACTGTAGTGCACAGTGAATTAAGGTACCCTCCCTGCAAACCAGATCTTTACTGTGAGCACTGTAGCTCCCGCATTTCTCACGCCTTTGATCAAAAATACCGTGGGTGTTTTTGATTGGTTTTTATTTCGGGTCGTGCACACTGGACCACGTAAGTTTAAACTCAACACCAGGACCAGCGGCATAGGCTAATTCAGGAAAATCCACGGTGCCATGCCTCCTGCTGGCCCTGTCGTTGTTGTAGATTACAGAACACACCTACACGTCATTAATCAGTCAAAATGCGCCGAAGCTAATGAAGTTGCATCCTCCTTTCATTTATCTTAGCCATGCTTCTGCTTTTTAGACATACCAAAGCTTTTAGGTAAGCCTACTAAAATATTTTTGTATGGTTAGAGACTGCACCAACTGCAGGTACGGTACGTCGTTTTACGATGAAAAGTGTGCCTAAATGAGTGCTTTTTATGTGAAAACCATAAAAATCTGTTGGCCCCGCCCCCAGACCTTCTGTTTTGCACCACTTTGCCTAAACACTGCACAGCGGCAGCAGTGACAAAGAAAAAAAGTTTAGCAAGCATTGCAATGTTAAGGCCAGAAAGCGTTAATATAGCGTGCACAACTTCGTAAAAATTTACTTTAACAACTTTGCTATATCGGTAATGAATATTCATATCAACCCCCCCGAATTTTTTTTTCTAGATACGGCCCTGGTTCAGTAATCTGGTTTATTAAATCAAAGTTTGCTTGAGTAGTATTTTGAAAATTTAATGCGTTAGTTTTGATATTGTTATAATAGTAAATCAGTGATTAAGAGGCAAACAAAATCAAAATCAAATCTTCATTACACTCACGGTTATACGCCGAAGCGTGTAACGAGTGGCGTGGCCCATCTTCACGTTTTAGCGCATGAGCAACACAGCTCCGGCGAAACGTCACAGCGGTAATGCTTCTATCTATGCCGGTACCCCGCTACTGCAGTGGCGGTGAGCCGTCGGTGACTTTTTGTCTGATTTGACCGACTCAGGATTTAAGCCCCATACCTCCCGCACCAGTATCAATGTCTTTACCAAGTGAGTTAACCGGTCGGCGCGACACATTTTATCGTCAGTTTGGTTGCGGTTGTGTTCATTTGGACCTGATTCCATTGACAAAATGACTTGGTACCTTCTCGTTCATGCGGAAGTTTTCACGCAAGTTTCATGCGAATTCACTCAAAATAAGGACTTGTTCTATTTTAGGCATTACTTGGTTGAAAATCATGAGATTAAAATTGCTTGGCAACTATTTGTAAGCACTTGCCTTTTCAAAAGCTCTTCAGGTTATTGAGTAAAAGCTTTTATCTGCACTCAGAGCTCAAAAACAACCTAACATTGCTGTTATCATTATAACTGTACTACAACCAAATATTTGGTAAAACTTCATAAAATCAATATCGCCAAAAGTTTCTAGAATAAAAAACTTTTGCTTGCTGGCAACTTAAAGAGTATAAAATTATACAACATCGCGTTTACTCTAGTATTTAGCTAAACAAAGCTTCAATATTATTGCTAAATTGGACGGCACCAATCCATTACTTGATTTGGTGTAGTAATTTTTAAGTTAACCTTTCCAGGCCCTGAAGCCTGTGTTCTCAACAAATTGGTTTGGGCTTTTGCTTGTGTGACTTACCAAGATCATGTATACTGGTATTAAAAAACAAACAACACTCAGATGAAAAACCTGTTGTGAAGAACCACTAATGCAACACAGTGCTTCTGTGTTCTAGCGAAAATTTGCGGAGTCAGTTTACCTAGAAGAATTTTGTACGAAATTGGCAGTGATATGCGTTGGCGCCGTCAAATAGCGCCGTAAACTTGTTGTTGACGCTACTCGTAGCGCCGTTAATTTTTCAAAGTTTGACGAAAGGCTGGTGCGCCGTCAACTTCTTAATTTTGAGCGTAAAGCGCTAATTGTTGAAATTTTGCTGCCAAAATCCACCCTTTTGTTCTTGAACACGCTTAATTAAACTTTCCCGTACTAACGATTTGCTCTGATTTCTGCTTGTGACACAATCCTTGTCACCTTGTTACGTCACAGACATCTGCCTCAATCGGCTCAACGATTGCCCTCGTGTGATTGAGTTGAGTTGGTTTTAGGCCAAATAAACACAAGTGACGAAACTAGTCGAAGTGAAGAGATTCCCAAATCGAGAGTGTTGACGACGCGTCGAGAGGGTTCAACTCCATTCTTATCGTTAATTCATTATTTATTTTGTGGAACAATGTCCTCAGGGTTCTAATCCCGAAGCCACTTAACAGAACTTTTTGGTTTACGCTCACACAAAGCATGGTTTGAGGCAGAAATAGAGGTCTCGAGACAAGTCTCGGTCTCGAGACCTAAATTTTAAGGTCTCGGTCTCGATCTCGAGACTGGGTGAAAAATTCGGATCTCGGTCTCGGTCTTGAAGCAACTAGATCTCGGTCTCGAAGCAGAAATTGCGTCTCGAGACTTCTTTTATTGGTACCGCACTTTAGTTGTTTGCATCATGTCAGCGAAGAAGTAGCGCTTCCATGTTGATTACAGAATCAAAGCCAATCTCACTATTGCGTGATTTTCTATCCGATGCTGACCCGTCAAAATGATTTTAATAAGACGTTTGCCAGAATTACGTGCACTTATTTGATTTCAACTATTCTTCTAATGATTAAATCTTATCAAAATCTACTTGGTTTCAAGATGTTGAGACTTGAAAATAGCGATAAAAAAGTTTAATTCATTTTATAAACTGCAGGCGTAAGAAAATTAACTTGCGTATCTGCCTTGTGCTCTAATTACGCAGCTGTAAAATTGTTTGATAGAGCTTTACTTAATTTAATTAATTGGATTATGTACGATACGTCAGTACACAGTTTCGTCTCTGACTGCCGGTGTAATGAGTCATCACAGCCCCTAACTATTTTCCAGCATTAATTAATTGGATTATCTACGTCTGTTCTAGGGTTGGATTGAATTTGAATTTTGAATTTGAACCCGCTCATCATTTATTGATAATTTTTTGGTCAAAGTGGTTTGCTTTTTTGGCCACATCGGGCCAAACTATCATCCGATTTGCTCTCAATGTTAGTTTATTTAAAGTGCAACAAAAACTCTGTTTAATTGTAATTTTTGCGTTTAGTGTTCACTGTTCAATAAAAAACTTCGATTTCAAAAAAATTTTTTTGTTTTCAATTAGGTCTTGAGTCTATGTCTCGCAACTGTTTCGTCTCGGTTTCGACTAAAAGATCTCAAAATTTTCGGGTCTCGATCTCGGTCTCGAAAACACAAAAAGGTCTCGATTTTGGTCTAGGTCTCAGACTAAGCGGTCTCGACTACATTCCTGGTTTGAGCACGCTTGGTTTGGGAATTACTTGATTTGGACTCGTTCTCATATTAAGTTGTAAGGTATTTTGTTGTTTAGACAGAAAAATTGATGCAATAAAAGATAGGGGTCCGAGAAAAAATATTTACCAATGAGGTCTGAAGCCAAAAAAGTTTGAAAAACCCTGGTCTATTGCATTGCTACTTTTAACTTATTAGGATCAGGATTTTTTCCTGCAAGTATTCCTGGTCTATTCCTGGTCTAATAAGTTAAAAGCAGACTAAGATTTTTATTTCGGGCAGAAATCGTATTAAAGCATTTACTTATGCAGATATTGAGATAGTTGTACCATAACAGACAACAGTGCAGAACAGTTTATAGACGCGAGAGTATTTATCAGTTTTATCACGATTAATGATTACGAGAATATTATTTTGAGAGGGATTGAATTATAATCTAACGAAATAAACTAGCGCAGATCGCGGGTAAAAATAACAATAATACCGAAAATGAAAATTGAATGCGAATGCCAGTAGGTGTCGAACACCGCGGTAGGTAAAGAAAAACTTTATCACACGAAACACGTCAATAAGGTTCGTTTTTGCGTACTGCTGACTGGTGTAAACACTACCAATTAATACGTGTTAAGTGCAGTAATATTAAACATTACTTTTTGTTAGTCGAATGTTTTTGTCACGAGGAGTGACAAAAACACAATCTTACTGTAACCATGATTTTTCATTCCGTTGGTACATACTATTACTATTTATAAATAAAATTAGTCAGTAAATAAGATAATTGATTGGTGGTACAGAACTTGAGAATAGCTTTGAAAAAAGGTGTTTTCGCGTTAGGCTTCAAGAAACCCTCTGTCATAACTCTTTAGAGTAGCTTTGAAAAAAGCTGTCTATACCAGAAGTTTTTCATGAGACACTCGTCAGTGGGTAATTGCGTCAAAGTGAGAACCAGAAAGCAAGGTCTGGCGATTTATGAATATCAGTTTCGGACGGCAGCGAAGCGGTGGTTACATTGGCGAATCCAATTGAACGCGAGAAAGTCACTCGCAGTTCTGAATGGACAAGTCGTGCGAACCTAAATTCTACTTGAACAGTTCAAGAGTATAGACAAACTCTTCCTGTTTGCATAGATTAGGTCGCCTTACTTTAATGTAGCTGGCTTCGAGCAGACTGAGATGGAAAAGACTGCGTCCAGTGTCTAGAATAACAAATTGATCATCGCTGTAATTGGCAGCACATAGGTCGTTTTTCAATTGCCGAGTCACATTCTGGAGCGGGTTGTTTTTGCTTGCACGCTTGGTTAGGTTGCACTCGCTAGGAGGCTGTGAGCATGTTTCGAAATGGCTACGACAGCACACAGCCTCCAAACGTATGATAAGTATGGATTACTGTCACCCACAACTGGAAACCTTGATGGACAGTGTTCAAGCCAGGTTCGTTATGTTTGCTTGTTTTGGTGGTGCTGATGGCATTTTATAACTGAGATGAGATACATATTTAGGAAATGAAATCTAATGTAGTTTTACAATGATTGCTATAGCTCATTATTTTGTTAAGCTACTGCTAGCTATCTTGTATGCCATACATAGAAATTGTGATGCTGGTAATGCAACAAGCTAGCAGAGCTTTTATTGATCCAAACAGAATATGCTTGTTAAAAGGTAGAAAGAAATGCCATTTTTTAAAGTATACCACGTACACTATCTTACACTGATATTAAATTCAAGCTCTACACGCCAATAAAAATCTTACAATATAAAGCACAATCTAACGAAAAGCTAAATTTTTACTTCAATTTATATTTTTAGATTGGGACATCTGTTTGACAATCTAACACAGGGTGGTCCAACTTAATTATATCGCGGGCCATAAAAACCTGCCTACTTATCCCGCGGACCAATGTTTAATACAGGGCTTCTCAATTGATTTCGGTCCGTGGACCACTATGCTTATTCAGATATCTCTGGGGACCCCGAAAAAGGTGATAAGTAGGGCCATTTTTTTTTGACCTAAAAAATTTATTTTTGACCATATTTTAGTAAAATTTTGATTTTATTTTGACTTAACCGCTTCCGCGTATTATTTATGTCTTGTTGCACTTTATTAATTAAATATGTTTTATAATCTGCAATTTACATAAGTTTTTGAAGAAAAAGGTAGCCTACTTCGAACATTTTCTCAATTACTCAGTGTTGAAGGTAATGCAACAAAGCGACGCATGACGTTAAAACCTAGGATAACGAGCCATTGTGTGTACCGGTATATCAGTTAGTGTGTAATACAAAAATTGCGTTGCTATCGCAACTGTACTGTACACTAACAGTATGCCTATGATTTTTTTAATGAAAGTCACGCAGTACAATTACAAGGACGTTTTGTTGTAATACAGCATCATATATTTTTTTACGTACTTAACATCAAAATTTCTGTCTTTTCTCAGTAATTTATTAAGCATAGAAAACGACCTCTCAACAGCAGCAAAGGTTGGCTGGGGTTTTTGCAATAGTGCGTAGCTTGTTGGGTCAATTGTCAAGTTGGTACAGTTTATTATTGTTTCTAAATCAGAGTTGGATAGTCGTTTGTTAATGTAGTCTTTAATTGCGCAAGGATCATCATCGAATTGCATATTCTTCAGCAGTCCGTATGCTTTGGTTATTGTGCAGGCACTTCCTTCTAAGAACTCTACGTTGGCTGCTAGAGTCCGGTATTGCTTTATTTTAACCAAGTCCGACATCAAACCTTCCACATTGATAGTGTCTTTTGCTCTGCTGACTAAGAGGCCTACACTTGTCCAATTGTTGAGAATGGTACGAACAGTTGGAAGGTTCTCACTATAATATAAGGCAGCTGTAAGCCAAGTTGCCCGTCTTGTAATTTCAGGGTCAGGAGGAGATGGCAGACCAGCATCATGAAAATCTTTCTTGCGATCTTTGTTTTTGATTGTTGCTGCCTTGATCGTTGCTATTACTTCATCAATATTTTTAAAATGAGCAAGCACACGCATAGCGCAGGTATGTAGTAAGTGCGCAACACAGGTGACATGCATCAAAAAAGGGCATAATTCCTTTAATGTCTTTCCAGCCGAAGACATGCACCGAGCACCATCAGTCAAGAACAATGAAAAATTTTCGCGTTTTATTTCAAGTTGTCGCAATATGTCATCCACAGTGTGCAGAATAATAGGACTGTTATTAACATTGCGACCGCTGTCAAGTGGATGGCAATTAACGAGATTTGGAGCATCTAAGCTGCCCACAAGCACACTAATATACTTTTGTTTAGAAATCTCTGCTTCATCCACAATCAAAAAAATTTTTTTGTCACGAAGTAATTCTTGAAATTTGTTCCTCTTTTTGGGATGCCAATTTAGCAACACATGCTCGGGCTGCAGTCTCCGAAGGCAATACTTTTCCCATTCTAGCAAACAGAGACTTTAAAGAAGGATGGTTCAGTTTATGAAGTGGGATATCTGCTGCTAAGAATGAAGAAACAACCTGTTCCTTGAAGTTTACTTGATCGAAATGTAAAAAGGTTTGCTTACTTTGAGATTTGCTGTTCGTCTCCAATTTTCTTTGGTGTTGCTTACTTTTTCGGTGGCTTTCCACAAAAAACTTTTTGTCGCATTTGACTCACACGTCGCAAAGATTGCATCGCAAGTCGCCGGCAGGAGTTGCCGAAAACTCATCCGGATATTCCTGGCAAGTTTGCCTAACTTTCGCTATAGAAGATTTGGCTTGTTTTGGCATTCTTTGCTTTGCAAGCTACAACTTAAAAGACCACGAGTAAAGAGCGCAAGGCTTTTATAGGATTAGATTAATTGTCTAACAATTATGTAGTTATGCATCAACAATGACGTTTCATGCATAATAAGTGCCATTTTTTTCTCAATTGCCGCACGCATTATTGTGACGATAGTGCAAACATTGCAACTATTTCAAAAGTTTAAAATCAAATAAAACTGCGTATAAAAGTTTAATAGCAGCTCAAAAATTCAAGAAAATATTTACAAAATATAAATTTGTTCGTTTTTGTAAGGAAATTTTTGATAAAGACAATTTTGACAAATTTTGACTTTATGTAAAATTTTGACTTTATTTGATTTATAAAATCTACCAAAACAGACTCCTGAACACCTGAAACAAACGTTAGTACACATTTGATCATGTAACAAGGTCCTGAAAAAATTTTGACTTTATTGACTTTAGCGAGCCCTAGTGATAAGTCTCCACTGCAGAAAAACCCATGACGGTGTGTGAAGGAGCAAAAAAAGAGTCTTCACCTCAGAATTAGTATCAGTTTATTCTTGTACCAGCACCAGCAAAAAAACAACAACAATTTTTGTTTCAAACATAAAACAAACACAAATAAAATCCAGTATGGTACACAAATCAAGAAATGGAAGGTCTCCACTGCAAAATAACCCGCGAATTTACAGAAAAATACATGTATGAGCAAAAAAATTACAAAAAAACTACATCAAATTCAAGTAACATGATGTGGACCTCTTTAACGGGTCTCATGGACCCATTGAACAGGACGATATGGACCCCAGTTGAGAAGCATTGATTTAATAGAAGATGTTGCCTCTTCATTACCCACAAAACAGGATCTTTGAATGGCCTTTTTTGTCATCATAGACTTTCTGTTACATAGACTGGAAACTCAGCGCGAGAGAAAAAGACATGTATAGTAGAAGAAACAAACTTTGCTCCCAGACGGAGCCTTTTCTTCGCACGCTCGGTCTATTCTGCATACTTCATTCGCTAGCGCTGAACAAGCTCTATAAAACAACAAGTTATACTGCATAATGCACAAAAATAATGATTAAAATTTAACTGACAATATTAGTATTTAGTATTTGTGATGACTGGTGAGTGGAAAAGGTGTGGCAGTGCTGCAAACAGTTCGATGTTGTTTAGTTGATCAAAAAATATAACGTCAAAAAACCAAAAAAATTTAAGTAAAGGCAACATCGTATTTACGTTTAAAAATTCTAACAGTTTTGCAGAAACGTTAATTTGAAATTGAAAACTTTCTTTAGGTTATTTATTGTATATATCTTTGGTAGGGGTTTTTAAGAAAACTTTAACTGCAATGTAAATACAAAAGGTTTCGATTTCTTTTGCGAATTTAAGCATATATGGAATTTTTTTGAAAAATTTGCATGAAATATTTCATGTTGTGGTGAACTGTTTGAATTATGTAATCTAAAATGTCACTGATGACTTTTTCGCATATTTGGTGACACATATCCAAGCTTTCGTAAGCCATTACCTCTGCTTGATTATTATTTTTACTGGAAAGAAAAAATGATGATGGAGCAGTTTCAACGCTTAAGATGTGCGTGATCTGTACTATAGCTTATCCCTGCTTTAATGAATGATTTGCTTTTTTCAAAGCTTATGACCTGTAAGAGCAAAATCAATTTCGCCTCGAGAAAAGTAAATCTGGGTTCGATTCCGGGTTGTTTCGCTTGTGACGGATCATTGGCCAAGATGCATCGTGGCAGCAAACAGTTTCTCTGCTTTTTCCGGGCTACACGCTGAGTTGAGAGTATATGGCTTAAGCAATCTTGTGATGTGCTTGAGCATATGAAATTTTAATCTGATTTTTACTTTATATATTTGACTCAACGAGAACTATCTCATGTTTTTTAACCTTTAATAAATATTAAACTGTTCCATCACACAATAAGCGCGAGAATCATATCGGCACAGAGGCATTTGGGATCTCCTTACACTTTTTTATCGGTCTAATTCGCAGAGAAAACTCCAGAAATAATTATATGCAGGGTGAGCTTGCTAAAACGCTCAAAAAATAAAAAATTGCTTGTTCAGAAGCCAAATTATATTTTTACTATATCTCTGTCTGTTTTCTAAACTTTTAAAACTTTATTTTACATTCTAACTTGTTGTTGGGAAATTTCAACAACATTGCTCTCGAGAAATAATTTTGAAACTTGACGAGAGCCGATCAAGAAAAGAAGGTTTATTTCCAAATTGTAAATGCAACTTGTTGCTTGTAAAAAATTCTTCAACGTTTTGACTCATTAATTGTTTAAAATTTGACTAGAACTCACAAAATGGCACATGACATGTTTATTAGAATGAGCCAGATATACCTGTAGAACTAAAAAATTTTTTTTTGGTAGAACCTTTGAACTTTCTAGAAAGTTGTGGGTGGCCAAGCGAAACTAAGATATGAATTTTTTTTTCAAAATTAATAGCGTTTTACGGTCGGACAGCGCGTTTCCATAGCAACCGATGCCAAATTTTTATTATATTGACATAACTCAGAAACCACTGTTGTTACCCTGCTAAATTTTACATCAAATTTTTCAGAAACAACATGTTTATATCCGCTCTAAAAGGAGCTTTTCTTCTATTTTGCTTATAAAAAAGGTTGTAGGTAAAAAACGAAAATTGATAATTTTTTGTCGCGCTTTTATTTTGCGTAAGCTATAAAGCAACATCCTTTCTGGCCCACTTGAAGGGAAGTCATGGCGACTTTTTGCTGCCGGGTCGGGGGCTATAACAGCCTCCATTACCGACAGGTGAAAACACCTCCAGCACTTTCCATAGAGCGGGACAGCGCTGCTCCGGGCTATTAGCCACTCATCAGCCATCCTCAGGAAAAGATACATTTTTATTCTTTCCAATGACCGACTTTGAAAAAGAGTGTAATCCTTCCGGATAAAATATCCTTTAGGAAATTTTCACCTTTGTGTGACAAGGACAGCCACGTCGTACTCCAGTTAAATTGCTGTGTGGCCAGGGTGAAGATAAAAAGTTATAAAGCAACGTCCTTCCCGGCTTTCATTTTGCATTATAATTTCTTTTCAAAAAAAGGAGTAGCCTTAACGGATTTCGCGTGAGTTTTACCTCATCAGCATTTTCTTGCTTTGGCATTCATACCATGCAATTCATCTTTAGAAAGTACGAAGTCCACTCGGCTGGAGCTTTAACAAGCATTGCGAAGTAGCCTATAGATCAATTCCAATAGCAATTTTCTGCAGATACCCGTGATTTTTCGGTAACGTTTTTCGTTGAGGTTGCATTTGCTTTTAGCTTTTCTCGAACAGCACGAATAAATTTTGGAATATTCATCATCACGGATTTTATACTCGGTAATGATATACACTCTCGAATCCACCCAACTTCAACTACAACCCCCTTGTTATACGGTGTACCCAAACTCCACAAACCTGGGATATCTATAACACCAATACTCTCCTGCTGCGAATCCTATAATCACGAATGTGCCCGTTAACTATTCCAGTTTCTTAGTAAGCTTGGGCACTACTCTACCAACCCCACTGACTTCTTCAACTTTCTGACTATATTAGCCGACTACATCATTTGATGTCAAAAATCTTTTTAACAATAATATCTCATCCACATTTACCATGCAACATATATTAGTCGTCACCTGCAAAAACTGTTGAAATGAACGGAATGATCTCAACAGAAACTGACTAAAAGAGTTTTTAACCTGATCTATCCAAAATACTGCTTTCCAATTTGAAAACAACTCAATGTCATGACAATGGGCTCGCCAATTGGATATTTGATGGCTCACGTTATCATAAACTACGCCACTGATAAAGCCCTCGAAATCAATCCCTTAAACAGGGGTCGGCAACTCATGACCCGCCAACAAATTTTATCCGGCCCGCGGTCTCTTCCCGCACAAAAGTACAAGTATTTGCAAATTTTAAGACATCGAGGAGCTGGTTGCGGGCCGAATTCTTTTTAACTTGCCAAACGTTGACGCATCTCACCCAAAAGCTGGCATGTAAACCGTAAATGCACGTTTTTGAAGTTTAATTTCCAAAAAATAAATCTTCCAAAGGTTTATTGGTAATTTCGTGATGGCCTGCTGGTAGTGCTGGCTTAAAAAAGTAAGTGCGGCCCGTCATGACCAGCATTGGTTGTTTTTGACCCTTGGATACAAAAAGGTTGCCGACTCCTGCCCTAAAACTAGATACCGACCTAGTTTTTTTACCAATATGTAGATGACTGTTTTGCCACCTTCACAGAACCGACTTCACAGAAACAACGTGAAAAACATTTCCGGTCTTCCTCTAGACCAAAAATATAGGTTTTTAGGTAAGCCTACTACTATTTCAAGTAAAGAATTAAGCAAACTTCTCTCTTAAAACAGATATGCATGCGATCATTTTGACTTGCACCAGTCACTTTTGATTTAATATCATTTTTGGAAAAAAATCGGAAATCGGCATTCCTTGTCATAAAAACGCATTGTCCGATCGTAAGGCATTATTATTTTTAAATTTTTTTTCACATTTTGGTTTCTTATTGTCAATTACAACTTTCTGGAAAGTTCAAGAAATATTAAAAAACTTTGTCCGATTTGGCTCAGTCTAATGTTTATTTAAAAAATACATAAACCAACAATTTCGAATTATAATAAATACTTCAATATTAATAATTTGACTCACAAATGTTCATGAACAATATTAATAACTTGCTACAAAAATGCAACAAAAATTAAAATCACATTGGTATAATGACTACAATCATAACTTGACACTTGTTTAGCTTTTTATAAAAAAACAAAACATAAAAAACTCGAAACATATACATTCTTCAAAAATTATTCGTTAAAATAAAAACTCTCATAAAAAATGCATAAACTGAAGAAATAATTATGTAATAAAAATAATGATAAAAAAAACAATATATTAGAAAATAACACTGTTTGATGAAAAAATCGATGAAAATAACGTGAAATCACATTTGGCACTGAGACAGTTTTTTGCTATTCAGAATTATTAAATTGGTTTAACACAAATTGCTGACGCTTCGCGACTGCACTTGGTCATAACTACTGAATTGTCGATTCTGTTAATTTTTATGTATCTTTGTGTTTTGGTGTGACGCAAGAATGGTCGTCGGTCTTGTTCAAATTCCCCTACATCAAATAACCTTGTATCATTGAATGCTACTATCACTGGAGGCTCACTTTCAACCAGGTAAAGCTGCTGTCTGCTTCGACGAAGAAAATACCAGGAATTATCAATTTGCATTCCGTACATAAAGTGTTGTCTTTCTCCCAATGTTACAAATTCTGTGAAGTTTTCTCCTGTCGATTGGCCCATATTCACTAGGTACTGGCCGTTTATGGAAACTTGACTGCGGACAAGCACGTCTGAATTCCGGCGATTTTCAATAGAAACATATCGACCGGCAGTCATATTTAAGAAGTCAGTCGCTCGAACGTTTGGAACGAGAAGTAGAAGAGAGAAGAGCGACAAGATATAAACAATTGACATCATACTGTAACTTACTGGAATTTAACAAAACTAAGCTTAAAATTATCAAAATCTGAAAAGCATTACAATAGTTATTTGCTTGCATATTCCACAATACTACTGTAATTTCAATCTACATGGTGACTGCATCATCGCCTGTTTACTTTTGTTTGAAATGACCATTGCAACATTTCTGTGAAACTGGATATTGACCAATGGTGTTACTTTTACCATTCCTGTGAACATAAATCAAATCAAATCAAATCTTCATTATACTCGCCGTATTACGCCGAAGCGTGTAACGAGTTGCGGGGCCCATCTCCGCGGCTTGGCGCCTGGGCTACACAGCTCCGAAGAAACGCCGCAACGGTGGCGAGTCGTTGGCGACACTGTGCCGATTTGACCGACCCGGGAATCGAATCCCAGACCTCCCGCACCGAGAGCGTGCGCTTAGCAACTGAGCTAACGGCCGGTTTCCTGTGAACATAAGCGATATTATTGCAGGTTAGAAAAATTACTAAATAAAAGCTGTAAAATCCAATTCTTCAACTAGATTCGCGGTTTGACCGCTTATCAGGTAAGTTCAGGTTCGAACAAAAGACCCTGTTATCAAAAGTCAAGCTCTCTTACCACTATTCCACCCGGCTTGCAGTGTTTTAAATGCAATTTATCAATACAACCCGAGCCTCTGCAACTGCAGGCTTCAGCATTCAGCGGTTAGCCTTGCTGGCATTGAGCAGTTAACACTTTTCTACCATTCGTGTATTGTTTTACTTGATTAGTAAGTTACACGTTCAGAATCTGATCTCAGATCTGGAATACTCTGATTGCTTTAACCTGGCGCTTTTATACACTCGTCATGTTCTTAATACGTGCTTGGCAGATCGATATAAATACAATATTTGAAGAGCTCACTGCCTTTTTCTTTTTTTTTTTGTTTTATGCGCTCTTTTTCACATTTTTTCGTGTTTCTAAAAATATTGGTTTAACTTTTTTTTCAAATCAAACTAAAAAGACTGTACAGAACACAATGCAGGTGGAAATTTGATTTGCAGGTGCCATATTTTAGAATGATTCTGCAGAAAAAAACAGAGCTCGGCGAACATACGAAAAAGTGCACTGACACGTAGCAGCAGCGACTCTGTTGACGCGGCTCGCAATCAGATCATGTTGAACTGAGAACTCAACTGTAATTGAGGGAGACTGCAAAGTGAGCTTCAGCTCTTCGAGTCAGCAGCCACCCGGTGTATATGTCAAATGCGATCGGCTCCAGCGGCGAATGGAACCCGTCACGTAGGATCTGTCACCTGCGCGTGGCACCGCTAGGCCATGTCTCAGACAAATTCCTGCGCCGTGAACATCAACCACAATGTAGGCCCTAAAAAAAATGCTGTAAAATTGAAAAACTCAACCAAAAGAAAACAGCATATTAAATGTGCTCTATTAACAAAGTAACAAAGTATTATCGCAATCGAAATTGTTGCTCCTGCCAAGAATCCGCATTGCAATTGTGTGTTTTTCTAATCAGTGAAATTTTTGTATGATGTGCACATGAATTATATTATACATCCAGTCGTGAGACTGATTTTTTTTTGGTTTAAACTTTTTTGTTTTTGAAATCGTTTTTTTTAATCAATCAAGCAGAGTTTACCGTAAAGCATCAAATTCAAGGAGGCAAGGATAACGCTGAGGTGGGAATTGTACCACCGATTTCTGATCATGGTCCTTGTTTAAATTGCCCAAACAAGATATAACAAGGGCTACATTAACGCCAATATGCGATTACGGAAGCTTCCGCGCTGGTTTCTGCACGCTCAATAAAGCTTTGCTCACACTCTTAATGCTCACAAGCGCCAAAAAAAAAAAAAAAAAGTCAAATCTTCGTTATACTCGTGGTATTGCGAAGAGTGTAACGAGTGGTGGGGTCCATCTTCGCGGCATAGCGCTTCTGCACCACAACGCCGAAGAAACGTCGCAACGGTGGCAAGTCGTTGGCAACACTATGCTCATTTCACTGGTCCGAGAATCGAACTCCAGATCTCCCGAACCGATAGCGATGTGTTCAACCACTCGGCCAAGCGAGGCACCGGGGTATAGCGCAGTGGCAGAGCACTCGACTGCAGCGCCAAATATAAGCAGGAAAAATCTTCATCACTTTCCTACTTTATAGTGAGTGGTTTGTAGAGCATAGAATAAAAAAGGGTGGAGAAGCTTAAAGTGGGGAATTATCGCTCAAGGGAGGCACAGTACCAAAACGGTCAAGGAATCCCGATTTGAAGAGAGCAAATATTACAATTTTGTCTTACTATTTAAAAGCAAAGACGTCGCTTTTGAAGCATTTGCACATTTTTTTTCAGTTTTTGCTAACGTTAAATTTTTGAATTAATTCAGGTATCATAATTATTTTATACTGGTAGTTTTCAAATTTTGCGTTACCACTCCTCCCTTACAAATTGCAATTCACATGACGCTTCCCCAGTAACGCAGCCAGCTAGGAATTTTAGGAGGGCAATATTAAATAAGGTCTTTAATGGCCAATTTCAAACAGTCTTTAAAGCGTGTTTGTTAATTTAGCGCTGCATTCTTATAACTGACAAGATTCTTGCACCTTTAAACTGGAATAATATTCACGCCTTTCAGTTTGGAAAATGCTGTTTTTATGATCTTCGGCACGTAACGCGCAAAACGTCATCGATGACGTCATTAGCGATGCAAGCCTGATAACGAATTTTAAATCGCCTCGAATCCTAGAGGAAATTTGAGCAAAATCATTGAACTCGTTTGTTTTGGGTGAGAATTTGTTCTTTCTTCAAATAAAAGCTAAATAGTAAAGTTGTGGAGGACAATCGTCGAAATTTACAAGACTCTCTTTTTTGTTTTTTGTATGATGATTTTAATTCTAAGGTGTCAAATGGCTGAACCAGTTTATCTTGGATTAATTTTTTCTCAATAATTCAAAGTTTTTGATTTTCTTATAACGTTATGTCATGATAAAAAGTTTTCAATAAACAAATATAATGACATTAAAAGATTATATCATTATATCCTAGGAGCATATTTGAGCAATCTGAAATAGTGACGTCATTTATTTGTAATGTCCCAATTCATTCTACACCCGTTTATTTCAAGCAGTGATCTTCAAATGTTAATTGATTGATTTCCGTTCCGATTTTTCGGTGATTCCACGTTTACATCCGTTATAGCGCGAATGTCGGGATTTTGACCAGCTTTTTTTGATACTCGATTCTGAAAGCATTTTTATCCATTTTACGCAACGTGGATTACGTAACGTCGTTTTCTATTTTAAATTTAGAATAAGGCTACGTATACGTATAGACGTTGACGTTAAATGGAAATCGAGTTTCGAAGCAAAATAATTCTTTCTTAGCTTCTTGGAATCTAAGCTGAAAATCTGCTTCGAAACATAACGAAGCTCTTCGGGGGAAGTTTCATTGTTCAGACGCTGATGACAAATTCCACGATTGTGCTGAAGACAGTCCTTGGCCGGTTTCTGAGTCAAAACACGTCTATCAAATATTCCACCAAATTCCAACTCATTTATTTTAATCAAATTGTTTTAGTTTGATTCTCGCAAGGTCAAAAAAATGTTCAGGTTCATTCAATAGATTCGTTGAAGCATTGCGCAAAGTTTATTTCAATTCAGCAATGTTGCTATTGGTGAATTATATGTAAAGAACCTGGGCAAGAGTTCAAAGCAGATCATCGCGGAACTTGCACCCAACATTTTTACATCTTGTTCATCTTAAACACCACCTAGCGTTGATTCAAACATCTTTCTGTTGGTACATTATTCTTATTTATCTTCCACTTCACCAAAGTAAATATCGCAATTGTTTTCTGCCTAACCCTCACAACCCCGACTTGACGTATAATAATGCATACCAGTATGCATATTAAGCTATGATATACGATACAACGTGTTTAGTAGGTTTTAGCAACTTCAAATGGTAATTTTGTTATCATTTTTATTGAATCATTTGTTATTGAATTTGGTGTTCTGTATCAGATAATTTTGTTTAATGGTAAAAGACTAGCAATTGATGCGGAAGGTCTGCGCTTCGATCACCGGGCCGGTCAAATCGGACATAGTGTCGCCAACGGCCCGCCGTCGTTTCTGTGTTTCTGTGATGCCCGGGCGCAAAACTCTGGAGATGGATCCCGCCATTTGTTACACACTTCGACTTAATACTTCGAGTATAATAAAGATTTAATTTTTTTATGCATCAGATCAATTTGCTTGTGAATGAGAATTAAGTATTCCGATATTGGTGGAATTGCATTGATTTTTTTCGACGCCATATAATTGCAGCATAGGATTTTATATAGTGGCATACACGCATCATGGAAAATGACTTAGTTGAGCGTCGAACCCGCGAAACCAGTTCCGGAGCCCAATGCACCAATCGTTCCGCCAACTCCATGTGTTAAATTGCATAGATTGTAGAAAAGACATTGATAGATGGAAATATTACTGCTGCTGTGAGGCGAAAGTCAAAATATCATTCGCAAATCTAACATAAAGTTTTGTGTATGTTCATGTGTTATTTAAAAGGTTTGTAGAAATGTCATTCGGGTCTCGTTAACGTGTATTTACACAGAATGTTATTTTAGATCAAAATTTTTTGTTTATTCATTTGTGTTGAAAAGATCGTTGCTGTAAACTATCCAAATTAGTCGCTGTACGTGATTTACAGTAATGTTGCTTTGCTACCGGATTGCTGCGCCTATGTATGGATGGGTAAAAATAATCAATGACTCGGTGCGTACCCACAAATACTTTTCTTCTCAGAATTTCATTTTTGCGTAACTGACGTTTGAAGCTTTCTTAATTTTTGATGAGTAATTTGGCGCAATTTTGCGTCTTGCGTCGCAGGATGCAGCGTCCTGTGCACGCACTGTGCGTCTGTCTTTTCTCCAAGCACAGTTTAAAGATTACCATCATTATGTAAAAATAACTTTATTTCCCATTCACTAATTATGTATTTCCTTATGCACTGTGGTATCTTTTACACTCGAGTATCACTGTAGTTTATCATTTTCTGATATATTTGTTGTTCTGTCCTACACAGTGAACTTAACATCTCTCCCTATTTCTTGATTAATCTTTCAAATTTTAAACAGTTTTTGCAATTTCTTCCTTTTTTTATTTTCCTCCTGACTTTCTCCCTTGGCTTCCCTTTCTACTTCACGCTCCTGCACATCCGCTCTTCTCCATCAAGTTCAACTCTCTCTTGATTGAGGGCGTAACCAGCAAAAATTTTCGGGAAGGGACAAATCATAATAACCAAAAATCAAATCTTTATCGTACTCGTGAATTATGCCGAAGCCTGTAACGAGTGGCGGGCACATCTCCACGTCTTAGCGCCTGAGCAACACAGCTTCGAAGAAATATTGCAGAGACATCAAGCCGTTGGCGACACTGTCTCTGATTCAGTGATTTTACCGGGACGGAGTCGAACCCCAGACCTTTGGCAAAAACCAGCAATGTGCACTGAACTAACCGGGCGCCATATTTCGGAATGGTTCTACAGCAGTGGTTCTCAAACTGGGGACCGCAGTCCCCTTGGGGTCCGCGAAGCAGTTTCAGTGGGACTGCAAAGAGGTCGCGAATTTTGGATAAATCATCCCTTTGAATTGTGCTCGATTGGACATCTGCGGACGTGATGGCCCTTTTTTTGCTCTGCGCTTGACTTGGCTTGAAAAATGGACATCTGCGGAAGTAATGACCTTTTTCTTTGCTCTTCACTTGATTGTGCGTGGAAATTCATGCTTAAAAATAAAGAACCGTGAGTGATGGAAAAAAATCTTTGGGGATCGTTGAGTCGAAATTTTAAAAAAGTTTGCGAAGCACTGTTCTACAGCGAATATTTTTATAATGTATATAAAAAATAACAAAATTGAAACATCAATATACTCTCCGTATTGCGCCGAAGCGTGTAACGAGTGGCGAGGCCATCTGCGTATCTTAGCTCCTGGGCAACACGACTCCAAAGAAACATCGCCGTAATGGCGAGCCGTTGCGACACTGTGTCCGATTTGATCAACCTGGGACTCAAACCCACGACCTCTTACACCATTAGAGATGTCTTTAACCACTTCGCCGACAGCCAAGTGTATATATTTTTATTTATCGAGAAGATCTTAAAATAGAACATTTCCTTTTTGTTTCCATGTTTCTGCTTCTCTTAAAAAAATTATTTGCCATAAATTTTCTGAACTTTTAATTTCGTCTCATCGAAACTTTGCTTCACATTTCAGCTGCGCGATGTTAAAGGTCAGATTGTTTAGTGAAAGTCATTTGACTTTTGAATTTATGATTAATAAATTAATTAACAATATTACGGTGAGACAAATTAAAAAGAAAAACATGATTAATAGAACAAATTAAAAATTAGTTTACACGACCTATTTGCACTAGAAAAATATTCGACTGAAAACTTGAGATCGAAAAGAGACGACCTTTTCCATTTTTCTTCAATATCATTCCTCATTAAATTTTCCAGATAGTTATTGGTAGGATAATGCCATAACTTCCTTTCGACCACAAGCACTTATTTATATTTAGCCTATCGGGCAAAACATCCAGTAATTTACCCAAAGAAATTGATAAGCATTAGCACAAAACCAAAATAAACTGTAAAATTTTTATGCGATATAAGCAAGCTTGCGAAATTTCAAGAAGACATATTCCAGTTGATTGTCGCGAAACTTTTTCTTTTTCACTTTCTTCCTCTCTTAAGTAGAACAGCATAGACTCTTCTATCTTTCCACCTCACACAGTCTTCCTCTCTTCGTTCAATGATATCCTTCTCTTCATCATCTCATCTGGGTTTCACATAATTTTATCTTGATCTAAATTCGACACAATTTTCTCCAACTGCTTCAACATCGGTGACCAGCCAGTTAGCTCAGTTGTTAAGCACGCAACCATCGGTGAAGGAGGTCTCGGGTTCGATTCCTGGGTCGGTCAAATCGGAAACTGTGTTCCCAACGGCTTGCCATCACTGCGATGTTTCTTCGAAACTGTGTTGCCCAGACGCTGAGCCGCGGAAATGGATCCCGCCACTCGATACACTCTTCGGCGTAATATCGCTAGAGTAATGAAGATTCGATTTTTTTTAAGCCAACAACTCTCTTCCTTTTGTTGTGTCCAGCATGCCTAAGAACAAGCAGCTAGGAAATTTCAAAGAAGAATGCAGAAGTAAATGGGTTGTATTCGATTTAATGAGTTGAAGAAATATTGTATTAATAAGCCGTAAAATAATCTGCAAAATTATATCGGGAAAAAATGATTCAAAAAAACAAATCTTCATTGTACTCACAGTACGCGGAAGCATGTAACGAGCGGCCGGGCGCATTCACGCAACATAGCGCCAGGCCAACACAGAAATGTTGCAGCGGTGGCAAAACGTTGGCGACATTGTCCGATTTGACGGGCCAAGGAGTCAAACCCCTGGCTTCTAGCACTAACAGCGATGTGTTTGGCAACTGAGCCAACCTGTCGGTTAAAAGCAATTATTTTCTGAAAAAATGATTTGAATGCAGAAAATTTTTTACACATTTGCCCAAAACTTTGCGCATATCGTTGTTTATCATGAAACTATTGCTTGTCATCATGTTTTGGAGCTCATTTTATCAGATATAAAAATGAAACTTTGATGTTTGTAATGCAGCACATCTTAATTGAATGAGTTGCATATTTAACCTGCAGAAAGTTTAGTAGGATAACTTTTCGTCAAATTTAATAAATCAGAAATATTCGGTTACTGTAAATGTGCAGCCTCTTGGAAAAACCACACGGATACCGCTGCACGTGCGATTTGAAAAAAAAGGTGCGCGAAATGTTATACAATTAGGAGTTAGTTAATTAGCAATTTAATACAACTATCACAACCAAGAAACAAGCGAAAACCCTTGGGCGGACGTTCGGCTCACTTCTGGTGCCGTTGTCAACGCTGAAACGCTACGCTGAACTGGTTCATACGTCATGGTGCAAAAGCAGGAAACGAGCTAGGACAGGAAGAACTTGAGTTTAGTCACGTGTTAGTCGGCGAAGTGGAAATGATATGGATTCCATGTTGAGATGAAGTGTTTCAATTCAGCTGTTTTTTGGCTGTTTCTTGGCTATGATAGTTATAATTACCTGTAAATAATTGTTTGATGCAAACAGCCCCGCAAATACAACTGTGACTAAACCTCAAAAATCCGCTGCAGCAGCTTGTACCAGAGTTCGCTCACATTGGTTTGTAGACAAAACTTTTGTTTGTATGACGAGAATCTTGTAGGGGCAAACAGAGTCGCGTGTTTAGTACTTCGAGTGCAGTTGATCGATGTTAAAAGTTTGTGTTGAATCACGGAAATCACTTTAAAAGATCTACTTGATTTGTCGAGAAAAATTGCTTAATTTTCTTGTTATTGTTTGGCATAAGCATCTTATTTCTAATAATGCGGTGTTTATAACACATTTTGTACCTTGGCCCTTTTATATATATGTTTTAAATTCGTTTATGGTAATTCAAAAAATACCGCGGCACTTGAGTAGAATTCCTAACAACACGTGCTTAGTAATTTCGGAGATAGTCAAATTACTTCACTGAGAACGAGCTTGCTGTTCAAAGTGCGGCTATAGTTTATCGATCAACTATTTCTTCGTTGACTAATCATTTGGTGGTCGATAAAGAACACAAATGAGTCGGATTACGAGGGAAGATTCTACAACGTGAGAAACAAGTTTCATACTTCGAAACAGAAAATTTTTTTCGTTTTTGTGTATTTTTAATCAATCATACCTACTTGAAAATTATAAACGTAAATATTTTGCTTTTCTTTTGAGAAGCTTTTGTTTAAACTACAGTATTCACAATTATTTGTTATGAAAAAAAGTTTATCCTAAGCAAAAACTAAGTTGCTCAATGCGAGGCAGCACGGACGAAAGCTCATAAAACTCAATAGTTTTGCCAAAATTGGTTTGATGAATGTTAAATATATTTTCTGGGAGCTCGACACAGCAGAAAACCAATGGCAGAGCTCAAGTAGCTTATTTTTTTAAAACCGGCAAAATATAAATAAGTCATTTCTGCTAAAAGATTCTTCTAATCATTCACGTTAAAAAAATAATTGGGGATTTTCATGATGTAATAATCGCGCCGATTTTGCGTTCTATGACTCGCGATACAAGTCTCATTGAAGAGAATCCACTTCAGCACAGTAGGCTATGTAACGCTTACAGTACAAATGGTGGATTTTCCAGGTCATGTGACAGCGTGGGAACGAAAGTAGATGCGTTCGCGGCAACGTGACTAACATTGGTCACTCGTATTACGCAATGAGCTGAAAATAACAGCAAGCAAGCAATTTCTTTTCAGCAGGAGTCGGCCGAGCGTTTGCTGCATTAGGCTCTCAATTAGGACATCCTCCATAAGGCATAATTATACCTCACTGATATAAAAACCTAAGTTGGGCATTCATGCGGCCCAAAAAAAATGTTAAAAAAACGAAATGAGAGACTGGAAAGAGATAATGTGGCTGCTTCCCGGAAATCACCAAGTGAAAGTAATTAGTGGCGTAGCGAGAAATTTTAAAAGGAGAGGGGCATGAACAACTAAACCCATCAAAGGAGTCTGGCACATTTTAGTCACTTAACATTTGATCATTTTTACTAAAATGCTAAGTCAGAAAGGGTAAGGCATGGCACAATCCCCTCCCTAAGTACTCTCCTGATGTTAAGGTACAAAGTTTGTCACGTTGATGCTGTAAACTACATGAGTCAAGCATCGGAAGTTGAGACATTCTACGTCTTAAACATGCGGTTTCTATTTCTGAGTAAAGCTAAAAACACTGACAGTAATGCAGATGCTTGCCCGGAGGGCAGATGCTTCCATGTAGCCCGGGCTGTGATTAAGTCTGTACAAAGCTACAAAGCTTTTCTCTTGTAAAGTTACAATGACAGACCGAAACCAAATCTGCCGACCCGGAAGGGTATCTACTCTTCCCGATGCTCAGCCAAGGCCTACTAACCGGCAAACGTCCTTTTCAGGACGGGGCGATGTTTGCTCTGCTTCAGGGCACATCGTCAACAAGTTCCGAAGGCCAGCAATCCTGCAGCTGAACATTGAAGGCCTCACTGCAAGCAAGATGAATGTCCTTCACCATCTCGCTGTTTGAGGCACTCGTCATCCTACTACAGGAGACCCACTGTGCATCTACCGACAAGCTTGTGATTCCAGGCTTCGCACTAGCTGGGTCCTGTTTAAACAGGATACACGGCCTTGTTACATTTGTCCATGAGCGACTAAAATGGACTCTAATAGATCAGTCCCCATTTACATCAGAGACTGAGTGGTTATGCGTAGACGTTGATGGCTATAAAATTGTCAATGTTTACAAACCTCCACCTACACCATTGCAGACTACCGACCTACCAGTGTTTCCACACCCTGTCCTATACTCGGGTGATTTCAACTGCCCTCATGTGAATTGGGGCTACAGCAGCAACAGCGCTGATGGAGAGTGTCTTGTTGCTTGGGCAAGCCTTAGTGGTCTTGTCCCTCTCCATGACCCAAAGGACATGGCCACTTTCCACTCAGGCCGCTGGAACACTGGCACCAACCCGGACCTGGCGTTTGTTAGTGTTGGTCCTGATAGTCGCTTACCTGACAGGCGTATTTTAGAGAAGTTTCCTAGGTCACAACATCGACCTTCGCTCATTGTTCCACCAAGGCTCACTCTGTCAGTTTCAAGTATGCCTGTTAAGCGATGGAACTTCCGCAAGGCCACATGGAGCCATTACAATGCCCTGACCAACCAACTCGCTAAGAGCTTGTTGCCACCTGATACATCTGATGTGGACCGGGCATACCAGGACTTCTGTAATGCCATCAGCACAGCAGCCAAAAAGTATATCCCACGTGGTCGACGAAACGACCACATTCCGTGTTGGGATGCTGAGTGTGAGAACCTCTATCAGATGTTCCTGCAATTGCCTGAGGGATCTGACTCTAGCAGGGCTGCTTCTGCCCTGCTGTCCAGGCTTGACGGAAAACGCAGGCTTGACAGAAAACGATGGTCTGAGGCAGTCCAAACCATCGACTTTTCTCACTCCAGTTGTAAAGCATGGAGCATGTTAAACAACTTAACTGGTAGATCACGACGTTCCCCTCGTCATTGTGCAGTTTCAGCCAATGCCATCGCATCAGTACTGGTCAATAACAGCAAATACGAGGATATTGATCGCAAGTCATCCCGGCTTGTGTCTCAAGAAGTGTCTGATCTTTGGAGGGCCTCTACAACAAGTGCAGTGAATGTCTGTGGAAGCTTTACTCCCTCAGAATTCGCAGCCGCCCTCAAACATCTGAAACCAGGAAAAGCTCCAGGTCCAGACTCTATTTGCCCTGAGCTTTTGCTCCATGCTGGAGCTGCCCTGAAATCCTGGCTGTGTGGCTTTCTTTCATCCTGTTTGCACCTCCTCAAAATTCCAAAAATCTGGAGAAGAGCGTTGGTTGTCGCGATCCCCAAACCAATGAAACCTGTAGAGGACCCCAAGAGCTATCGCCCAATCTCTTTGCTCTGTGTCCCCTACAAGATCCTCGAGAGGCTCATTTACACCCGTATCGAGCCCATTGTCGACCCGCTTCTTCCTCGGGAGCAAGCTGGGTTCCGACAGGGTAGGTCCACAGTAGACCAAACTGTTCTACTTACCCAACACATCGAGGACTCATTTGAGACCAAGAAGAAGGCCGGTGCTGTTTTTGTCGATCTGACAGCTGCTTATGACACTGTCTGGCATCGTGGCCTCACCTGTAAGCTGCTGAGACTCCTTCCTGATAAACACATGGTCCAAATGATTATGGAACTTATCCGGAATAGAAGTTTTACCCTTTCCATCGGTGACAGCAAGCGAAGCAGGTTACGACGTTTGCGAAATGGTCTCCCACAGGGATCAGTCTTGGCTCCCCTCCTTTTTAACATCTACACATACGATCTGCCTTCCACAATTTCCTAGAAGTATGCGTATGCCGACGACCTGGCACTGATGCATACCTCGAAAGACTGGAAGACTTTGGAGGGCACTCTAAGCCAAGACATGACAACACTTTCAGCGTATCTCCAGACTTGGAGGCTGAAGCTCAGCCACACTAAGACGGTGACGACGGCCTTTCATTTAAACAACCGAGAGGCGAAACGTGAGCTCAAAATCTTCGACAACGGCAAACTATTGCCATACTGTCAAACTCCAACCTACCTTGGTGTAAAGCTGGACAGGTCGCTCACTTTTCATCATCACCTAGAGGCACTGCGCAAGAAACTTTCCACTCGCGTCGCACTGTTGAGGCGACTTGCAGGCTCGAGATGGGGTGCAGGAGCCAAAACATTGCGAACAGCCGCCTTGTCCCTGGTTTACTCCACAGCTGAATACTGCGCACCTGTTTGGTGTCGTAGTGCTCACACTCGGCTAATCGACAGTGTTTTAAATGACGCCTTGCGCATTGTCACTGGATGTCTGCGACCCACTCCAACGGACTACTTGCCAATCCTCGGAGGCATCCAGCCAGCTGAGCTTCACCGTCGAGGAGCGACACTCTCCCTGGCTAACCGCGCCACCCTTAACCCTGCTCATATTCTACATGAGCAGCTGGTCGGGAAACAAAATGCGCCCCAGGGAAGGCTCAAATCAGGACGCCCGTTTGTACCCGCTGCACAGAAACTACTGGATAGTCTGACCGAATCAGACATTCGCGCAGCGCAATGGATGGATTATGTATGGAACATGGAGTACTTGAAAAGTGCATCAAGACTTCATGCTTTTATTCCCAGGGCCAGTCCTGAGCCTCTTGGAATGGGTTTGCCTAGAACATCTTGGGTAAAACTGAATCGTCTGAGGACTGGCGTAGGGCGATTCCATTCATCCATGTACAAATGGGGTGTTGCTCCTTCACCGAATTGTGAGTGTGGTGCCTCTGAGCAAACTGCAGACCACATCATTTCTACATGCCCCCTACATCGTGCACCAAAAGGAATACAAGGTCTGTTGGTCCTGGATGATGACACCCGACGCTGGCTTAAAATCAACGCCGTCAACATCTAAACCGTCGGAAGAGGATGCCCAACCACACGACGACGACGACTAACAGTAAAAACTTTTTTTGAGGTTCTAACACTTTTTAAATAGGCCTACGTACCGTGACTTTGCATAATGAACAGAGGTGGAAACCGGCAAAGCATAGCGAGCCACCTCGATTGCACAATATTTATAGAGGGCAAAGTTTACTTTCACTCTTCCGGGGCGAGCCCAGGAATTTAAAAGGGAGTGGGCTCAATTTAAAGCCATGCCAGCTGGACCGGATTTTGACTGTAAGAGGCATTAGGCTGTTTGATGACACTGATTGGAAGAGCAAAAAAAAAACGTCCGCAGAAGACCTATTTTTTCGCTGAAATGTGGTGAAGAGCAAAAAAAAGATCTGCACGTCCTCACGAGTCCTGGTTTTCACTGAAAATCATGTTGCTCCTGCCTGGTCTTGGTGGTCGATTATCAAAAGAAGAAAAGAAGTCATCGTTGTTCGTGATGAGGCCCATTTTTTTTCTCCGAGGCCCTAGGTTTCAGCCTGCTTAGCCTATACGTAAATCCGGCCCTGCGTGTCAGTTAACTTTCTCTGAAAAACGAGCTTTTCGTGCTTGCTTCAACTTCTGCCGGACTTATTCTTCTAAAACCTCCAAACAACTGTGGTTTCTTTGCAATCGAACGTGTTAAAAGTAACTCCACAATTTTGTTATATGATTTCTTTTAATACCGGTCTGGATAGGCATTCTAATATTTTTTATAGGACGTTGAAAGTACCCCCCTCCCCAGAACTAGCTTTGTTATACTTTTAATGCCGGAGTAGGACAATGCTGGCTGGACATTTCACAATTACATATATCAGCTTTACAACATGAAAGTTTTTTTGCATTTGGCTGCGGGGGTGAGGGCGGCCCCAGTGACCCCAGTGCCCACTGGGTACGCCCCTGCTCTTTAAATTTCGGTTTAAAAATACCGGTACACAATTTTACGTCGCAAATTCACTAACCATTCATGATGAGTTACGTTTTATGCCGTGAAATCAAAGTTCGCGCGAGGAAGAAAGATAAAGCCACAGTAGTAAATCTTAAAACTGGACGTTTCGACAACATAGGTTTAGCTGACACCATTAGCAGTGTATGCAAGGCAGTACAAAACTGTAAGGTAAATAAAGGGGAGAGAATTTGGAGTCAACGTTAAGCAACGACTCATGTTTTTGAATAACAAGTGATTCAAAAATTAATAAGCGTGCAGGATCACCAGCACCACTAAGCATGTTGGGTTAGCAAAGTCCACTTTATGGTCAGGATTGTCCGTTAAGTGTCGGCACACCTCGGATTTATCCTAATGGGAATGCTTCTTAAGTCTGTTAATAAGATTAAATTTGTTAATACACTGCTGATGATGTCAGCTAAATCTGTGTTGTGGAATGCACGTCCAGTTTTGAGAATTACTGCGGCTTGACTTCTCCTGCTTAAGCTATTTTCGTCCCATATTTATTGTATTCCGAAATTTTGCGCGGTTTGTTTTTATGTCACAGATGTTGCATCACTATTCAGCATGCAGTTAAATGTGAAACAGTTTAAAGAAAGAAGTTATCTATTCCACCTGTGTGCTGCTCGCTTAATCCCAGAAAAGTAACATCATATTTTTATGCCTTAAAAGGTAACAATTACAATTTAAACAACTTCCCTTATACTGAAAATTCTTTTATTTCGAAAGTATGCAATGAAAACACAAATGCCGCCTCAAAATTGAACATAATTTAATTGAAATTACGCTTTGCATTGCTATCGTTTGTGAGTAACAAAAATAGTTCAAAAAAACATACTTTATACAACAAATTGTTAAATCAAAAAATAGTTTACTTTAGGTATTTTAATATTTTTATGGGCTTTTCAATAATTGCAATAATAGGACTGCTGCTTGACTTGAAGATCTATGATTCTGTGAAATAGTTTACAGGTCTTTACAGGTTCTTTGCAGGTCTCTGTAAATATATGATTATTTACAGATCTCTAAAATTTGTGAAGTCTACGCATAAGCTTATAAGTTCTGAGCACAGTTTTGCAACTTCTTGAGAAACCGGTAAATTTTTTTTGAAGAGGTTTAATTCAAGAACATTATGTTTTTGTTTTTATTTGTGTTTTAAAGCAATTATTTGGATACCTTTTTCCGTGCATCCAGTCCTTTCACTAAGTATGTTGAGGCGTTTTCATTAAAAGAATAGGTCTACATATAATAAAATGAAAGCTTGCCCTGTTAAAATTATGGTTACATGTCGTTACAAGTAGCCTAGTATTTTCATTTCATTTTTGAATAAAATTGTTAAAAATTCCTATATTTTAATAAAATTCGTTTAAAATTAGTACAAGTTTATGGTTACACGTAGTTGCAAATAGTGTTTTCACTTACATTTTTGAATAAAATTGCTAAAAATAGTACCTGAATTGTAATAAAATCCGTTTAAAATTAGTACCAGTTTACGGTTGCATGTAGTTACAAGCAGTGTTTTCAATACATTTTTGAATAAAATTGCTAAAAGTACCTGAATTGTAATAAAATCCGTTTAAAATTAGTATCAGTTTACGGTTGCATGTAGTTACAAGCAGTGTTTTCAATACATTTTTGAATAAAATTGCTAAAAATAGTACCTGTATTGCAATAAAATCCGTTTAAAATTAGTACCAGTTTACGATCGCATGTAGTTACAAGTAGTATTTTCAATTTATTTTTGAATAAAATTGTTAAAAATACCTATATTTTAATAAAATTCGTTTAAAATTAGTACAAGTTTATGGTTACATATAGTTACAAGTAGTATTTTCTCTTCATTTTTGAATAAAATTTTAAAAAATACCTATATTTTAATAAAATTCGTTTAAAATTAGTAAACTTTTGAATAAAACTGTTAAAAATTGTTAAAAATACCTATATTGTAATAAAACTTGTTTAAAATTAGTACGAGTTTACGGTTGCATGTAGTTACAACTTACAAGTAGTATTTTCGGTTACATTTTTGAATAAAATTGTTAAAAATATGGTGCTGGTATGCGAAAAAAAGTGAAGTGTAGATCACAAAAAGAAAAATTACTGTTCTCTTACGCAATAACGGAAACGCTCTTCTTATGGGACCGTATGAGAACAAACGTTTTTGTATGAGACCAAAATGACATTTGGAAAAAATGGGTTCTGGGGAAATGAGTAACGAGGGAGGTGGGCACCAGTAAAAATGGGTACCAGAGCAAATAGGCTCTTGGGATAAATGGAGAACAAGCCGAATGCTAATGGGGACTTGGGCGAAATGGGCACTGGCAAACAGCAGGCACCTGGGCAGATTGGTACCGGGGCAAATAGGCTTTGAAGCAAATAGGCGCTGGGGCAAATGGGCACCGAAGCAAACCGGCACTGGGGATAAATAGACTTTGGGAAAAAGTGGCAATGGGCATATAAACACTTAGGGCATACCAAATTACCCATTCTGCCCCAAATGCCCGTTTGTTCTAGTGCCCATCTGCTCCAATGCCCGTTTCCACCAGCCCCCATTTGCCCCAGTATCCATTTTTCTTCGGTGCTAATTTGTCCAGGTACCCATTTTAGCAAGGTGCTCATTTGGCTCGGTGCCTATTTCCCCTAAATGTCTTTTGGTTTCATACGGCCCCCACAGTCCTATATTCGGTCTCATTTGGTCCCATAATATGCGGTCCCATACGTTTTTAGTTCTACCGCTTTTTATGTGCACTAGGTTTACGTAACAATGAAAATATTGCTCTACAGTATTTCTGAGAAGTGGGACAAAACTAAAAGTGAAAGAATGCTGTAGCATGAGAAGTCGTGTAAATTGCAGAGAGATTGAGTTTGATTTTCCTTTCAGTTTAAAACAGAAATTGAGAACTACACGACTGTTCAAGTATCATTATTGACTTTATAGTGACACATTGAATCTTCGATGATGCTGTTTCGGCTAGTTCATTTAGACAGATGGTTTATTGTCGAAGGGTAATGATCCGAAATCTTTAAATTTTTCTCGCAGTGTTTGCAGAGTGGCGTATACATGTTCAACCATGCTGTATAGGCTGTAGTGAATTTTGTTATCAAGTTTGAGAGAGATTTTTTCAATGTTTTTCAATATTCTTGACTGTTCCTGCAAAATTCCTTTATCATTTACAGCATGCCATGTAGTTTGACATACTCAACAACACTTTAATTGTTAGGAAGTAAGTTATATTCTATTGCTACATTATCACATGTTTTATAATTATCATTTGGGCCAATTAACTCTCGGGCATCTAAAATTCCGGCATCAGAAAATTCTTTTATATACATTGACTTGCCATTGTATTTGACGAACTTGTTAAGTCATAAATGTGTTTCACTGTTCATTTCAGCAAATGTAGCACCCACGCAATTTTGTAATACAGAAAACGATGTGGTTAACGATCGTAGCGCCAAAAGCTTTTGAGTCACTTTCGATGTTAGTTTCAGATTGGAAGTCAATGCAGCGTACAGTAAGTTATGGTAAAAAACAAACTTTCAATAGATTTCCATAGCGAAAAAAGGATTCATTAAACAAGCACGATAGATACTTTGCATGCAATGCGGTAAGGTAAGATGGAAGATGAATCATATTTGCCCCACCTTTCTCAAAGCTGCTACATAATGTATTCCTCCCAACCCGCTCCCATTTGGAACCCCAGACAAACTGATACATCAGTTTATTAATTTTAGTAATGAAAATTTGGGAAAATATTACTGGTAACATTAATACTTAGTACGTAACTTGTGGTATCACTAAACCTTTTATTAAAGTGATTTTACCAATTAACGTAAGGTTTCTGCAAGACCACAGATTTAAAATACTTTTAGTTTTGTCAATAACATTAGCACAGTTTAAAATTTAAATCCACTAATTTTTTATCGTTATTATCACTTTTTTTGATCGGCATCGATATGCCCAAGCATTTAATGTCAGCTTTTTTTTTTGTTTGTTTTTGGGTTTTTCAAGCCACATAATTGAAGCTTGAGTTTTTATATCAGTGAAGTATACAGTATATGCATCATGGAAGATGACCTAGCTGGGCAACAAACCCGCAAAACCAGTTTCGCAGCCCGATGCACCAACCACTCGGCCAACTTCACGTGCTATTTAATGTTAACTTACAGCTGTGGCGTGTGGCTATGGATTTGGGGTGCCCCCTTGCGGGTGAGTGAAATCAAAATGAATTTTCAAGATGTTTACTCCCGCTAAGCAAATAGTTGATAACCTTTTTAGCCTTCAGTTTTTAATGCAGGACTCCTAGAGCTAGGGTTTGCTGAATATGGATCCCCACGGTTGGGTGTACTGCGAAAGAAGAGATTTGAATAATTGATAGGCGGTACAGAACTTGAGAATAGCTTTGAGAAAAGGTATTTTCGCGTTAGGCTTCAAGAAACCCTCTGTCATAACTCTTTAGAGTAGCTTTGAAAAAAGCTGTTTGTCCCAGAAGCTTTTCGTGACGCACTCGTCAGTGAGTAATCGCATCAAAGTGAGAACCAGAAAGTAAGGTCTGGTGATTCATGAATATTAGTTTAGGACGGCAGCAAAGCGGTAGTTGCATTGGCGAATCCAATCGAACGCGGGAAAGTCACGCGCAGTTCTGATTGGACTAGTCGTGCAGACCTAAATTCTACTTAACAAGTTTAAGAGTATAGACAAATTCTTTCTGTTTGCATAGATTAGTTCGCCGTACTTTAATGTAGCTGGCTTCGAGCAGACTGAGATGAAAAAGACTGCACGCATCAGAACTGCGCGTGACTTTCCCGCGTTCGATTGGATTCGCCAATGCAACTACCGCTTTGCTGCCGTCCTAAACTAATATTCATGAATCACCAGACTTTACTTTCTGGTTCTCACTTTGACGCGATTACTCACTGACGAGTGCGTCACGAAAAGCTTCTGGGACAAACAGCTTTTTTCAAAGCTACTCTAAAGAGTTATGACAGAAGGTTTCTTCAGGGCAGGCGGAACCGCCCCCCGAACTCCACGGCCGGGGGGGCCCAGGCCTGGTCAGGGGCCCCGCCTCAAACACCGCGGCGTATTTTTTACTTGAAAATATTTTAATACATGTTACGAAGCAACATTGATATGTTAGTGCGCGTGTGTGTGGAAAGGTGCTGACGTGTGTGTGTGTGTGGGGAGGGGGGGGGGATTGAAGAATGTTGGACAAAAAGCGTAATTTTCTTCTGTCAAAAATACACATTTCTTAAAATATAAGTATAGCAAAAATATTAACTTCCTTTTTCATGCGCCTTGCTTCCAATGAGGTCGTACATGGTAGGTGTTTAAAAGGTGTAGGTTTAGGCCTACCATGGTTTTTGCACAAAAGCATTAGGGGTGTGCGATTCCGCATGCAAAGTGGATCAAAATTGATTTGTCAAACGGATCTTTAAAACTTCAAATTTATGACATGTTACACCTTTAAATAAGGCTACTTTAAACTTCAATTGTTCTTTTAAGTTCCGGTTTATGCCAAATAGATTGATCATTTTCTTGGATACTTTTCTCCTGCTTTCTCCCATGTCATGTCACACAGTGCTGGGCCGTTTCTCATTAATTTTAATTCATTATTGCGACACTTAACAGAGCACAAAAAACAGCCAGTAGTTAAAGTGTTAAAACGATTTTAGGTGAAACATTTGCCGGTAGACCGGTAAACGCAGTGCCGTAGCAGCTCAACTTTGGGCCCCCCCCAAAAACCCTTTCAAGTCCCCAATACTTAGCTTTCGATATGAATTGTTTTAGGTTTTTCCAGGGGTAACAACTCAGTTTCTCACCACAATGCGAATACTGTGGTAAAATTAAAACATATAACGCGTTATCACTGTGTAAAAATAAAAGGTGTAATTTTAAGACAAGTTTGTTACACCCAATTCATTTTCCATTAAAATCGTTTAGCTCAGGGTTTTTCTACCTTTTTCTGCTCATGGCCCACTAAAATGATAAAATATGATGGTGGCCCAATAACTTTTGCTAAAAGGTACAAAGTCAACGTGATGGCATGATTAGGGAATGCTGATGTCGCTCTCTAGTCAAGCTCTGTGGCCCACTGTTGGGCCATGGCCAATAGGTTGAAAACCTCCGGTCTAGCTAGAGCGCACTTTTTCGTACACAGATGTTCTTTTGGCAGCATCATAATCTGGAGATCGGGCGCATTAACTTTCGATTGACAACATGGCCAGCGAAGAACCAATCGGATGGCCGAGTGGATAGAGCGTGTGCTTCTGAGCCTGAAGGAGTGAATAGACTGAGGGTTTGATCACTAGTCAAGTCAAACCAATGACTTAAAAATTGGTATTCACAGCTTTCCAACTAGACATTCAGCATTAAAGGGATAGTGTTAAGAAAGCCGTCAAGTTTGCTTGTGCCGTTGGGAAAAACACTTAACGAGATTCCCCCATCTAAGTGCGGTAGGTAGACAGATGGCAGGCAACTCCTAAGGGAGCTCGTGTAGCGCCCCATTGCTTTCTGTGATAGGTGGATAAAAATGCCAACAAATGGAAAGAAAAAAGATAGTCTGCTGTTTGCCATATTAGATGTAATAAACGTTTTAATAAATTTCAGTTTTCTGAAGCTTTGTTCAGCACTGGTAACAGTAACAACGCATTTTGTAAACTCGAGAAGCAAGGCAAGCGAGCACTTACAGGTATTACTATTGAATTAAAAGTTCAACGGTGTTGAAGGGAGACTGCCAAACGAGCTTGTGTCGTTCTAATCAGCAACCATCTGATATAAATATCAAATGCAATAGACTCCAGCCGTGAATCGAACCCGTCGCAAAGAATCTGAACCTGCGTGCGGTATTGCCAGATCATATTGCTGACAATGGCTGTTCATGCACGAAGCTGCTGGGTGTAAACAACAATGCAAAGACAGAAGCGACATCACATGTCAGCTTAAAACTTTCTAGTATCGACATAATAGCCTGGTCCACCAGTTGTTTTAAAAAGTTTGCTTTGAATCTCTTCCTCAGAAGCTGTACGATATAGATTTGCATCGTAACTAAACATTCTCTTTTTCTATTTTCATTCTCTTTTTTTTTACTTTTTGATTGAGGAAGACCGGACCAATGTCCAATTCCTGCGCTATTTCAAAAGCACACGTTTTCAAACTAGCAAATCCTTTTTCAATGGACTTATGTATTCGATGTCAGATTATGGTTGCTGACACAGATATAAGGTAGGATTGAATTTAATTTACCGATCGGATGGCCGAGTGGATAGAGCATCTGCTTCTAGATTGGTGGACTCCGAAATTCAATTCCGGGTCCGGTCAAACCAATGACTTGAAAATTGGTATTCACAGCTTTTTTGGTTGACGTTCAGCATAATGGATAGCGCGAAACAAGCGGCAAGTTCGCTTGTTGTGCTGTTGGGAAAGGCACTAAACGGGATTACCCCATCTAGGTGTGGTAGACCGATGGTCGGCAACTCCTAAGCGAGCTCGTATAGCGCCCCGTCGCTTTTTCATGATAGGAGAATAAAATTGCGAATAAATAAAAAATAAATAGATAAAATTTTAAATCTGCTCACAAGGTGTTAATGAATTTGAATTTAATTTTTTCAAGAGGAATGAATTTGAATTTAAGCTTTGAAAAATGATTGCATCCAACTCTGCACCGGCCTCCTTTTTCAAGTCCTACGCGCACTCTTTACACAGTGTATTGTTTATGACATCATTATGCAGTTTATGACGCTATTTGAAAGTAAACGATAGCGAAAAATTTTAAAACTGAAATATATAGAATCTGAGCGCAAAAAATCCCATTCAACGCGATTCGCCAAGCAAAACTTTGTTTTTGAATTGATGCAACTTCGGGTCCTTCAAGACAATTTGGGGCCCCTTTTGGCAGTGTGGGCCCCCCCCAATTGGGGGGTTTGGGGGGCGGCTGCTACGGCTCTGGGTAAACGCTTTCTCTGTGGAACCAGACAGTGTTCTTAAGAATCAAAATTTAATCAAGATGATTGTTATTTTTCACGCACCAGTTATACGGAGAATTTCCATACCGTCCTTGTTTCAAAGATTTGTCCTTATTTTGAGAGTCTACTCTACATCTTGTAAAATATTATTGTCCTTATTTTTAGAAATGCTCTTATTTTTGGCTTTCGTCCTTATTTTGTCTTATTTGGACTTCATAAACCAAGCTTTGTGTTATTTGTCTTGCCTTCTTTTTTGTCTTACCGTTATAGCTGTATTGTGACATCATAAAAGCAACACAATCTTATTTGGAACACAAAAAAGCAAGGCATAGATAGGCATGAAGCATTGCTAGCACCAGGGCTGCGAGCTCGGTCGATTTTTTTATCGAGTTTAAGTTCGAGTTTGAATTCAGCTTATTTTTTCGAGTTCAGCATTTTTATTTTCAGAGTTCCAGTTAAAATCCGGTGAAACTTTATTCAGTTCTTTCGAGTTTAAGAAAAAAGTGATTATCTTGAGCTGGGGGGGGGGCAATTATGTTCACACGAAGGGGCGCATTTGAAAAAATTTTGAATTCGAGGGCCGCACCTCCGTACATGTTCAATTTTCCACTCAAATTCAAGCGAACAGGAAAAAAAGTCATTACGTCCGTACATTTGCGTAGCAAAAAATTTGAAAAAAGAAAGGGGCATAATTTCTTCATTTATCAAGGGTATTTTTTTCGGCAGAACTACTTTGAAGCTGATTGAGAAACAAGAAAGGCTCCAGGGGGTCCGGGGGCATGCTACCCCGGAAATTTTTTGAAAATTAACATGCTGTAATGGCTAATTTAGTACTTTTTGAATAACTTTCGCCAAGTGTGATGCATTTTGTTTGCAGATTTTCGATTATGCGTGTTTAAGGCGTAAAGCTTATCGCTATTAAAGAGGTTCGAAATTATGGAAAAAATGTATACCGGTACATCAAAAACATTTTTGAAAATGGTTAGTGGGAGGATGCATATGCTATTCCTCATCCTACCCCGCTTGATCCGCTCCTGGCCATAAGCCACAGAAATCATAAAGAGTCTGACATATTTCAATCACTTTGCACTAGTAACTTTGTTTTTTTTTACTAAAAGGCAGAGTCAAAAGGGGTGCTATGGCACAATGGACCCCCCCCCTAAATACGCTCCTGCGTCCGCAGGTGTCCTTTTTTCACTGACATTCAGGGCGTAGCTGTAGAAAAAAATCGTCTTTGACTTGATTCACGTAAGGAGTGCATGTTTTCGTAAGTGCCCGCGGGCCGCACTTTGCCCAGCCCTGACCTTGAGCATGTACAGATGAAAATAAGCTCGAGCTTTCTTTAAATATTTTCGAGTTAGAATTCAAGTTCTCAGCCCAGAATATTTTCAAGTTCGAGTGCTCAGCTCAGACTTTTTTCGAGTTCATGTTCGAGTTCGGCTAAAAGATCAATTTCTTGGAGTTCAAGTTCCAGTTCGCTGCCCTGGTTAGCTCGGTCAATTTGTTCATCAACAATCGCACAAATATGCATGAAATGCAAAATAGGATGAAAATCGCATTCTGTGTAAAACCACCTGCTTTTCCATCCATTTCGCTTGCGGATAAAGGGGGCTCCACGTGAAGTTTTCGGGGGGGCCTCAGTTGGTCTAGCGCCGGCACTGGGTTTCTTGAAGCCTAACGCGAAAACAGCTTTTTCAAAGAGTAGAGATTCTGAATTAAGATGGATGCGACTGTTGCTGCAGCATCAGGCTCATATCCGCAATAAGCTGTGGAAAACATGTCTGTGTAACCCAGTGGTTCTCAAACTTTTTTGCACGTTGACCCCTGATTTAAGTATAAAATTTTCCATAGACCCCAAGCCTAGCTCAACAATTGCAAGGAAACAAAATACATCAAAAGTCGAGTTTTTAACTGAAATGCGTGTTAAAATAATACACAACCCGAAAATACGCTTAGGACCACGGATGATGCAAGCATAACATAAAACGTAACTGTCACTGCAGCACACTCGTTTCTCTAGTTTTAAACTATTTACTGCGGCTATCTCTCGCGTTTACAACGATTGTTCTCCGTCTTACTGCACACAGTGCATAGCCTAAAGGCGCGTTTACCGATACGCGACAATAATTTTTCGCACCTTGTTTGTTTTATTTTACTGTTCACCAATCACGCGAAACCTGAAAAATCCTTCTACATTTACTTACATTATAATTTTAGTCGCTTCATCGCGTGTCGCGCTGTCGCGTGTCGGTAAACGCGCCTTAACTGCAGTACCCGCCAGTGTAACAACTGCGCCACATTCACGACAATACTCTTTGTGATGTAACAAGAGAAAATAGAACAGTTTTCATCATGCCATCACAATAGATGATTTAATAAATAAACTTGTTAAAACGAATGCCCTTTTAAACTACTGTAGCTAAGAATCAGCCCTCTTAATTTCGTTTGATTTGTTCAGAAACGTCTTTTGCATTACTTGGCGGATTAATGATAATTTTGAATTGGAAGCTTTATTGCTCCAGTAAACCCCGGCAGTTATTCATTGACCCCCATTCAACCCCTTTGCTATTTTCGACCCCATGGATGGTCCAATTGACCCCTGGGGGTCGATATATTTTAAGCTTTAAGAACCACTTTAAGAACCACTGGTGTAACCTGATGAGTAAAGTGGTCGATGAATCCCCAAAGCACAGATAGTGAAAACAGGCTGTTTAGCTCTGCAGTATCCATTCCATGCACTTCCTAATCAAGCGCTGCGAGCTAAGAGCAGAGTTTGAACGAATTTTCGGGCTTGTTATCACCATAAACCATTTTCAACACTTTTAACACTACAGGGGCGTGGCCAAGAATTAAAAAGAGGGGGGCGCCAAAGCCGGCTAGTGAGCAGTCGACTTAGGGGGGCCAAAGTTTGAAATTAAATACAAAGCCGCTGTCTTCAAAAGAATAAGCTTGTTGATTGGAACGGCCAAGCATTTCGATTGGGGAGGCCAGGCCCCCTGCCCTGGGGGGGGCACAATTAACTTTCTTTGAAAGACTAGCTTTTGTGTTTGCTTCAACTTCTGCCGGACCTATCTTTTTAAAACCTCCAAACGACTGTGGTTTCCTTGCAATCGAACTCGTTAAACTTAACTCCAAAATATTGTTAGATCAGGGTTTCCCAAACTTTTTTATGAACGTACCACTAAAACAATTTCAAAAACCCACCGTACCACTTCAGCAACAAAATTAAAGATACTTACGAAAAAACCCTCAACTAGCCTACAATAGCACTCGCACAATGTATTTATGACGATCCGCGCTCCAACGTAGAAACAAAAAAGGCAATTTATTGAAATATCATTTTCATTTCGTATTTAATGAGATGGATGCGCTTGCTTCTGCGCAACAAGCTTTTTTTTTTTTATTTCTTATTGTTGGCATATTTATCCTCCTATCACGAGAAAGCGACGAAGCGCTGTACGAGCTCGCTTAGAAGTTGCCGGCCATCTGTCTACCACACTAAGATGGGGGAATCCCGTTAAGTGCCTTTCCCAACGGCACAACAAGTAAACTTGCCGGCTTTCTCCACACTGTCCCTTAAATGCTGAGCGTCAAGCAGGGAAGCTGTGAATACCAATTTTAAAGTCATTGGTTTGACCCGACTCGGAATCGAACCCCAAGTCTACCGATTCAGAAGCAGACGCTCCATACCACTCGGCCATCTGATCGGCTTGTCAATGACAATAATAATAAAGCTCGTCCAGAGGCGCCGAGAGAAATTTCGGGCCCCGGGGCAAAAATTTTGTTTGGGTCCTTTGGTCAGCGGTGCCTTAAAATCAGGTGTTGGGCATATAAAGGTCATACCGTCCGTTGATGTTCGAATTTCGACCCGAAATGAAAAAAAAACATCATCGCGTCTGCAGGTTGTAGTTTAAGCTGATGAATTTTGCATTTTAAACCTGACATTTCTGAACCCCGGGCCCCCTTGTGTCCCCGGGCCCCCGGACAGTGACCCCTTCTGCCCCCCCCCCTTCTCGGCGGGCCTGAGTCATACGTCCATATGGACTATAATTGGTTAGGGTTAAACTCGTCCAAGAATCTAACCCGGGACCATCGATCATAATACTAATGCTTTATCCACGTCGTGGACAGATCGGTTAGAATTCGGCTCATGACCTTCCCGTGGTGGAATCGATTCCAAAACTCAACCACTTAAATGCGGATACTATCCACATCGTCGTAACGTTTGGATTTAACTCGCCTAAGCATCGAACCGGAGTCCAATAATTAAGGCAGCAACGCGCTGTCCACATGGCAGAGTCCTGCGCTGCAGAAGCCAACATTCTCCGTACGACCAGTCGGCCATGCACTGGCTTGTACCCGTCCAAGAATCGAACCATGGTTATGCACGCAACAGGGTTGGCCGCTCCAGAAGCGACCATGTAGCATGGTTGGGGTTAGGCTAGACCCGCAGAAGATTCGAACCGGATTTCGATACTTCAGAGGCAAAGGCGCTATCCACGCGGCAGAGTCTGTGAACGGACGAATTGGACCATTTCAAGACAAATAAACAAATTGGCAAGAGGACAAATCGGCCTAGGACGAACCAGCAACAGAACGAATAGGCGCGAGAACTAAACAGCAAATATTATACTTTACCCTTATTGAAACTTTCTCCATCGACTTAAACTCCCTGATGTAATAATTGCTTTCTATCATGTTGTTTCTTAACCCTGAAAATCAATTTTTTCATGCGTTGGTAATGGATGCAAAAGAATCTTCAACCCCCGAAACAAGCTGAATCCGGAAACGGAAATCTTTTATCTATACTTCTATATTGCACCGGTATTGTGATTATGACTCAAGCCATTTATGCAGAAATTGAAAGCATTTGATTTTTACAATTCATTGCGGTGTTTAAAATAGCTGCAACCCACATAAACTGAGCAAAAATGAACTTAAATGAAAAAAAAAATCGTGTAACATAACACGGTTGTTAATTATTTGACGTTTTACTGTTTCAACTTCAGAGTGTCAGCACGCACATCGTCGTAGGCTACAATCTGAAATTATAAAACATTTTAAATTTTGCTAATTGTGACTCATTAATGTAGTTACTCCACTGACTAATGCAGAGAGCTGATGACACAGCAAAATTTTAGTTTGGCCTAGTCGTATTTAAACATCAGATCCGGCACTTTGAAATTGCAAGAGGACTTTTCACTTTTACATACCTAAAAACTTCCGCATCCACTCATGGACTCATTTTATCATCGTTCCAAGTTGGTTTCTTGTTTCATAAAAATCTCAGCGAAGATTCGAGTCTCGACGTTCGCGATCACTAGAAGAATTGCTCCACCTTCGATGCAACTGGAAACTTCGTCGGCCCTAGGTCGGAGACACGCAGGTGTCTGAAACTGAAAGGTCGGAGACACTTTTTTCGGCCGTAAACCAGGTTAAAAACTCGAAGAACTCGGTATTTTTGCCGAACTCGAACAACAATATCCCTGAATTCGAACAACACACATCCCTGAACTCGAACAACACACATCTCTGAACTAGAACAACGCACATCCTGAACTCGAACAACACTCATCCCTAAACTCGAAACAAATTGATCGAGTTTTGAACTCATCCTAAATTTGACGAAAATTCTTAAACTTGAACTAAATAAAAATTCCTGAACTCGTAAAATTGAAAATGAAGAAATTTAACAAATTTTTAATAAACTTGAACTCGGTTACAAATGGTTGAGAGTTCGCATCCCGGTCGTAAACATTGATGCCAGTCACAAGTTGGGTGGAAAGTGAAGAAACAGCTGCAGGCGAGACACAAAACCTTATCGTCGTTTCATTCGCCAAAATGCAAGTTGATGACGTATATTCCACAATGTAAACATGAAACGATCAAAATATGATTTGCGCGAGTCATGAGTCGGTGGAATCACGAAGAACGTTGGCACAGAGTCGGATTGCACAAAAACATACCAAGACACGAAAAATCACAGTTTTTATAAATTTCAGATTTTCCCGTTGAATGGAATCACATCGCACCGATCAAAATATGATGGAAAGTTCGATTGAAATGGAACAAAAAATTAAATTTTCAGAATACAATAAATATGGGACGAAAATAGCTAAAGAGGAAAAATAAAGTAATTCGGGACGTTTCGACAACATAGATTGAGCTGTCATCATCAGGTGCAGTGTAAGCAAGGTAGTACTAAACTGCATAGGACGGTGACAACTGAATCTATGTTGTCGAAACTTCCAGTTCTAATTACCGTGGCTTTATTTTTTTCCTTGTTAAGCTATTTTTATTCTTATATACGGTGAAGTAAACACGAATTTAGTGAATGAATATTCCGCAGCAATTAATTTGTATAACAACTGCGTAATGAAGCGTCGCCATGGTAACAAACGGCGCGTGTAATTTTATTGTTCGCTCACAATTTATGAAACAAATTACGATGAATGACGAAAACCACGTAGCACTCATTTCATGTCGCAATCACGAAGGGGAAATCCCTGTTCCTAAAATCCTTTTATGATCGATTGAACATTTTGTCTATACTTCGTGCACTGATACCGACAAGAGAAAAGAAAGAAATCAATAGCGAGCTTCTAAGATTCATTGTAACCGTTTTTCTTTTGCGATTTATAGATGAAATAATCGCTAATTTTTGTTTTCGTTTTGAACAAAAGCACTCACCACTTTCTTCACTTTTCTGATTCGTTGGTGATTTTATAAAGCGCTGTAAGCTTCTTGTAGCAGCGCTCTACCACCGAGGGGGGACAAAGCATTCACAAGAGTTCCTTGAATTTAAGTGAGTTTTCAGCAGTTTGTTGAACTTTAATTTCAATATTTACTTATGAATGAATTTAATTTTATGGAAGCATAGAGCAGATTCTCCATCTTTCACCCGCGCGGATTCTACCGACTAGTATTTCATGTTTTTCCTTCACGTTTTGAAAACAAAGTAGAAATTTCTCGAGGTCGAAATGGTTTAAAGCACTGCATTATAAAATCTTTTTCGTCAACAAACATAAACATCTTTAAATTATGATTCAATATTGTTCAGATCAACTTTTAATTTAGTTCAAAACCTTTACCGCCTGTTTCTCGCAAAGCGCGGTCTTCAGGAGATGTCTCATTCAAAAATAAATTATGATTCAGAAATTAATTTTTCAGGTATCACATCTAAATTAAAATTATTTCCATTGAATTTCGTATTTTGTTGCATATTTATCCTCTTATCACGAGAAAACGATTAAAGCGCTATAACGAGCTCGCTTAGGAGTTGCCAGCCGTCTGTCTTATACCACACTAAGATGGTAGAATCTCGCTAAGTGCCTTTCCCAACGACACAAGTAAACTTGCCGGCTTGTTTTCTGCACTGCCTCATTAATGCTGAACGTCAAGCAGGGAAGCTGTGAATACCAATTTTAAAGTCATTATTTTGACCCGACTAGGAATCAAACCCAAGTCTACCGCTCAAAAGGCGGACGCTCTAACCACTCGGCCATCTGAGCTGTTTTCATTCGGTCATCTGAACTGAGCTGTTTTCATTCGGTCATCTGAACAGAGCTGTTTTCAATTACTGCGACAAGGAAGATCGCAACTGACATGGTGCGGATATGTGACATGAATGGCGCGGGAAATAACAGCTAAACAACTGATGTATTCAACGGCTGACGACCTATAGAGGCTGCCCAAAAACTCATGGGCTGGATTACTTGGAATAGCTTGGTTTGTTCCATCTTAAAATTTTACCAAAGCTTTTCCCAAACGTCGCAGAACAGCGAGATCCTTGAAAAACCAACTTGAGCTGTTGCGAAAAGATAAGCGAATCTCAGTAAAATACAGTAGAATGGAATATTTTGAAAACAGAGATCTTGCACAAACGCAAATTATTTTGTTGCACCATCAAAAAACTTGTAGGCCTACTATTCCGGTAAAACAAATAAATAAATAAACTCTAGAATGTAGACGTAGACGAGAAAATAAAGAGCAGTAGCTTTCTGTCAGATGCAATACTGCTGCAGAGTTACAACACTTCAAAAAATTTATTTTTTTCGGGAAGGAGTTGATCGTCGTACTTGTCTTATTTCCGCTAAGGTAAGACGGGTAACCATCAGCAAATGACACATCTTCGTATCGTTTAAAGATAATATCTGTTTAGGTGTGTGAGCATCAATCTTTATATTGCATCACCATTGCGCGTGACTCGCTTAATCGTTAATTATGCAGCGCATCACGCTGACATTTTCATGTTTCAAATTGCCATAAAAGTCACATTTCATTCACCTTTAATTTTATCATAAGCTATCAAAATTTCATGTTAAATAAATTGCAAATGCATGATCATTGAGTATGACCATGCAGCTTCTAGTAAATTAACTTTGCGTTGCAAATGTGGAAAATTTGATGTCGTATATTTTTTATTTGGCCTAAAATGAAAAAAGCAACGTTTATTTCCGAGGCAATTCCTAAAAACTTTCAAGCTCTTTGGAAATTAAAGTATCAAGTTCTAAAAAGTCACAAAATCTTGACCGTGAGATGCCATTTTTGCGTCACCTAACTGATAAGCTTATTATACTTTCAAAAAATTTTTCAAGAAAGTATCACAAAGTCTAATTTTCACATTTTCATGCATATAACACCTTCTGCGTCCGTCTTTCCGATGACATAACATAAAAAATTATTTTAGCTCAGATAAAAATTGGAAAATTGATTGATACAAACTTTTGAAGACTTTTTACCCAAACACTTAAGAAAAGTGAAAAAATTAACGCATTCTGTCTCAGTAGGTTACCTTGCACTAACCTAGACCCACACGTAAAAATTGTAAATACTTGATTGAACACGAACAATGAAGCTTTGGGAAGTCTTTAGTTCACCAGAAACCCAAAGCTTTATGGGCTGTTTAACCTAAACTACAGTAGGCATAATACTGTATTTCGTGTTTCCAAAATTGAGCTTAATCGTGGTTCAAATGCCGGTGTGATATCAATTAGCCAATCAATGTATCGAACCCGTAATCGACTATTCTAGAGACGAACACGGTATCTAACGTCCATGTGGATTATAATTGGTTAGAGTTGAACTCACCTAAGAATCCAACCCGGGGCCATCGATCATAATACTAATGCAGCTATCCACGCCGCGGACAGATCGGTTAGAACTCGGCTTAAAATCGGTTCGAATTCAACCCAAGCAGTGCACAGCCATCCAAGATAGATTTCAGTCAAGCCAAGACAAATCGATCAAAATTCGACTCATGACCTACCCGTCGCGGAATCGATTCCAAAACTCAACCACTTGAATGCGCATACTATCCACAACGCCATCAAGTTAGGGTTTAACTCGTCTGAGCATCGAACCGGAGTCCAATGATAAAGGCAACTGTAGGTTCTAGTTGAATAAGTATCAGCAAAAAACATCAAGTCCGAATTCAGTTGAATTATATTGTTAATTTTACAAAAGCCAAAACAGCAGCAAAATTATCAATCATCAGATAATGGCAAATTATTAGCCACAGCAAAAGTAATTATCCAGCAGCAGATCATTTAACAGCAACAGATTAATTATCAGCAACAACAACAGTACCAGCAACAGCAACAGTACCAGCAACAGATTTAAACAAAGATGTCCTAATTCTTATTCAAATAGAAAATTACCAGTCAGTATTATTATTACTATAGATACCAAAGCCTTATTCAATACAGTCCATCGGACACTTGTCATAAGGTTAAGCTGAATGTTGAATAAGCCGTGGACGCATAATTAAATCCAAACATTAACTCTAAACAAAGCGAAACCTGCAACTACCTGAAGCTTCGGCAACCGGAAAAGCAGACTACACACACGAGACCGGAAACAGTCAAGCAAGGACACCTAGCGGAAAAATGAAACTTTACAAACAAACAAAAAAAAAAAGAAAGGGAGCGAAACATATACGAAATTGTACTTAACATACTCTCCCCAAATAAGAAGTGGAACTACTTATTTATAATTAAAAACGGTAGGTCCAAAGCATAAAAACGGATAAGCACACCATAAACATACACAGGATAAAACAAAAAAACGAGAACTCTATTGGGCTCCTTCAATCAAGCACACCTTCCTGATATCTCTAATCATTATTGAATTACACGTCTGACTCGGACTCTTCGAACCAGTCCTTCTTTGTCAGGAAACACTTCTGTAACAACGCCTTTGGGCCAGCAACCACGTTTACACGTATCTCCTACGATAAGCACAACGTCTCCAACAGTAAAGTTGCGAAAAGGGCTGAACCACTTCTGTCGCCTTTGTAACAGAGGAAGGTACAATTTTAACCATTTAGACCAAAATTGGTCTGCTAAATACTGAACCAGTTTCCAAGACCTGCGATATCCGTCAGCTTTAACAAAAACACCTACTGGCTCACCAGGATCCACTGTGCCGGTTAAAATCATCTTAGGTGTCAAAGGAGAGCAATCTTTAGGATCATCACTTAATACAGTAATAGGGCGATTATTCAAAATTCGCTCCACTTCAACAATAAAAGTATACAACGACTCGTCATTAAGCACTTGATCACCGACAAGTGCACATAAAACTTTACGCACTGAGCGAATGATTCGCTCCCAAATCCCTCCCTGATGGCTGGCCGCCGGAGGGTTCAAATGCCAATTCACATTGTGTTTAAGCATGGCGTTGTGTACATCAAGTCGTTGAACGTCAGCGCGCAATTATCTTTCTGCCCCTATAAAGTTAGAGCCGTTATCGCTCCAAATTTCGGAGGGTTTGGCACGACGCCCAATAAAACAAGTAAAGGCCTGCATAAATGAGCAAGTATCCAAAGAGTGCGAAACCTCTAAGTGAACTGCCCGAACAGATAAACAAGTAAAAACACAAATGTATCGCTTATGGGTGCTGCGACCACCCTTCACATAAATCGGGCCCATATAATCGACTCCTGTGAAATGAAAAGGCGCATGTCCAGCAGTCAGTCGGCATGAAGGTAATGGTGCCATCATTTGTTTTCCTGGCTTAGAGAATCGCAGACGGCATAAAACACACTGACGTACAACTGACCGTACGGTGGACTGTCCGCGAAGAATCCATGAACACTCACGAAGAGCGGCAAGAACGTGATTGGTCCCACAATGACCTTCCTGTCTATGATAGTGTTCAATCAACAGCTTCGTAACGTGGTGTTGGGAAGGTAAGATCATGGGGTGTTTTACATTAAAGGGCAAAGCTGAACGCTGAATACGCCCTCCTACGCGTAGCACACCGTTGGTTAAAAATGGACTAAGTCTTTGCAATGGCTTCCACACGTTAGATTTACGTAGTTGACGTTTGGGTAACGCAGATACAGTTGAATCAGTGGACGTTTGTAACAGCTGATTAATCTGTTCACCGAACGCTTCTTGTTGAACACATTTGATAATGGAATTAGTTGCATCATTCAGTTCATTTGCATGCAAAAGTGGATCACCAATAAACTGCTGTTTTAAGACTTAGCGGGTTCTACAAAGCTTTTGGAACCGTAGTAACCACGCAACTGCTCTTTGTAGTTTTTGCCAGTTCGAGTATCTTGGCCACAAAACACTTAGGCATGATTCTACAGTGTGCTTAACTTCGTTCACTTGTATACCATGCACCGAAGTTTTAACTTCAACATCACTATCAGATAATGGTGGAACAATTGGGGATTCTGGCCAATCTTTCATCGCTTTCCATAAAAACTCTGGCCCTGAAAACCAAACAGAGTGTCTGCTGAACTGAGTCGGTGACTCCCCCCGTGAAAGAATGTCAGCTGGATTGCTTTTGGTATTCACATAACGCCACTGGGTAGTAGCAGAGCCATTGTGAATCTTTTGCAGCCTGTTGGAGACAAATGTATGAAACCTTTTACTTTCGTTGTTAATGAACTGAAGAACTGACGTTGAGTCTGTCCAGTAGTGCACACTGTCAATGTTGTAGTCTAGTTCACTTTGTAGGAAGCTGGACAATTGAACTCCAACGACTGCAGCAGACAACTCAAGTCTAGGAATTGTTCTTTTACGTAACGGTGCAACCTTCGACTTGGCCATGACAAAGGAACAATGAAAAACATTATCTTTAAAAGTAAATCGCAAGTAACTGACTGCTCCCAAACCCTTTTCACTTGCATCGCAGAATGTGTGGAGTTGAATCTCCATAACTTCAAAGTTCTTGGGTTTAAAACATCTTGGAAGAGAAACAGCTTGTAGGCAAGGTAGTTCATCCAACCAAGAACACCATTTGTTCCTGGACTCCTCCGGAATTTCATCATCCCAGGAGAGATTTAAAGTACATAAATGTTGCAACAAGCATTTCATAGGAAAAATAAAGGGCTGCAATATGCCCAAAGGGTCGAACACTTGACTGATGGTAGAAAGCATACCACGACGAGAAACAACTTTGACATCGACGTTGACTTTGACTTGTATTAAATCTTCTTGGTGGTTCCACATAATACCCAGAGTCTTGGCAACAGGTTGATCATTGATAGCAATGTCATAAAAACCATTATCATCAACCCTATCGCACCCTGGAATAGAACAAAAAACCCGACGGCAGCTACTGCGAAATTTGGACAAGTGAAAGCCACTATCAGCGAGCAATTCTCGCAGTTGCTTAATTACAACCAAGGCTTCATCACTTGTCCCAATTGCACAGAGGCAGTCGTCGACATAAAAGTTACGTAACACAGTTTTCACAGTAACATCATTTGCCTTAGTCGCATTTCTTAACGCAGTCTGCCTTAATGCATAGGCAGCACAGCTGGGGGACGAGCGAGCACCGAACAGGTGCACCAACATCTGGTGATCTACTGGTTCAACACTTAAATTGTTATCAGGCCACCAAAGGAAACGAAGCGAGTTACAATCATCAGGATGCACCAACACTTGATGATACATGGCCTTTATATCACATGTAAAGGCTACCAGCTCTTGTCGGAAACGTACGAGAACACCAGTCAAATTGTTTGTAAAATCAGGACCTTGCAGCAGATTGTCATTTAATGAAGTTCCTTTATGCTTTGCTGCAAAGTCAAAAACCACTCTAAATTTATTGCCTGTTGAATGGTGCGGAATATACCAATCTCGTTGAGGTTTGGAGGGTGAATAGTGGTGTGGTACAATCCGTGCATAATTGTTGGCCAGATATTCATTCATCTTTTCCTTGTATCGGGAAAAGTACTCATCATCCTTCAAAAACCTTCGTTTTAAGTAATCAAGACGTCTTTTTGCTACTTGCCGATTGTCGGGCAATACTACATTGTCATGTTTCCAGGGAAGATTTATCATATACTTTCCATCATCAGTCCTGGAGTGATTCTCCATGACTTGTACAGCCTTTCTATCTTCTAATGACGGGCCAAATTCTTCTCCCACTTCAGCATCACAAAGTTCACATGAAAACAAATCCTTAAAGTCTTTGCGAAGAAAATGCTTGCCAACATGAGTAAAGTATGCTGAGTGGGAGCCAGGAAGACCATCATCCTTTCCTATTAATGCCCACCCTAAAGCAGTGTGAACAGCCATGGGTTGAGAGCTTTTACCTTTTCTTTCATCATCCACTTCGTGGGCATCTAGGTTATCTGCTCCGATGAGCAGATCTACTTGCTTTGTTTCAAGTTGTGGAAACTTGACATCACTAAGGTATGTGAGTCGTGCAACTTCTTGACAGCCTGGGATGTCTTTGGTTAACTGAGGCAAGGAGCGAACAGCAAGAACACCACTTAATGACAGGCACTTGTCTTCATGAATTCCTCTTGTAAACAAATTGACTTGAGAGACCTTTTTCCTTTGTTCACCATTTACAGTAGATATAGACACCATTTGCTCTTCACCTTGAGCACCAATGTGTCTCATCAATTCTTGAGTGCACAAAGTTGACGTTGATCCATCATCCAGAAAGGCATGTGTTTTGACAGACCTTGACCTATCTGTTGACCAGACTTCAACAGGAACCACCTTAAGCCATACTTTAGCTGGATTCATGGCTGTAAGGTATGACACAGAAGTGGTTCCTTCAGTGGCGCTAGGAGCAGCAGGCTCGGACTTGCACCTAGCCTTAAATGACGTATCATGGAGTAATGTGTGATGAGGTTTACCACAACCATCCTGCTTGCAGCGAGATTTGCTCATACACTTTCTCGCTACATGCTGACCACTTAAGCAGTTGAAACACAGTCTATTCTTCAGTACTACTTCCTTTCTTCTTTCTACTTCCATTTCTATAAACTTGGAGCACTTCCAGAGTGGGTGATGGTTGCCACAGAGAAAACACTGTTGAGCTTCATAACTAACCTGCATACTATGAGTCGGTCGTTCTTTGATACCAGAAGTAGCACCAAATTTTCTTGAGTTTAGCATCTGACCAAACCTGGTATTGCACAATCGGGCCTGATGTTGTATAAAATCCATTAGCATTCCAAAGTCTGGCTCCTTACCCATTGTGTACATCGAGTCACTTCGTTTTTGGAATTCACGTTGCATGGCATGTGGCAAGCGCAAGAAGATTTTATCGATAGTGTCATGATTATTTAGATTGGAACAATAACCCCATTCTGTTAAGGTTATGCTGCAATTTCGCATCTGAGTTGCAAGTTTATAAAGGGAGTCGGTATCACCTTCCTTTATACGTGGTCCTTCCTTCAGTAGCTTCATGTGCGCAGCTACTACTTTATATTCTTGCCCAAATTGTTCACATAAAATCTTAGTGGCAGTGTCAAAAGCCTTTTCAGGGGGTCGTATAATGACGGTTGATTGAATGGCATCGTAAGCTTGACCAACACAATGGCTTATTAAATACGTTAACTTGGTCATTGGGTCTTTTATTCGGTTCACAATGTTGTCATCAAATTCGGCCACAAATCGATGATAATCTAATGGGTCACCTGCAAATTTTCTTACATCACGAGGTGGCAATGGTGCTTCCTTGACACCTTCAGCAAAGACTTTCATTACATTTTCCCAATCTTTGACTTCTGGCCTGGAAGACTGAGCCGGGCCAGGCAACTCAATAGGATGGCTGAAATTTGACAACTCTGCCTGTTTAGAACCAGAAAAAACAGTTGTAGATCTAGATGACTCATTGATATAATCAGAGACAGACACACCCGTTTCTTGCTTCACCATCCTCTTCTTAGTTCTTGTTAGCTCCAATTCTAACTGCAATGCTTCATCCTTTATCCTTAACCTTTCTCTCATTATCCTCAACTCTTTCTCCTTGAGTTTAAGAAGGTCCATGTGACTTCCACCCCTTTCATTCAAGCTTTCAACTGATTTGGCGTAAGTCGTACTTTCATCCTTCACATCTAATGAGAAATTGGTAACTTGAGTGACATCATCATAATTAGACGTGTGAGTCTTGACATTACTACCGGTACTGTCAAGACTCAATGGCATCCCGGTACTTGTATTTGAGTCACCATTAGTTGTCCACACATTAAGATCTTCAAGGGAAAATCCAAAATCAATTACATCATCCATCGTCCACCACTTCTTTGTTAACACAAGCTACAGTGTCAACTCAGAATCTTTGTTTAAATGAAAATGTAGGTTCTAGTTGAATAAGTATCAGCAAAAAACATCAAGTCCAAATTCAGTTGAATTATATTGTTAATTTTACAAAAGCCAAAACAGCAGCAAAATTATCAATCATCAGATAATGGCAAATTATTAGCCACAGCAAAAGTAATTATCCAGCAGCAGATCATTTAACAGCAACAGATTAATTATCAGCAACAACAACAGTACCAGCAACAGATTACCAGCAACAGCAACAGTACCAGCAACAGATTTAAACAAAGATGTCCTAATTCTTATTCAAATAGAAAATTATCAGTCAGTATTATTATTACTATAGATACCAAAGCCTTATTCAATACAGTCCATCGGACACTTGTCATAAGGTTAAGCTGAATGTTGAATAAGCCGTGGACGCATAATTAAATCCAAACATTAACTCTAAACAAAGCGAAACCTGCAACTACCTGAAGCTTCGGCAACCGGAAAAGCAGACTACACACACGAGACCGGAAACAGTCAAGCAAGGACACCTAGCGGAAAAATGAAACTTTACAAACAAACAAAAAAAAAGAAAGGGAGCGAAACATACACGAAATTGTACTTAACAGCAACAACGCGCTGTCCACTTGGCAGAGTCCTGCGCTGCAGAAGCAAACGCTTTTCGTACACACGACGACGCACTGGGCTTGTACCAGTTCGGGAATCGAACCGGGGCTATGCACGCAATAGGATCGGGCGCTCCACAAGCAAGAAACGCGACCATGTCGTATGGTTGGTTGGGCTGGACCCGTAGAAGATTCGAACCAGATTCCGATACTCCGGTGGCAAACTCGCTATCCACATGGCAAAGTCTGCTGTTGACGAACGAATTGGAGCAATTCCAGGACAAATAAACAAATTGGAAAGAAGACAAAATAAGCCTAGGACGAATCAGCAACAGAACGAATAAGCGCGAGCTGTAAACAGCAAATATTATACTTTACCCTCATTGGAACCCTCTCCCTCGATTTAAACTCCCTGATGAAATAATTGCTTTCTGTCGTGTGGTTTGTCAACTGGTAACTGAGTGTTTCCTCGCAGATCTTTCTTGATTATAGCTCACAAGAAGCAATATGTCCCTGCGGCGATTGTTTATCGGTTAAGCTAAATTTTAAAAAATATGAAACCTGAGATCAAGTATTTTCATCTCACTCTCTGTGTTGAATTGGCGCTCCACCTCTATTTGAACCCTACCTTCAACTCGTGCCCCACCCCCGTTTGAACCAAACTGCTGTTAAATTATACCACACTCCCATTCGAACCCCCTACCTTCAATTTGCAATCCATCCCTACGTGAACTCTTACAGAAGCAAAGACGGAGATGAGTTTCACCGCACGATGTCAGTGTTTTCATATTTAATTGATCGCTTCTCATTCTTCTCTACCTTTGCCAATCTTGTGCTTGTGGTGCAAGGGTTGTGATTTGCAAGCACAGTGGGCCACATTGATTGCGGAGTATTTTCAGCCACATTTGCTTTTAATTTCGCTTTAAAAATATGCGTTTATGTCACAAATTTATCAATCATTCTTGGTGAGTTATTTTTTTTACCGTGAAACCAGAGACTTTTGGGCGTTTTTTTACGCTAAAAGTATAGCATGCACTTGAATGTGAGGCAGTTTTTAACAAAGATTAATATTTTCCACTCTCACGTTGTGTTGTACACTTAACAAAGTTTTGACGCGGGCCGCATTCAAAATCAAGCAGACCGCTGGTTCTCCAACCCTGATGCAGAGCTTGAAACAGTTTCGTGTTTGTGATAGCTGTTATCGTCTACCATCATTTTAAAAGTGAAAATTGGAAACCCTGAGAAACCTTGGGTCGCGACCTTTCGCCACCAATTTTGTCATGCGCCGTCAATGACTGCAAAACCATCTTCAATTCAATGATATTTCGTACCTTACCTTAATAACAAGGTGATGCCATTAAACTACTGTCGTCACAAATTTACACCGGCCACGCATTTTAAAAACAAAACTTTATTCGACTTTCAAAGTTCAAATCGATTCGAAATTTCGAAACAATCGAAAAATAACAAATTTTGAAGGACCCTCTTACCCTTCTTGTAACGAAAATCATGTCTGCTTTATATAGCGCTATTTGGCATCCTTGCACTTATTTGGTGCATGTCTGGCACTGGCTCATTGCATAAATCACTGTGTGTTGCATTTACTGTCGTACTCTCTTACCTAGTGTCTCGAGAAAGCGACGGATGCGCTACACATAGGATAAATCCTGACTCGCTGGGGGCTGCCTGTGTTTCCGAGTTTTCCAGTTGAATTTTGCTCCTGACTTCTTTAATTTGCGGCTTGTTGGATTCCACCAAGCAAAGGTAATTATCGTGAAGCATCTTATCCATGGAAGCAACGACGAGGCTTGGGTGGGAATTTAATGCTGAGCGTCAAGCAGGGAAGCTGTGAATAGCAATTTCAAAGTGATTGGTTTGACCCGACTCGGAATCAAACCAGTTTGCAGCTCCAGAGGCAGACGCTCTATCCACTTGGCCATCTGAGCTGCTTTAAGTTCTGTTTTGCAACTTTGTTCGATACACAATATCTTTCATGTAACCTTTTTGTTTTTGTATTGAGGAGTGACGATTTTATGAGGGTTTTGTATTTTTTGTATCATATTCAGTTACGTGTTTATCCTTCTATCACGTGAAAGCGATCAAAGCGCTACAACGAGCTCGCTTAAGAGTTTACGGCCATCTGTTTATCACACCAAGATGGGAGAATTCGGCGAAGTGCTTTTCTCAACGGCACAACAGGTAAACTTGCCAGCTTGTTCTCCACCCAGTGTCACTTTAATGCTGAGCGTCAAGCAGGGAAGCTGTGAATACCAATTTTATAGTCATTGGTTTGACCCAACTCGGAATCAAACCCGCATCTACAGCTCCAAAGGCGGACACTCTTACCATTTGGCCATCTAAGGCGATGACTATTGCCGATAAAACATCTCGATGAATGCCCATCTATGTCTTCACTTAAAATGTTTGCATGGTTCCTCAGCAATGCAATCTTGTATGTGAAATTAACAAAACTTTCAAGTTTGAACCTGAGAGAGTCAAGCTACGCACTTTTGTGGCCAAGATAACCAAACCTAATTCTAATTTACAAATGCTATAACCACCGACATCAAAAGCCGTTTCAAAAAACATTTCCGGCTTTATCTGTTTCATAAAAGATTAAAAAATGATATTTTACAGAATAAAATCGCTTTTACTTCATCAAAAAAAACTACGCAAAACAGCGGTTTTATCATGGTCTAATACATGGATTTCCAACCTGTGGGCCATGGTCCTCTGGCGGGCCATAGGAGCAATTTGCAGTGGGCCACAGAGCTTTTTGACAAATTGGATATTTGGTTAAGAAAGTTTTATTTAATCTACAATAGTTTGTATTACACTTCTACTCAGTAGCGTAGCGAGAAATTTTGAAAGAAAGGGGTCATAATTTCCACATTTTTTTTCAAGCGCATTTTTTTCGGCAGAGCTAATTTGAAGCAGATTGAGAAACAGAAAAGGCACTAGAGGGTCCGAAGGCATGCTTCTCCGAGAAAATTTTGAAATATTACATGCTGTAATGGCTATTTTACTGCTTTTTGAACATTTTTCAGGCAAATTTTGTTTAAATTTTTTGACCCTAATTCTGAGTAGGCCTACTTCACCAAATATGATGCATTTTGTTCGCACATTTTCAATTATGCGTTAAGGCTTGTTGTTATCAAAGAGGTTCTTAATTATGAAAAAATTGTATTTATCAACAACAAAGTTGAAAACAGCTGGTGAGGGGATGCATACCCCTCATCGCATCCCCTAGATCAACCCCTGGCCATAAGCTACAAAATCATTAAAAGAGTGTGGCATATTTCAGTCACTTGGCACCATTTGTTCTTTTTTACTAAAAGACAAAGTCAAAAAAGGGGGGGGGGGACATGACACAATGCTCCCCTAAATGCGCTCCCGCATCTACTCTATTCAACTTTGCTTCTCTGCCCATGCATCTTCAAGAAGAATTTATCGATTTCAAAAACGATTCGACCATAAAGACGGCATCTGAGAATTCTAAATTAACTAAGTTCTGGTGTAATACCAGTGCTTTATATTCCCGAGTGGCCAAATATATAATGAGCAAGCTACTTTCATTTTTGTCAACCTGCCTGTGCGAAGCCGCTTTTTCAGCTTTTGTTTCATTGAAAACAAAATCTGGAAATGTCATGTGTGTGGAAAATGACTTGATTAGCGCATATTGTCATGCGTTGAACCTCGTATCCTGCGATGGCGGAAGCATTTCTAAAATGGGGGGGGGCCCAAAACGAATGACCAGATTTTTTCACCTACAACCAGAGCGGGCAGTAGCGTAGCGAGAAATTTTGAAAGGCGGGGGGGGGAGGGCATAATTTCCACATTCTTTTTCAGCATCTTTTTTTTGGCAGAACTAATTTGAAGCTGATTAAGAAACAAGAAAAGCTCTAGGGGGTCCGGGGGCATGCTCCCCTTAAAAAATTTTGAAAATTTACATGCTGTAATGGCTATTTCAGTGCTTTTTGAATAATTTTTAGGCAAATTGTGTTAAAATGTTTTGACCCTAATTCTGAGTGCTTCGCCAAATATGATATATTTTGTTCGCCATTTTTAATTGTGCGTGCTTAAGGCGCAAAGTTTACAGCTATCGAAGAGGTTCAAAATTCTAGAAAAATTGTATTTATCAAAACAAAGTTGAAAAGGGCTGGTGGGAGGATGCATATCTCTCATCTTACCTCTTTGGATTCGCCCCTGGTCTTAAGCTACAGAAACCATCAAAAGAACCTGCCATAGTTTAGTCACTTAATTGGCACCATTAGTATTGTTTTTGTTTACTAAAAGGCAGAGTAAAAAGGGGGGGGCATGGCACTATAGTCCCGCCCATAAATACGCTTCTGAGGGCCGGATTTAGACAACGAGAGGCTTAAGGCTGTTTCATCACACTGATAAGAAGAGCAAAAACAGGTCTTCACGTCCTCAGATGTCTTGTTTTCACTGAAACAATCGGTAAAGTAAAGAGCAAAAAACATGTATACACGTACTCAGATGTTCTGTTTTCCACTGAAAGTATCGGTGAAGAGAAAAAAAAGGTCTTCATTTTTCGTAATGAGATCCCCCATTTTTACCGATGCCCTAGATTTTAGCCTGCTTAGCCTATATGTAAATACGGCCCTATGGCGACAATCCATATTTAGCCTGTCGACAAGTGACATGTCCAGTTTATGTGGGGTTAAGACACACGGTTCGTGCTTCTATTTTTTGTTCCCCTCACCCCAAAAACAAAATTTTGAAGAAGACATCCCTGAATTTAAGCTCTTTCCTGGGTTTTAATTTCGATGGTAGGCCTATTAAGTTTCAAATACATTCATGCAGAGGCAATAAGTTGCAACTTAAGTGTGGAGTTAATGTTTACATAAGATTCTGATGTGTTACCAAATTGATCGTCACTCGCTGCACTAAATATTATTTGTATATTTTTTGTGTAAAAAAACAAGTATTGATAAACAAACTAAAAACAATAAAGCACAAAGATTCAAGGCATAGCTATTGCAAGTTCTTTTTGGTGAGAGGCTGCGAAAATCCTTGAGTCCAAGTCCACGGAAGTGAGTCTGGCGAGGTCATCAAGTTTGTATCCTCTCACTACTCAGGGTCCAAACTGAATCACTAAATGCTTTATCGAATTACCGTTGTTAATTTCAGCATCTCGTGTGAGTAAATTCCCAACAGCCGTCGACGAATATACGAAACATCGAAACCTAACGGCTTGTCGTCGACGCGTTATATCTGTAAAGACGGTAGAATGCAGGTGGACGTCAAAGCATATAATCATACGCCTTGCTGTGCTGGACCATGATTTGTGCTGAATCAAACTGTGGTTATCATTTTTGCCCAAAACCTATTGCATTGTAGGCCTATTAGAGTTTTTTAAAACCTTTAGCAGTGGAAATTTTTCTCAGTTAAAATTTTTTTTTTAATTTCTTATCGAGTGACCGGAAAAGTTGGGATTTTTTTTATCAAACCTTTGATTAGCAGCAAGTTTCATAGTAGGCGCGGAAACACGTGACACTATCTGATTGGCTGCGAGTCGTGACACTATCTGATAGGTGCCAAGTAGAGTCAGTGAAACGTCAACCTGAAACCAGAATGTAATGAGGAATTACATCTGATCCAAACTAACGTAAGGTGAAATTTGCATTTGTTTTATCTCGAAAGCGAAAGAAAATAACTGACTGGGCTTCACTACTCGATTGAATCAAGTCAAAATATGTATAAAACTCGACCGCTTTGTTAAACACAGAAAGCATGAACCCGAGCGTGTTTGGAAGGTGTTTATTTTTCGAGGTTGTTTTTGAAGTAAAAATTAAAAGCATTGTTGTACCCGGGGTTGCAAATCGATACTCAAAAAAGTGAAGAAATAATCGATTTTGCTTCCGTTTTGGCTTTGTAATTTGCTTTTGTACATAGTAAAGATTGAAAGAGCAATACGATATAGTTATACTGGTACAGCACACAGGTTTACGGAATGAATATATTATTGCGGACATTTTAGCCCTAATTTGACGGAAATGACATAAACATCTTCCACCTTACATCATAATGTAGAACTAAGCAAGGTACTACACAACCTGCAAACACTACCACGATGATCTAAAAAAAATCTCAATTAGAAAAAAATTGTTGCTTACAGGTGAAAGAGGTCATGAAATTGACTGATGCTTAAACAGTTAAATAATGATGCTGATGAAGTAAAACAGTTTAAGCAAACGAAAGGTTAAACATTTAAACTCAGCAGTGACAGTTTGGCCCTTGATCTGGATTGAACAAAATGGACCCGGGTAGTGTTTTCTTTTAATTTAAATGCAATTTGATACGATTAGTCGTAAATGTTTGGGCCTTCGCCCCATACCCTATGAGTGCACTACTCTTCTTGGCCACGTTCTTTCTAATCATCTTTTGTAGCCCCATTAGTTTGCCGGGATTGCATGCTGTGTGAAACAAGTTTCTACTATATTTGCAACTTCGCGTTATGCTTTGCACTTGGAACTGAGTTAACGCTTTGCGCGTAGTCTTGATTGTCTTTGTCTTCTACAGTACATCTGCCAATGTCAGCAACTGTACGTTTGGCTATTTGCTAATTGATGTGCTTATAAGAAATGACTTGGGAGTTAGGCTATGTGCAGATCGTTTAGTTTAAATCTTTAGAGGGGTAAATAAGCTTATGTTTATACGAGCTGAAACCAGGCGAGAAAAACCATTTATGCAAACGAGGAAGGTACAGACAGGGGCTCCGAGAGCCGCCAATGGGCCCGGGGCAAATTTTTGGTGGGCCCCCTACCTTTTGCAGTCTCTAAGCACAAAGACAACATTTTAGTAAATTCAGTGAGTTACTGAAGTTGGTTGTCTATTTATCCCCTTATAGCGAAAAAGCAACCAAGGTGATATAGACCTAACGAGCACGCTTGTTTCATTCTCGGGAAAATTTTGAGGATATTTTTGATGACCACGATGAATCGCGCTGCGTATTTACAAGGTAAATGGAAATTCAGTGAGGACAAGGCCAACGTCAAAGTCATAGTGCGGATTTACAGTCTTGCTACCAGAGCTGCGTATAGTACGGTCGTAACTCTGTAGTCAGTATGAGCACTTGGATTAGAGGAACTTACATTTGCTTCATCAGCTACTATGGCGCGCCGTTTGGAAAAATTTATATACTTTGTAACACATGTTTTTTTTATTCAATTTAGAGTAAAAAATGTTCAACATATATGTCGGAAATTTCCGGCTTAAATATATCAGACAAATATTGTTCTTTAAGTTGAGCCAAAATACACGCGCAAAATAAGTCGGAAATTTCCAAGTTATAGATCGGAAATTTCTGTGGTACTGAAACTGGAGCTTCGTACCAAGGCAAAGCTATCCATTTTCACATCGGTATATGTTCCTATTCTGACTTATGGCCATGAGTGTTGGATCATGAATGAGAAAGTGAGGTCTCGAGTTCAAGCAGCCGAAATGGGATTCTTGCGAAGAATTAGCGGTTTGACCTTGTTGGACAAGGTTAAAAGTGCAGATATTCGTGAATCTCTAAACATCGAATCGCTGCTTCTCCGACTAGAAAGATCGCAACTGCGTTGGTGTGGACATGTGGCACGAATGTCCCAGGAAAGAACAGCCAAAAAACTGCTCTGTTCAACACCAATTGGTCGAAGGCCTAGAGGCCGTCCCAGAACTCGATGGCGAGATTACGTAGAAGATCTTAGTTGGTTTCGCGTTGGCATCCCAGTAGAGCATCTATCCTTTGTTGCAGAGGATCGAGATGCCTGGAGGATCCAACTCGAGCAGCTGCCCCCGCGACCCCCCAAGAGTAAGCGGGTCCAGAAAATTGATTAATTGATTGATACTTTTTAGACATGACTATTGATAACTTAAAGTGTGGTGTTGCAGTTTTTTACGGGGGAGCATCCCCTACGCTACCGATTCACGATGGTAAAATAAAATTTCAAACCTTGCTTATTTTGAAATTTCAAACCTCACCTATGTTGAAATTTCAAACCTCACCTATTTTGCTTATGGCTACGGTACCTTTCTGCGACTGCCGGTACGTCACTGTTGGGAGTGTGACACGCAACTGACATTTTTTCCACCGAATTAATATTCTTGGATATTTATGGCGTTTGGAATCGGCAAAAAAATCGATACGACCCATACGTGATAGGTTACTACTTACAACGACATCTACATGCGATAACGCGCTATGCAACTCAGTGACTAGGATTCTTGCGTTGGATAAGTTTGTGCTCAATAAGTACTCTAGCTGAGGGGAGATGCGGGGATGCTATTCTATCCAGGTTTACCATGCGTCCTTCTGTGTAACAAAAAATAATTTGTCCTCTTCGGACATCTGCGGACATGGTGACCATGTTTTTGCTTTTCACCTAATTTTGGGCCGAAAATTGGACATCTGCGGATGTGCTGATCTTCAAAGAAATTGTGTATCTCATTTAAAGCCGGGTTAAACTCTCTTCTAAAATAAATGTGATCGTTGTTTGGAAGATGGCGAAACAGAGCTATTAGTTCGCGTCTGTAAAATATAAACAGAGTAAGTTTTGACTTTGAAGCAGTTGCAGCGGCCAGTCTAAACTAAAGAATTCAGAGGCGGACAACATGCGGCCCTTTGCCACATTTTGTTTGGCCCTTCCTCTTCATCTAACAGCTAGAAGATTTGTGCTTATTTTCAAGTGCAATGTCTTGGAAAACGTGAATGTGGTTATTGGCTTATTTCTAAGAAAAAATAGGACTCTGTAGAAGTGAAGACTTTATTTTTTATTGATCTACACCAGGGGCGGTGCCAGCCCGAAGTAAGTGTGTGTGTGTGTGAGGGATGGTGGGGGGACAAACCAAGCGACGAAAACCAGTAAAAATTTAACTCGTTCAAGAAGGTCTGGGGGACCTCACCCAGAAAATTTTGAAATTTTAAAATTAATTTAGTGCATTCTGGCGTATATTCAGGAGAATTTTTCGTCAAAATAGGGACTTAATTATGAAGTCAAAATAAGATACTAGAAAGCAATGCTGTTCAGAAATTGACATTGGCTTTGCGCAGTGGCGCAGCCAGCTCAAAATTTCGCGAGGGGGAGGGACAAAACTTCATAGGCTTGTCCAGTGGCGCACCCAGAATTCGGCAAGGATGGCCATAACCGGGGATGTGGGGGCAAAACCCCCAGTCACTTGAGGTCTAGGGGGTCTTTTTTTAGTTTTTTTAGAGTTTTTACAAGAAAAAACACTCATTTTAGCGTAGTTTTCTTTTGTCGAAACAAGACACACGGGTACCCCCGAGTGGTCTTAATCCGTTTCTGCTTGCGTTGTTTGTAGACTTACGATATAGCATTAGTATCTTTGTTTGTAGGCTGGTGGTAACTGAAAATATTTCCGGGGGGGGAGGCAATTGCCCGCCCCCCCTCTCCCCTGGCTACGTCTCTGCCTTTGCCCTATTTGCCTTCGGTTATCGTGCCTGTATAGTAGCCCGGTTCCATAGTACAGTGCACTACTTGAAAGTAGGCTATTAAAAAAATAGTCTAACCTGTAAATAGACCAGATTTAAAGCAAAATTTTCAATAAAAAAATTTCAATAAAGCCAGTTTATTTGCAATCATACAAACAAACGTTTCGGTAAGAACTTATAACATCATCAGTATGAAACTATGCCTATGTAATTTCACACTGATGATGGTATAAGTTCTTACCGAAACGTTTGTGAGTATGATTGCAAATATACTGGTTATCATCTTTTTATTAAAACCCATCTTAATGCTCCTAAATCAAAATCAAATCTTCATTTCACTCGCGTTTATACGCCGAAGCGTGTAACGATTGACAGGACCCATCTCCGCGGCATAGCGCCTGGGTTACACAGCACCGAAGAAACGTCGCAGCGGTGGCGACACTGTGCCGATTTGACCGGCCCGGGAATCAAACCCCAGACCTCCCGCACCGATAGCCCGTGCGCTAGCAACTTAGTCAACGGCCGGTTTTGACCAATTTAGTGAAACATATTGCTGCATTATTGCAGTATCCCCATGGTATCACGGTAAAGAATGAAAACGAAAATTGAAAAAACCTGAAAATGTTAAAAACCAATGGCACTGGCAGAATATGAGAAGCGTAACGGTGAAAAAGTAGTATCTTATAGTGGTCAAATTATATACTTCTGGGTTCCCCTCGACACTTTATCTGGCGACTTTTAAAAATTTTTGTCGTGTTTTAAAAACAGAAAAAGAAACAGGCCAGGAGGGAGTCTACGTCCGCCTCCTCTTCTACCCTCCCCCCCCCCAAAAAAAAAAAAAACAGATTCGCACGATTTACAAAAATGGGCCTGAGCAGAAGTGAAGGGGATTGTTTTCGAAGTAAGGATAAAAGCAATGTTGTGCCGAAACTTACATAAGCATACATTTTTAAGTTGGGTCATATCCAAGAAAACTTTGGCTTTGCTAAAAATTTCGTGAACAAGTTATTTTTTCATTAACTTGAAAGTGTAAGAAAAGTTGTGGCAAGGTTATAAAAAGACGGGATTGGTTTGCTTTGATGAAAGACAAGAGGAATTTGAGTTGAAAACTAAAATATCTTTGCACTGCAGAGGTCAAACAGCAGCCACGACGCAAGGCAATGAAAAAGCAAGAACTGCTGTATGTACGAGTATAATTTGCGATTTATGTTTTTGCAGATTCTAAACATTGATATATTCGTCATCTTCTAATGATACCGCAATGACAAGTTTCAAACAAATCGTGGTTTTGCTTGTGATTTTTGCTTCAACTGCAGAAGGTAATTTTGCCATGATATTTATGTAGCAAAAGATTCATTGACATGAGTCGCTTGCTACACGGTTTACTATCGCTTCAAATTTGCCGTTGCGAAGTGTAGTTTGATTTAAGTAGACTACTTAAGTAGTATTACTTGCTTACTAGTATTTACTTAAGCGATTTAAATTTAAGCATTTGGCGTTGTTTTGTAGAGGAGTTTTTTAGTTTTGTGATTTTAGTGATAATTTGTTGGCGTGGACACTGGCTTGCGCTTTGCACAATACAACTCACCTCGCTGTTGCATTTTATTTTAATTAAAGTACCCACTCTAAACGGGGGAATTTTGCTAAGTGCCTTTTCCAACAGCACAACAAGTAAACTTGCCGGCTTGTTTTCCAGATTGTCCATTTAATGCTGAGCGTGAAACAGGGAAGCTGTGAATAACAAGTTTTTGTTAGACTTATCTAGGAATCGAACTCTACAGTCTAATGCTCCACTGCCGAACGCTCTATCTGCTCCGCCATATGATCGGTTTATTTATTTGATGTTTGATATTTGTTTAGCGACAGAAGTTCCACCAACCGAAGTAGGAAACCGCATGAGCATATTCCCTACAACGTCCAGAGGAACTTGCGAGAAGGTTGAGTGTCCTCCACTCAATATTCCACAAAAAGCCGTGTCGGCAGAATGCTCTGACGGCGAGCAAGTTGGAAGCACTTGCGTGTAAGTATCAACTGCATGATTATGTTGCAATAATAAATATGAAAATGTTTCTGGCCAAATACACACAAAAGTATCACAGGTTTTGCACACCAGCGCACGATAAAAGATTTTACGAAGTGAGCATTATTTTATTTTCCAAATGTATCTCAGGTTTTCAAACCTGCAGCTGCTGCTTATAATCTTGATTGCAGCGGCCTGATATCTCGAACGAAATATTGGGTATTTTTTGAAATATTTTTGGTAATGTTGAGCGACCAGAAAGTTTTTTGAAAGTGGAAGAACGATTCTAAACTACAAGAAAAGTCTGTTCAGCCTTCACAGAAGTCTGTCCCATCAGGCTAAGCAGCTACAGTAGAAGAGTTTATTCAAGTTAATAAACCAATAATTTTAATCAATGTTTGAATCTAACAATCGAATTCTTGAAGTTCGTTCTGATTGCGTTTAAACTCGCCGTATAAGACTACTAAGTAAGTTTCAATCTTCATAAGATTTTTAATCGTTAATAAAAAAACAACATAGAGTTGATCGAAAATAATCTTAGCTAAAAATAAAAACAAACGTATAAAGCTTATTGATCTTTTATCCATCTCCTGGACATTTTTTCAGAGTCACCTGCAATCCACGCTATATATACTCAGGAGTGAAAGGATCGAACAGGTTTAGATGCCAGGAAGATGACCATGAGGATGGGAATTGCCCAACTGCTTCCTGGATCCAAAAACGGGAAACGTATTGCAACCGTAAGTTGTTTGACACAAAACGTTAAATGTTTATGTTGTACAGTATAATACTGCATCGTGCAAAAACATTACTGTGTCCTGAAAACAGGAGTCACCACCGTTCAGATGGATGGTGACTTTACTCTGGAACGGTACAGTTCCTCAGTTGGACTTCGGGTTGGATCAACAAATGATCCGAAGTTGGTAACCACAGCTTCCTGCTTGGTGCTTAACAACAAAAAGACAGTAAGGAGAACAAGCTGGCGAGTTCAGTAATTGTGTGCTATGAGAATTACACTTAAGGAGATGCCTCCAAATATTTACATAAAAACAAGCAAAAATCACGGGATAGTAAGTTTATGTTTAAAAATCAAAGGCCCTCTATTTTGTTTGGCGCACAGAGTTGTTAATGGGCCGAAGATATTGAGCCCGACCGGACTCACACCCGCATTTTCAAGCCCGAACTCGACCCGAAACCGAATCCGAATTTATCAGCGAGTCTGAGCCCAATTCATATCCGAAATCAAACTTTAAATTTCGAAGAAATTCTAATGAAACAAAGAAAGTTTTACCCATCCACAGTCACTTCAGTTGCGAACAGCAATATTTATACAAGGTTCTCTTTGCTTTATTCCAGCAATCGCGAAAACCCTGTCACTCATGGAAAGTCTTGATTTTGCTACAGCGTCCGACCCGATTGAAGCCCGACAATTTTTCAAAATCCAAGATTGAGTCCGACCCGAAAAGTCCGAGCCCGATTGATAATTCTGTGGCCGCAAGGCTCTTAACACAGGGGCGTATCCAGGGGGGCGCTGGGGTCGCGGCCCCTCCCCCGCTGAAATATAGGCTGATATATATCTGCAGTCAGCGGAACAGTGGAAACAGGACATGTGAGGACGCGTTGACCTTTTTTGGTCTTCACTTGATTTTGGGGGATGAATTGGACGTCGGAAGACGTGAAGACCTTTTTTTTGGTCTTCACCGATATTCTTAGTGGAAACGTGTAAACAGGAAATTGCGGACCCCTCTTTTCAAATTTCTGGGCACGACCCTGTAACAAGGGGGGGAACAATCAGAAAAATCTTGTCCAAATAAAATCATAGATTTTAAAAGAACATGACCGCTGCTTGTGACTTACGCTTGCTTTAATGCGGGACGATTACGGAACTAGGAGCAGCAATAAATTTGATCACCACAGCGCAGTAACTAAGTAGGAAAACACGCAAAAACCAAGCACATTTATGATTTTGATCATGTAACCGGAAGGAAGGTTCACGAGCACCATACAGATCACCTCATTATCGGATTCCTCTATCCAAGACGAGATCAAACAACCATCTAAGTTCTTCACAGCATCTTGACAACCAATTGTGTGGCGCTTTTGAAGACTGCGCTCTCTGGATGTGAATATTTGCAATACTCTTGACAACGTTTATAATGCAGATATTTGCAATACTCTTGACAGCGTTTATAATGCGGATATTCACAATACTCTTGACAGCGTTTATAGCAAACTATTTTCCAGCTTTATTTTGTCCCGATCTGAACACAGCAATCGCTAACGGAAAAGTCGAATGTGATCGTCACTTCAAAAGAGGATCAATTTGCAAGTACAGTTGCAATCGGGGCTTTGAACTTGATCCTCCTGGTCACGAGGGAAAGTTTTGCCACAAAAATGGAACCTGGGTTGGAAAAAAAATTCGCCTAAATGCATTTGTAAGATGTTTCACTTTGTTTTTGAACTTATTTTGTTATGTCCATTGTGATAAAATTTGATAGACTTGATAAAAAAAACAAATTAACTTAATTATGGGAACATTTCTATTAACTAACTCGTTTAAATGTAACTGAGATATTAAGTTTTGGTTAATTGATTTTTTTTAGATTATTTTTTTACCAAGTAGATATATGGCGGTTTGTAAAACATAGTAGTATTATACGTTTTTTTTCTAACTTTTCTCTTTCGCTTTATAATTATTTTATCTGCAAGTTTTACAAAGCAGGATGTTACGCCTACTGCAAATGCTAAACACTAACGTCTTTGCCCAATTATGCTTTGCTACGTCTATGCCTTTTGTTAAATCGTAGAGCTCTCACTTTTAAAACAATCTTTAATTAAGTTCTACAGTAAGCTTGTTTTTTATATCAAAGCTATTGCCCACATGAAGATGGTGCAATCAGTATTTGCTATAAAAATCGTAATGCAAATGTAAGGGACGATAAACAGATAACAAGACAATCTGGAATTCATGCGAATAACATTAAAAACTGGGGTAGGAAATAACAGCTCAGATAGCCGAGTGGTTAGAGCGTTCGCTTTTGGAGCTGTGAAAACGGATTTAATTCCGAGTCGGGTCAAATCAATGACTTAATAATTGCAATTCACAGCTTCCCTGCTTGACGCTCAGCATCAAAGAGACAATGTGGGGAACAAGCCGGCAAGTTTACTTGTTGTGCCGTTGGGAAAAGCACTTCGCGGGATTCCCCCATTTTGGTGTGGTAGACAGGTGGCTGGCAACTCCTGAGCTAGCTCGTTGTTATTGCGCTTTGATTGCTTTCTCGTGATAGCAGTCATCTTGGTGTGGTGGACAAGGCACGTAAGGGATCCCCCCATCTTGGTGTGGTGGACAGGTGGCTACCTACTCCTAAGCGAGCTCGTTGTAGCGTTTTGATGGCTTTCTCGTGATAGGAGGATAAGTGTGCAGCTAAAGACAACAAAAATTAACTTAGCAGTTATTATTAAATAAATAATTAAAAAAATTCTAAATGCTGCGCAAAATATGTGTGCTTTGTTAATTAACGGTAGGTCTACATCAGGGGCGTCCAACTTGTTAGAGCGACGGGTCATATCTGCTTTTCAAAAGTTTTCCAGGGCCAAAATTTAGTACCATGGCGACTATATATAAGCAATTGTAAAAACGATCGAAGAATCATATTTTATTTTTTTGTTATTTTTCGTTGCTTGCTTACCATATTCAATGCTAAATTTATAATGAAAGCAGAATATCATAGCACGTGCAAAGCGCGCACAAATACGAAAGCATAATCACTTACATGAGACAGCATGTTTCACTGTGACGACATAATAAGTGCAAGTTATAGAAACTAACAATCGAAACAATACAGTGCGCGTACATGCACGCGATGCATTTTCTATATCATTGGTGGCACACCTTAGCACATGCTATTTAAGTATTCAAATCTCAAACTCAAAATATCATGTCAGCGCGTGAGCACAAATTAACTAACCAATGAACAGTGAAAAACCTAACGAGCCACTTTGAAAGCTTTGGGTGGCCTGCAGGCCGCGGAATGGACTCCCCTGGTCTACTTGTAATACATACATTTTTTTCTTGTACTATAATATCATAATGGAACTTATAGAGCCAATCAATTTGTTCTTCTTCGTTTAACATTACTATAAACTTTATGGTATGTAGCGTGAACCGAACTCATATCCTTTGCTTCAATGTAAGCAGGCGACAACGCAGCTGCTCGACTCTCAAGTCACAAACTAATGACACCTCGTATTGCGTGATTTATCAGATTATCTCGCTTCACTTCCTTGGCTTGCTACAGTTCTGTACTTACAAGGGTAGCATGCAGAAGCTCTGTAGTACTTGTATACTGAATCTTCAAAAAACGTTAGTTATCAACGATACTTGTTAGCATGTTTACTGTTGTTTATGTAGCAGCAAAGTGGGTTAGGAGGAGTAGTTTGTTTATTGTTATTGATGTTAATGTATTTGGACGGAAGCACAGGAAATTTAACGTCGTCATCATCATAATGGTTGTATCTGAGAAAGTATGATTTATTTGTTTGTAACTGAAAGTAAAAAGGATGTTCAAATTCCACTTTGGTCTTTTCAATGGAATCTTGCATGGTATTTCTGTAATTTATTAACAAAATATTTTGTTGTTTTCAACTCGCAGTGTTTCATTTAATTCGAAATAAACACGCGAGTTTACTTTCAGATTCAGTGTGCCCTGACCTTCCGGAAATGGCTAATGCAACATTGAATTGCACAAACTTTTTTCGCTTAAGATCTGTGTGCAAATATGTTTGCGATCAAGGGCTATCTTTGTATCCTCTTGATCTTAGCGGAAAACGGTGTCTGGACAACAAGACCTGGGCGAATGATCCAACACAACTACCCCTTGATGGTAACGTGACACGAAAATGTCTGAAACCTGAAAGTATGTGGTTGGTCATTATTTTTAGAAATTAAATTAGTAAGATGTGAAACTACAATGCATGTTATATATAGGTAGTAACCAGGCATATTCAATCTAAAAACGTACAAGGCTTTCCTTAAAAAATATTTGATATTTCCCTCAAATTTTTCTACCTTTATTTTGTGAGAATAAACAGCTTAGTGGTCCAATAATCACTAAATGGTTACATGTTGACTACTAAAATTTAGAAAACAACTTACATATTTCCACCAAATTTTGCTTTTGTAATTTTTGGTCACAACAAAAAAAAACTGTAGTCCGGAGAAGTTTTTTTTGTGAAGTGGTTCAGAAACTAGTAAGCTTACTAGAAATAAAAACTGCAATAGCCTGTTAAAATCTACAAAATTTTTTTCGGTTGGGAGACATTAAAACAGGGGAGGGCAACTTCTCTAGTCGGCGGGCCAGGTGCGGGAAAAATGAAGAGCTTGGTGGGCCGGAATATCACATGAATAGTATGACGTCACGCCAAACCAACCGCGAAATGTGACGTCAGATTATGGTTGGATACAGTCCGTGGGCCGGTCCAAATCCCTTCACGAGCCGGACCGGCCCGCGTGCCGTATGTTACCCATGCCTGCTGTAAAACCATGACGCTAAGCACCGCGAAAGTCCAGTTTGAAACGCATTGAGTAAACAAATGCTGTTTGTCCACATGCTGTAGCCCACTGTAATTAAAGCTGACAAACATTTTTTCACCAAATTATCTTGAACGGTTAAAGCATAGCAAAATATTTAAACTGCTGTATCATGAAATAAATTTGCAAGATAGACTAGTAATAGAAAAGCAACTTTGCATTACTTCATTAGAAGAAATGATACAGTTTGGCCTACTCTGATCATGTGACCGGTCAGCAGAGGTGGGCATTTTTTAAAAATTGGTTGAAGCGCAGCGCAACAAAGCGCAAAAGTTCTGTTAAGTCATGAAACGCAACGCAACTAGCGCAACCTGATTTTTAAATTGACTGAAGCGCAACGCAACTTTCGCAATCAATTATTTTTTCGCATTAAAGCGCAACGCAACTTCCGCAATCAATAATTTTTTTGCATTAAAGCGCAACGCAACTTCCGCAATGAGGTTTATACAAAAGAAAAAGTGCAACGCAACTTTCGCAATGGAAAATTTAATAAAGCGCAACGAGTAGATGTATAAGCAATGCAATTTTTTCTGGAGTTATTCTTATAGGTGCTTTTAACAGCACGCAGTTGGCTACAACGCGACAACGATTGTAATGCAAGTGACTGTAACAGGATTTTGCGTGGTCAATGAACAGGAAAATTAAATAAGAAGCGAAAAACGATGCGTAGCTGATGATTGCTTTCTTCATTTTCATCCTCTTATCACGAGAAAGCGAAGGAGGCGCTGCTTAGGACGAATCCAGACTCGCTTAGGAGTTGCCTTTGTTTCCGAGTTTTCTGGTTGAATTTTGCTTCTGACTTATTTAATTTGCCGCTTGCCAGATTTCACCAAGCAGAGATAATTAACGTGAAGCATCTTATCCAAGGACGCAACAACGAGATTAGGTTGGGAGTTTAACCATCAACCTTGCGATCACGGTCGTCGTAAAAACGACGCTTCAAACCACTGCGCCACGTTGCATTATCGCGTGCCGTTGAAAGCACCTCATCTCGGTAAATCATAATTTGCATATGCGGCGAAGTTCTCCACAACAACAAGTAAATACAATTTATTCAACAATCAATGATCTCTTTAAGCACTTGCAATTATTTTAAAAAGCAAAAGACTTTAGTGTATCACATTTCTGATGAGCTGAAAATTTTTGCTACAATAAATTGACCTATAGGCCTATTGTACGCATCAAAAAACAAACTGCTATTCGATTAAAAACAGTTACAAAAAACTGCTTACTCCAGCACATTGCGCTTTAATTAATCCGGCAAAGCGCAACGCAGTATTTTAACTTCCGACAATGCGCAACGCAACAAAGCGCAAGCAACCAGATTCTTTTCAGTTCGCAGCGCAATAATGCGCACACTATTATATTTTTTTCAGTTCGCAACGCAATAAAGCGCAAGAAAGATTCATTTTCCTTGAAGCGCAGCGCAACTTGCGCAATGGCTAAAAATAATTTGCTAAAGCGCTTCGCAACTTCCGCAGTTGCGGAAGTTGCGCAACTAGCGCTTTGCGCTTCAAATTGCGGAATGCCCACCTCTGCCGGTCAGTGACAGCAGATATTACCATTCTCTTATTATACTTTTACATAATCATTGTTGAATGTTTAAACTTCAGCTTCTATAGCTTTTAATAGCGCATCACTCGTGCAAACCGGTTCACTTCAGTGCCTAAAGAGACATCTCGAAATCAGCTGTAGTTTAACTCCCTATTTTGTTGATGCTTTTATAGCTTCCCAATGTTTGCTGAGCAAATATCATTCAAAATTCTCGCACTGCACAACTTTTAAGCTTTAAACAAAAGTCCCCGAGTGAAGAGTTAAAATAGAAATAAATTGAAAAACTATTTTGCTTTTCCATGTTGTGACGATGTGCTCCTCCTGTTCGTTTTCGTGGCCCATAAATTAACCCGAGAACTTTCAGTGCCATCTTAAAACAGTGCTCGAATTATAAAAATACTTATGGGGGGATGGTACAACTTTTTACACAGACGTTAGGAGGGATGGACATTATACTTGTAAGGGAATGGTTTACGCTACAATGTTTTGTGGGGGGATGGTGTTGTTTTTATGGGGGATGGCTTCCCCCTGCATCCCCCTCAACTCGAGTACTGTCGTAAAATTAATTGTGTCATGTTGTCGTTGATTAAAATTATTGCTCACGAGTGATCACCGCGTAGCTTGGCGCAGAACCGGTGGCAGAGCAGTCGACTTAGGGGGGCCAAGCGTTTATCAGAAGGGGGGCAAAGTTTGAAATAAAGCAAAAAAACCGCTGTCTTCATTAGACTAAGCTTGTTGATTGGGGTACCAAGCATGTCAATTGGGGGGCCATCCCCCTGCTCCCCCCCCCTGGCGCCGGCCTTGACCTCGGCGTGGTCAAGTTAAGTTGACCGCGAGCCAGCGCTGGCTCAAGTTCGAAACCAAACAAAGAGCGAGCTCAACTGCGCTGGAAAAAACTCGTAGCAAACGCGCCTTGACACAGAAGCATTGAATAGTTCTGGTCTATATGCTTTGCTCATTTTATTCGCTCTAGCAGATTCAGTTTTTTGTTATTTTTCATCACATCAAGTTCAGCGCAAGCTGATCTTACAAACCTGGGCGGTTCGCCGCTTATGGTAAACCTATTGGGTTATAGCGCTTATAAACCAAAGCAATAGTGGACTTTTTAAACCCATTAATCTCATGCCCTAATTGAGCGCATTTTAGTTCAAGGCGGATGTAGATAAAGCAAATGAATAAACACTATATGACAGTGTAGACCAGGGTTTTTCTACGTTTGATATCAGCCCCCAAATGGGCGATTTTGTCCTTCATGAAGGCTATTCTAGCATATTTCCAAAGTGGTAGATAACTTTTCCTACAAAGTGACAAACATTGAAGTTTTAGAATACAATAAATATGGGACGAAAATAGCTTAAGGAGGAAAAATAAAGCCGCTGTAAATCTCAAAACTGTTTTGAGATTTACAGTTTTGAGACTTACAGCGGCTTTATTTTTCCTCATTGAAGTTTTAGAAATAACATTTCAATAGCAATAAATCGAAACATGAGCAACCAACCGAGATGCTTCTGTGCGTAATTTTTTTACGCTGTTTCAAACGTTCTGCTTTACATCGGGATCTGCGCTTTGCATGTGTGTTGTTTTCTGTATGTTACACTCATTTTTCTCGGTACGCGCTCATGAAATGCTCGTAATTACTCGAATATGAAACTTCATTTAGCAGCCAACCAAACAGTCACATCGGTGTAGAGTTGATAATGGAAATGTTAACCTTGGAGTTAATATGCTTTCCACCTTTTCGTATTCATCATCGTGTTGACGATGTAGATATAAAAGCCACTGCTACTAAGTTCTTCAAGATTTCACTGCTCGTTTGTAAACAACATTCAACGCGTTGTGTTTTCGCGAAAAGCACTTAACGTTTGTTTCATTCCTGGGTCGAGCTGTCGGCCCTTCGTCGTGATCTGCTTCGACAAAAAAGTAAAAAATCCATAAATTTTTCCCTCAAGGTCACGTTAAGTTTGAATGAAAGTAGAGGCGGAGTTCATGCGGATAAACAACTGCTAGTTTTTATTGTATTTTGTTGATGGACTCAGCAGGAATACGACTGGTCAGTGATCACTACTTGCCTCGCATTGTGAAAAAAAATACAAGATCTTGTTCGTATAGACTTTCAGATTAATTGCCATTAGATTACATTTACCACAAATCACATATCATCAACGTTCGCTGTTATTTTTCGCAGGTTGTTTCGATGAATATCCGTCAAGATGTAATGCTTCGTCTGAATGTTATCGGTATTTTTTTGGGTGGCGACATTGCAGAAAAACTTGTGGACTTTGCTACAGTAAGCATTTTGTTGAATTCTACATCATGAACGTGATGTTGTTTGAAAAAACAGAACAACAATTATGCCGATGCATTTGTTGGTTTGTGACTCATTCGTATCTCTGCAGCAATAAATTATAAATGAATGGTTAACGCAATAATATGAATGAAATATCTTTTCAAAGTTCAATGCAGTTTGTATACAATAAATTTATTTTTCAACAATTTTTTTTAAAAGCTTCTAGTCAAGTTTTTACTGTATTGTACAAAATCAATCGAATTTTAAAAAGAATGATTTCAATAATTACGTACAAATTTCAACGAAACTTTTGAGGCAGAGTTTCTCTTGACTGCCAGAATTCAGATTGCTTGGATAGCGTACTTGCCAAAATCTTGTGAGTTACATTCAAGCTTTGATTCATTGATATTCGTAAAAGTTTACAACATTTTTTTCTATTTAAGAAATTTTGAGACATCAACCTCAAACACTAAAATGTTGCAGTGGAGGGGGGACAAACCAAGCGACGAAAACTAGTAAAAATTTAAACTCGTTCAAGAAGGTCTGGGGAGCCTCACCCAGAAAATTTTGAAATAATTATTTTAGAATTAATTTAGTGCATTCTGGCGTATGTTCAGGAGGATTTTTCGTCAAAACGGGGACTTAATTATAAAGTAAAAATAGGATACAAGTAAGCATAATTGTTCAGAAATTGACAATGCCTTTGCCCAGTAGCGTAGCCAGCTCAAAATTTCGGGGGGGGGGAGGCAAAACTTCATAGGCTTGTCCAGTGGCGCACCCAGGATTTGACAAGGAGGGCCATAACCGTGGGTGTGGGGGCAAAACCCCCAGTCACTTGAGGCTTAGCCGATCTTTTTTCAGGGTTTTTTAGGGTTTTTACAAGAAAAACACTCATTTTAACGTAGTTTGTTTTGTCGGAAAAGGACACACGGGTACCCCCGAGTGGTCTTAATCCGCCTCTGCTTGCGTTGTTTGTAGACTTACGTTATAGCATTAGTATCTTTGTTTGTAGGCTGGTGGTAACTGAAAACATTTCCGGAGGGGGCAATTGCCCGTTTGCCCCCCCCCCCCCGGCTACGTCTCTGCCTTTGTCTTTTTTGCCTTCGGTTATCGTGCCTGTATAGTTAACCCGGTTCTATAGTACAGTGTACTACTTGAAAGTAGGCTATTAAAAAAAAAGTCCAACCTGTTAGACCAAATCAAAATTAAATCAGTTTAATGACGAGTGGCGGGGATGAGTGGCGTGTTACGAGTGACGGGAATACTCGTATCATCAGCCTTCGCTGTTATTCTTCGCGGGTTGTTTCGATCGATATCCGTCAAGATGTAATGGTTTGTCTGCATGTTCTCGCTGGGCTGATCGGGAGTATTGCCAGAAAACCTGTGGAACTTGCTACAGTAAGCATTTTGTTGAAATCTACATTATAAACATAATATCATTTGAAAAAGCAAACAACAATTATATCGATGCATTTGTTCTGACTCATTTATATCTTCAAGAACACGAATGAAATATCTCTTCAAAGTTCCATGCAGTTCGCATAAATTTATTTTTCAATAAATTTTTTAAAAACTTCAAGTTAAGTTTTTACTGTTTTACGGAAATATTAAAAATCAACAAATTTCAAATTCTAATCTGTGGAAAGTTTCCGTTTTACGATCTTCTAAAAGAAACAAAAAATAATCACCACATGGCGTTTTTTAGGCATAGCAATCTTGTGCAGAACTTTTTAATTTGGCGATGATTAGCCACTGCTGTGTTACGTCACAGCAACAGACAATTAGAACCAACCATGAGGTGGATGCAACTGGCAGCTGTAGTTTTGACTTTGAAGCAGTTGCAGCGGCCAGTTAAATATTTTAAATCTGATTAAATAATTTAAACGAGTCTAATTTAAATCTCCGTCACTGCTGAGAGTCTGGCACGCAACTGACATCATTTCCACTGAATTAACATCTCTTCTTTGATATATATGGCGTTTGGAAACGGCAAAAAAATCGATACGACCCATACGTTATAGGTTACTACTTACAGTACTTACAACATCATCTAGATGCGATAACGCACTGTGCAATTCAGTGGCTTCAGTCCGCTCAAATCTTGAGCATCCCGAACTTAAGCCCGCTCCCCCTCTAATCCGCCACTGAACTCAGGACCCCACTTACTGTTCATCAGCCCTGCAGTGAGAGTTGACCAAAAAATTTCACTTGTAAAAGTTTTTAGAATTGTGTATCTCACTTAAAGCTGGGTTAACTCTTTTCTAAAATTTATGTAATCGTTCTATAAAAAATAGCAAAACAGAGATACTAGTTCGCGTCTGCAAAATATAAACACAGCAAGTTTATTTTTTCGTTGTTAAATTTTGTTCGCCAAAATGCAAAAAATCCAGGCATGTAATCGCGAAATGTGGAGGGAAATTTCAACAAACGGTAAAAAATAGCTTACAATAATTATTTTATTCTCGAGTAAAATTTGGTAATGTGTTGGAAAGTTTCAAGCTGTTTAGGTTTCTCCACGAGGAGTTTTCTTATTTCGCGTGTTTCGTGGGTCTATAGTTTCAGCTTGTTAGTTTCATGAATAACCCGACCTTGCCTGCCTGCATATTATGAGGTTGCTGGTCATAGGCTGTGTATATCAGCCATTCGTATAATTTAATTGTTAATACTTAGATTTGTAGGTTTTATAATTGTTGGCTGTGAATAATATTCGATTAATTTTTGTTTTAATACTTTGCAGCTGGCACAACATGCAGGCAAGGTGTATTGGAATCTTCGTCTGATTTCTACAATGGAACTCTGGTGGATTGTGACCTGGCGAACGGTGTAAGTTTAGAATTGTTAATTTATTTCGATTATTACGAAACAATCAGCAAATGACGTTGCACGCTTGCCAATGTTCGACTGTTTATTTAAGTTAATAAATTATAATCATGAGCGTATTTAGGGGGCCACTCCCCCCAGTAAGTTATATGTGGCGTAAGGTGTGGGTTCGATTCCCGGGCCGGTTAGCTCAGTTGTTGAACACTTTGCTATCAGTGCGGAAGGTGTGGGTTCGATTCCCAGCTCGGTTAGCTCAGTTGTTGAACACATCGCTATCAGTGCGGGAGGTGTGGGTTCGATTCCCGCCCGGTTAAACCGACACAGTGTCGCGGACGACTCGCCACCGCTGCCATGTTTCTTCGGAGCTGTGTCGCGCAGGCGCTAAACCGCGGAGATGGATCCCGCTACTCGCTACACACCTCGACGTAATAGCGCGAGTATAATGGAAGAAACATGGGAATTCTCCAATTAACATCTGCGCCAGTTGTGTGAATGTGTTCTACATAGTTAATCGTCTAACTATGTTGTAGATCTAATCATTTCTTCAATCATTGATCTCGATTTGTTTCAGAAAGCTTGTCAAGTTGAATTGATTGTTGAGAATGAGAAGCGGACGGAGGTTTATACTTGCGCTACTCTGTCGATTTGCGAGGAGAATAAAGCTCTCACGTCGTTCCATAGCTATAGGGATTGCTCTCGTGCAGCAAATGAAAAGAAAGTGAGAAGCGACAATGTGTTAAATAAATGTGTGCCAAGTTGTCACAATACTCGGCTTTTTATCACGGTATAACTCCTTTACAGCAACCACGACAATAATTCTCAAAATGATCAGGTTCAGGGGCGGAACTAGGGGTTTTTAGGGGGAGGTAGACAATCCGTTTGATTGCAATGCTGAACGCGAATCGAACCAACATCAATTCCTGCGCATATCTGATGCAAATAACCAAGCAGAGTCGTTGTGACTGAAGTTTTGTGCAATCAGGATTTATGTACTAATCTCCTGATTACGTACAAGTCGCTTTAACTGATACACCAAAACGTCGGCAGAAATTAATGTTCAGCGTTTTTAAAAACGTTTATGGTCACATAACTGCCAGTAGTAAGTACTGATTCGACGTATTCAGGTCTCGTAAATGCAGTTGGTATTGAACCGCGACAGTTTTTTCGTGTGAGGAGGCGGATTGCGTGGCAAGTACTACGTCAGGACATGCGGCCCAGAAGCCATGCAGTGTACAATGTACATGTAAAATGTTTATGTTTTAAATCTCCAACTTTCTAATTTGTATTTGCACACAATTTTTAAAGACGCCCGATATAACATGGCTGTTTGTTAAAGGAACTTGATTTTCTTTGTTTGATTTATAGTTCCCTGATTTTCCATTATTGTTGACAACTTGGTTTTTAAGGACTTGATTTTTTGTTAGAAAACCAAATCGAGTCCACAAATCAGCTTGAATTAGATCTGTAATACTTCACTGAATAGTGCTCAGTGCTAAGCTGTAACTGTGCAACTACGGATGTAATTTTCCAGCTCATAATAACCTGGCTAGAGCGATTTACTGTTCGTAATTGCCACTATCATTTTTAACTTCGAGCAGATTATGTTCTGCTGCTTGTATTGCAAGGAAATTTATATCCCAAGCATCGCGCCGAACAAATTCGGAGATTTTTCACTGCCTCAAAGTCTAAATCAGGAGTGGCCAACCTTTCACATATCATGCGCTACGTTTTTAACATAATGTTTCGGATGCGCCATTAATCTCTTGTATCCCCACACCTAATGTCCACTTCGTGTTGCAAATACATAAATCCACAGAAAACCACTCATTTAGAGAGTTACCGGAATCACTAAATTAAACACTGAATGAAAAAATTTCAATGACAGCCGCATATACATAGTTAACTCAACGAAAATTCTCGTATCCATGGAAAAATTCGAACACTTTTCGATCAACAGATTACGATTAATTATGAAACAGGGAACATTGTGACGTCATACTTCTAGTAAAAACTACAGCCTTCGTGAAAGTAGGACAAAACGCATTCTGTCTTAGTTATATTAAGTAATAAGTACGATTAACAAGTAAAGCTAGGCGTAATATTGTGACTACAGGCCTTTAGTATCAGTATTTAAACTTCATTTATTTTCATCTTAAAGATGCAGTGCGCCACCTTTAATCATGCAATGCGCCAAGTTTGGCGCCAATTTTAAACAAAAAATTTCAAAAATCTGATCAAAAATTCATAATCAGATGTTTTGATGAAATGTCCCGAATCTACTGTATATCTATAGTCGCGTTTTAATCCAAAACCTTGCTTTGAGCGTTTTAACAATTATTTATGATAATCATGTGGATCATAATTGAATGAATAAGGTGGCTGGTTCGATGCCGCGTCACTCTGTCTCTACTCTCTAGAAAGTCATAATTGAGTTTTATTCCGAAATGTTTCGTGTCAAATAACTGATCGTCAGTTTATGTTTACTTCAAGATGTTGTTAAGACAGTTCAATGAGTTACATCAGCATTAAATAATAAAATGTGTTTACAAAGCAAAACTCTTCATAACTATTCCAACTTAACCTGTTTGTGTTGCAGAATGGTCGATGCTTCTACTGCTGCAATTCGGATGAATGCAATTAGTGAAAGCAATTCTCTGTTCACTACGTGAACTGCAAAGGAAACAAGAAATCAAAAAACTAAAAAATAATACATTTTATAAACACCAACGACTCGCCACCGCTGCGATGTTTCTTCGGAGCTGTGTTGCCCAGGCGTTAAGCCGCGGAGATGGACCCCGCAACTCGTTACACGCTTCGGCGTAATACCGCGAGTGTAGTGAAGATTTGATTTTTGATTTGATTTACAAATCAACTGGAAAAAAAATTTTATAATTTTTTATGAAATTTGTTTAAGATTGAATTGGTGGAAGGAAAATTTAATCTTTCCGCAGTTTTTGCGGTTTACAAATTGATTACGTCATTTAGAAGCTATTGAGTTTGATCGAAAAAGATAAATAAATTTAATATTTTTCGAGGTTTTCTTAAAACAAAAAAGTTGTTCATTATATTGTGCATATTGTGTAAATTTGTTAGTTGCTTTATTATTATTCATGAAATTTCATCAAAACAAACCCCAAACAAAACACAGAATACTTGTATTTTGCTGCTGCGTGTCACGGGTTTGATGTTCGCCAATCAGCATCAAAACATTCCTGTGATAAGTTAACCGCTGGCAGCATTGCGTCAAACTTAACCGACTCAGGAATCGAACTCGAGTCTGCAGCATACGTGATCAGAATTATACAGCTTGTTTGTCAAGTTTGTATTTTGTTTTGAACTTGTTGTTATTTGGAGTGATACTTGGCTAATATAACATCCGTCGTGTGTTGAAATTGAAAATTGTGACGATATAACTATTTAATATGTTTCTGTTTCAAATGCTTTGTCTAGTGTAGAAGGTGCTAGACCAGGGATTCTCAACCTTTTTTGTATTCTTTACCCCTTGCTGATCGAAAAAAGTATAATTTACCCCCAGTGCAACACTTTCACCTTTTTAATACTGAAAGTTGAAATTTGTTTTACTTTATACTTCAGAAAAATTACCCCCTCGGTAGGCAAAATTTACCCCCACCCCCGGTTAAGAACCCCTGTGCTAGACCGATGCGTTGTTTTCCGAAGTTTTATTCGTGGGATTGTTTCGTAAGGCTGCATTATAAAGTCATAATTTTTGAAGTCCTTCGTTCCATAGAAGTGGACGTTCCATCCACTCTGCCATTTAATCGCTTGTTTAACCACGCAATGAACCGAACCCGTGATCTACTAATCCAGAGACAAATGCATTATCTACACCAGAGGCGCCGAGAGAAATTTCGGGCCCCGGTGCAAAAATTTCGTTTGGGTCCTTTGGTCAGCGGTGCCTTAAAATCAGGTGTTGAGCAAAAAAAAGGTCACAGCGTTCGCAGATATTCGAATTTCGATCCGAAATAAAAAAAAAAAAAACATCATCGCATCCGCAGGTTGTAGTTTAAGATGATGAACTTTGCATTCTAAACCTGACAATTCTGAAACCCGGGCCCCCGGACAGTGACCCCTTCTGCCCCTCCCTCTCGGCGGGCCTGAGCTCGTCAATGACAATGTTACTGTGAATTTTTGTCAGATTAAGACGAAAATTTGGTTCCAGTTTCAAACGGCTTTTCTATTAACACTTGGTCAGTTAGTGGCAAGCGCTGCTGAAAAACCACATTTTCACAAATAAGACGTGCGGAGAGGCAAAAGAAACTTTGTGGTTCGAGGAATTTTTGGCAATGAAGCCAGAAACCAATTGATGTTTCAAATTTATTTTTCAATCTACCATCAGGGTCCTACTAAACACCGCAAAGGACTGAAACACCGCAAAGGACGACAAAGGGCTTTAAATTGATGTACTAAACAGGTGTTGAGGCTAAGGACTAAGGCTAAGGCTGAGGACTTGAGGCTAAGGACTTGATAACCCTAATCCTAACCGTAGCCCCAGCTTAACCCTAATTTAAAGTGCTTGGCTTGCGTGGCAAGTTTGTGCACTGAAACATCCCTTTGTAATTCAGCTGGTGCTATGCCTGCTAGTGTGGGCAATGATAATGTTGGGGTGGGGCGCAAGCAGCCTGTAACAATCCGCATGGTGTTGTTTAGAGCAATATCTAATATTTTGGTGTGTACAACGACACCATGCCAGTGCAGCATATTCAGCAGCACTGTATACAATAACAAGTGCAGCAGTTCGGAGCGGGGTGGCATTGGCGCCCCAACTGGTACCAGCCAGGCAGCGTAAGAGATTGTTTCTTGCTTCAACTTTACTACAGAGAGCATTTAGATGAGATTGGACAGTTAACTGTCTAGCCAGCTTTACTCCAAGGTAGGAGGGTTTTTATTGTGGTGTAAAGGCGTTAGCGCTGACCCAAAAGAACAACTTGGTGCTAAAAACTCAATTTCGCCAAAAAATGACTTACACACTTTTTGCACTAACGTGACGATGAGCTGATCCGTGCACCAACGCAATTCGACCATGGCAGACTCTACCGTGCTGCGTGACCTGTTGTTACCAGTAACTTCGGTTTCGAATGGGCTATGACTTACATTTTTTCTGTAAATTTCTTGTTCACCTGAACTGGTGCTCGCAGCTGATGAAATCTCAACCACTAAACCATAGTTAATCCCAACAACCAGGATAGTCCCAACCACTAAAGTTGACTAAACCATAGTTACTCACAAACAAAAATAAATTTGGAGTGTATAGTGTACAGTAAACCGTACATCAAGCACCCACATGCTGCGAGAACGCAAAGGGCATTGTGTCGTCACAGTGCAAAAACAAACATAATAAATCAAAATCGTTACGCAAAACTTTTATTTTTATGAAGAGTTTAATGGAAATGACTTTATATTTTACATTTATTAATATTGATAAAAAAATAAATCAATTTCTGAATGTCAAGGGCACTACCTGCAAATCCTTCGCGTACCACAAGTGGTGCAGCAATTCTAGCACCAAAAAAGTGGAGGGGCGGCCACTTTGGGGCCAAGATAGATTGAGGTGGGGCCACTGAAAACTGTTTTTGAGAAGAAAAGAGTAAGTTCAAAAAGACGTGCAACCAAACTTAAAAAATAAGCATATTGCAATGCTATTATTGACATTCACTACAACATAAGATGGCAAAATGGTCAAAGCGTCTGTTTCTGGAGCGGTAGACTCAAGGTATGACTCCGAGACAAGTCAAACTGATTGCCTAGCCTAAAAATTAGTATTCACAGTTTTCCTGCTATACGTTCGACTTCGACATTTGTGGGATAGCCAGTGAAAATATGTTCAACGTAAAAAGCTTGAACCCCACTCGGCTGGAGGCAGTGTTATGAGTAGGGCTGGCGCAACCGTCCCCCGTGCCCTTCGACCGGGGAGAGGGGGGGCACGTGTTTTAGGGGTCGCACTGCGGTGCTTGCTAACCCACTTTTGTTACCTGTTCAAAGCCCTTTTTTTTGGTTTTCAATTCTGCGTGGAGATGAAAAGTATTCTTTTGGGCACAAAAACTTTTGCCTATTCCACGAGTGACGTTCACATCACTCGGCAACCAGCTTAATCTCCCGTGCTTGTCAAATAGCCTGCAGCTCTGCACATGTTAGAAATACCGGTACACAGTAATAACGATTATAAGTTTCTGTTCTGTCTGCTATACTTTTCTTCATGCTCTCCCTTCAACATCCTACCAAGTTATACAAATGCCTTGCTAATAACCGACAAACACTTAATACAGCACAAACACCGGCTTTCTCATGGATCTTACTGTGATCTCATGCTGCGAGCGACGCAAAAGCTCTTCACTTACGAGTGCAATGGTCTTTGGGTTTGGGACTTCTGTTGTTACGTCATATCACTACATAAACAGGCCTCTTCACCATAAAATTTGTTCAGAGCTTGGTGAAAAAAACGCCGTTGGACAAAGTAGCATTTTGAGGAAAATCGGAATTTAGATTAGAGTTAAAATTAGAGCATAGAAACATTTCACAAATTTAATTAGAATTAAATTACCTGCATTTTGCTCTAATTTAGTCAAAATAGACAACTAGAATTATCTTAGTTGTCCAAGTCTGCTTTATATCAGTCGCTTAACAACCACAGGCTGAGTAACGGTCAGGCAAGGAAAGTCGACTACTTTATAACTTAATGATTATGTAATTTCAAAAGCGATAATAAAACAAGGCAGAACTGTATTGCGTATGGAACCAGTCCACACTCAATCAAGGTCTCCCGCTCCAAACTGCATAGCCATCAACGAATGACACATTAAAGCCAAGTTTTCTAAGCACTGGCCGTTGTGGCTTCTAATAATACCATTATTACGCTGTACGCCTGCCAATGCTGCCACAGTGCGCATTGCTCTATTTCCTTTTTAGTGCTTGCTGATTAGGCTTCAACAAAAAAACATAAAAAATACCGGTACATGACAAACTAGCATAGGTGGGCACAAATCGCTAATCCGCTAATTAACGAAGCTAATTTTTTCACTAGCGAATTAGCTGATCAGCTAACGTATAAGAATGTTAGCGGACTGGTTATCGAAGCTAATTTTTTCAGCCAATGCGCTAATACGCTAGAATAAGAATAGTTGCTACCACGGTTTTAATAAAGAAAAGCCTTTACGTTGCTATATTTCCCGCTTTTTATGCCAGAGAAATATTTACCGGTGCTCTTCCAGCAAGGCGCTTAGATCAAGCAACTATAACTCTTGCGCAATCACTGTTTTGACATGCAGGAGCTAAGAGGTTATAAACCGGCAGCTGAGAGGCTACAGAGGGGTTAGCATGCCTTTTCTAGGTACCAATAACCTAGTATATTGCAGACTTGGGATGTATTTAGCATTTAAAATACAATTTTGTATTTTGTATTTGAAATACAAAATACGTATTTGAAATACAAAATACTGTATTTTGTATCTGTATTTAAATACATTTATTTTAATGTATTTTGCATTTGTAATTAAATACTTTTTACAACAAGTGTTTGTACTTTGTATTTTAAGTACATTTGTTCCACGCAATAGATAACAAATAGCGTTGAACCAAGCTGCCGCCCGAAATAAAAGGGCCGTATCTGGAACTTTGTTGATTTTCACTTTTTTCCAAATTTTAAAGGGCTGTTTAGTGCAACGTCACAATACCCATTGTTTGGTTTCAAACAAATTTAAACCTAGCTAGTAAGACTGGCAAAACACATTTAGTTTAAACTTGTGTGCACTAAACTTTGTTTATTTCACGAAATGAGTTGTTTGCGGGCATGTATTTTTAATATGACGATGGTTCAATGTATCACTCCCGATTGGAGTCGCAGTTGCAGTTTTAGAAAGTTTCTACTACGCTTCCTATCGTAAATTTTGTAAGCAACCACATTTTAGCGTAATGTTGCTAAGTATTTGCATAGGTATTTGTAAAAAATTTTAATAACATCTGTGTGAAATGTCGGTCGTGGCTATTTCGGCAATTGCTGCATTTTTTTCGGGGGAAGAAAAACTTATTAAAAAGGGGGAAAATGCGTTAGAGAGCAACAGGCTGCAGAGTTTTGTGTATGACGGCAGCATGGGGATGATGAAGGGCAAAGTAAAGGCGAGTATGAAGCCAAAAGTTTATGAAGTGGAGGTGAGTTGCATGATTTCATGTTGCGCGAGGAGGGTTGCATGATGTTAAGTAAATATTGGTTTACAATTTCAGATTGGAATTAATGAAGATGGCTGCGTAAATCTTGCGCAGTGTGAGTGCCCCAAAGGACTGCTTCGGTGCCACCACATGGCAGTAGTTCTACTACATGCAGTCAAGACGGTATCAAAAACAGATAAAGCATGTGAATGGATACAAAAAAAAACACCCACTGAAACCAAGTGAGTGTTCGATTTTGTCGTAAAGAGTTTTTAGATCTATTCATCTCAAACAGGACTAATCTCTATGGGAGCTTCCATTCTTATAGAGATGGAAAGCGTACGGCAGATTGGCAGTATATGTAGTCCTATCACGTCCTACTAGCTTTGATCGCCCAACGAAAGTCCAAATTTGGAAGGTCTAAAATAAATCGTTTTTGCAGAACAATAGAAGAAACATTTCCCAGAGAACCTTCTTTCCTAGGGTTAGCTAGGAAAGTCGATGACGCGGACAGAGCGTGGTTTGCCGGGGCGCTGTCAATGAGCGCAATTCAAAATGGCTTTTCGTGGTTGTTGTCACCCGAACCCCCATCTTCCATTAAGCCTATTCTTACTGTAGACGAAGTTTTGTGTAGCCCTGAAGTCTTGGGAGCGCCAGCGGCTATCGAGGTTGTTCTCACACAAATGCAAATTACCCCACAGCAATCGATATTAGTGGAGGAAAGTACACGCGGTCAGCACAAAAATCCTCTCTGGTCTTCATATCGGAAAGGAAGACTGACGTCATCCAAGTTTGGTTTGGTTTTAAAGCCGATTCTAGCAAATAGGGCTGTGTGCAATGCGACGATGAAGCGTCTATTGGGAAAAGACAATTTGAGTTCGGTTAGATCAGTACAGTGGGGCATTCAACATGAAGCCACTGCTATAAAAGCATATACTGAACATACTGGGCTTACTGTGTTTCCATCTGGCTTATGGTTACATTCGTCAGGAATCATTGGAGGATTTCCCGATGGCGTTGTATCTTCAGAAAAAATTATTGAAGTGAAATGCCCCTTTTCGGGGCGCGACAAGCATCTGCTTCAATTGGTTGATACTGACTCAAACTGCTTCCTCAAAAGAACCGGCAACACCAATTTGCTTGAACTAAATATGTCAAGTGTGTGTGGTTTTAATTATTACCACCAGGTACAAGGCAATTTACATCTTACTGATAGAAAGGTGTGTGATTTGGTTGTACGGTGCCCCAAGTCGATGTACGTTATTCCCATCTACAAGGATGAATCTTGGCCGAACAATATTCCAATTTTATTTAATTTCTTTAAGACCATATATATGCCTAAGTACATGCAAGGTGGTGTTGATGAGTAGAAATTAAAAATGGGATGTTTTGTTGCCAACTTTTATGTGTTTACTGTTGCTGCATTCACATACTGTACATACTTGTGTGAGTTGTGTTATATTGACGTTTGCAGTTGTAGCTGCTTTGCCTACTAATCTGTGTTTTCAATACAATCGTAATTCATTCCAGGGTATTTACTTGGCTTTCTCGCATATATAGAAATACACATGCTCCAGTATCGACAACTAGAGGCCTAATAACATCACAACAAAGGAAACGAATACGGTGATAGGAGCCAATAAGCTAAAATATACAACAGAAACTAAATGTACAAACAAAACTTTACAATTCATTTTCTACTTCACGAATAATCGGTTTTTGCAAATTCACCAAACATGCTACAACTTGAAATAATTTCGTTGCCATACATCGATAGTTGTGTGGAATCAAATTCAACACAGCATAGCTTTTCACTCGTTGAATGGCTCGCTCGACATGAATTCTTGACCTGGCAATTCTAACAGTAAGTTCAGCCTGTGATTTGGTGAACTGGGAATTCGTCAAAAATGGAGGCAAATTCAAATAAACGTTTGGTGGCAAAATACTTTGTATTAAAAAGCCTTTATCGGCAATAATAAGGTCACCAGGTTCCATGAGGTTGAGAATCCGCAATGCCTAACAATTGCTTTGTCACTGGTCGATCCCGGATATAAACCACTCGCATAAGTTATAACACCGTTTGGGGCAACTCCGATTAGACCCTTGAAAGTATGACGCTGTTTGTAATGAGAAAAAGTTGCGCTCTGGGATTCCATATTACTCGGAACTTCACACTGTATCTCCGTACAATCAAGAATGATTCTGCAGTTACTAAAATTTGAGAAACAGGTTGGAAGACACATCCTGTTCTTGCTAACAGAAGGTATTTTGTCTTTTAAAAAACCGGCGTACAAAACTTCATGAAGGACATTAATCCATGTAATAGTCACGTAGGATATAGTACTGGGACACACAGAAAAGCGAACACCTAGATCTTTATGACTGAAATTGCAACGCAATTTCAATAGCGTGAGAAAAAGTTGATCTTGCAGTGAAATCGAGGAAACATTCCAACCACAATAATACGAAAAATCAAAACGGCTACACAACTGTAGCAACAGATCGAAAACAGCCAGAGATGGCAAACCCGTATAGTGCTGAAGTAAACTGCTGTCATCTTTGATGGCATCAAGCGAAAATGCTTTGGGTGCGTTTCTCAGCTGGCTTTCTAGCTTCGACACTTGCGATTTTAAAATATCAACCTCGACTTGCAAAGCGACGGAAGATGGGCTTTCGTAAGAACAGCAAGCAGACAACGATTGGTCAAGAGAAGACGCAGACTTTTTTTTTGCTTGCTTTCTCGGAGGTTCCGGATCCGCATATTGAAATACTTTCTTCGAATTTCTCCGGTACATTGTGGGTCCATTGTCTTTTAAACCATCCTTAAAATGGCAGCTGCAAATTCTAGAGCTGCTTGTGATTTGTTTGTCTTGTCGCCTATAAAGAATCAAAAATTCTTCGCAAATACTGAGCAGCATTGCACTAAAATCGTTGTTTACAAAGCTACATGCAGGAAGCCTAGTCGAAACTTTTCAAAAAAATGTTTACAAGTCGTAACTTTCACATAATGCAAATCATTAATCCATCATCCCGATATATGGTTAGTTTTTAAACAGACATTTAAATTCAAGTCAATTACTATCAATGAGTCGTTATCCGAACAAGAGTAATTATCTTGCCTTAACATCAGGGCTAGATTATTCTTAAAATTGAACAAGTTGAAGCTTTTTAGGCCATGAAAATTCGTCCTACAAAAAATAAAAAAGTTGTTCGAATGCGCTTTGCAAAGACAAATTGAAATAACTTTACTATCCATCGCAACCCAAAATAGATCTTTTAAAAAGTTTTTACACAAGTAAAAATAGGCCCATCAGTGATTTAAGCTTTACGCTCACAGCATCCGAAATCCGGTACTGCTTAGCAATAAGCTTAGCATATAGATAACCTAGGCATTCTACATTGTTTGATACACGTACCTGCAAAATTTCTCCCACCTGGATGCAAGTATTTCATTTGTCGGAAACCGATAAAATTTGCAATCCGAGGACTCACTTCGGTGGTTGCAGTCCGGAACAAAACATTGAACCATCCTAATCTAGAAGGAAATCGGCGCACGCATCGTAATTCGACAGATATAACGAGTTTAGTGGAAGCAAGTTTTATCTAAATGTGTTTTGTCAGTCTTAAGAGCTAGGTTCCAGTTTGTTTGGAACCAAACAATGAGCATTATGACGTCGCCACTGTACAGCCCTATAGTACTCGAAAAGGTATATCTTGTAGTGTTTTTAGATTTCCAAAATTCGCTTTGGTTCATACGTTTTTTGTTTGTCGGAAAAGCATTTTCAAAGTATTTTGAAATGTATTTTGTATTTACCAGTATTGCCGAAAAGTAATTTGTATTTATATTGAAATACTTTATGATCAATCTACAGTATTTTGTATTTGCATTTAAATGTATTTGGAGAGTATTTTGTTCAAGTCTGGAATATTGCAACCTACTATGAGTACTACGTCAAAAACCATCGGCCAAAAGTGATTTCTGCCAGGTCAGATTGGATGCGTTTGGCCCCTCCCCCGAAAAACGCTAGCATACCTTTTCTAGGTACCACATGAAACCTATTGAAAATGAAAGCTTCCATCGACCAGATCACGCAATGATATGTGACAGAAATTTTTTCGGCTGCTTTACCCCCGACAGAAGTCCCCAAAGTTCGAGTGATGACGTCACAAAGGTATGCAATAGCGTACCTTTTCTAGGTATACATGAAACTTGGTGCAAACGAAAGCGTGCATTGCACTGATTACGAAATGGTTTGTGACAGAAAATTTTTTTCGGCTGCTTACCCTCGGCCGAAGCCCCCCAAGTTTGAATGATGACGTCATAGCGAAAAAACTTGGACTAAGAATCGCACGAAACTTAGCGCAAACGAAAGCATACACTGCATTGATTACGAAATGGTATGTGACAGAAATTTATTCGGCTGCCTTATACCCCTGGCGGAAGCCCCCAAAGTTCGAGTTATGACGTCACAGCGAAAAGGACTCATATGTCGTCATAATTAAAACTTTGGTGCTTCTGCCGGAGGTAACGCAACCGAAAAAATTTCTGTCACATACAGTACCATTTTGTAATCAGTGCAATGTACGCTTTCGTTTGCACTAAGTTTCATGCGATTCTTAGCCAAATGTTTTCGCTGTGACGTCATAGTTCAAACTTTGGGGGCTTCGGCCGGGGGTAAAGCAGCCGAAAAAATTTCTGTCACATACCATTTCGTGATCTGGTCGATGTAAGCTTTCGTTTCCACTAGGTTTCATGTGGTACCTAGAAAAGGTACGCTATAAAAAAGGTAAGCGCTTTTTGGGGGGGTTTTGGGCCCCCATTATGGCCAAACGCATTCAATCTGACCTGGTAGAAATCACTTTTGGCCGATGGTTTTTGACGTAGTACCCACAGGTAGGTCGCAATATACTTGGTTATTGGTACCTAGAAAAGGTATGCTAACCCCTCTCAACTGCCGGTCTATCAACCTTGCATTTCGCAAAGGCGCGATAGTCAGACATGGTGAGATTGGTCAGACTGACGCATATTTTAGTAGGCCTACTGTTCTTATTATTTCCCTGCTCAAGCTATTTAGTCAATGTGCTTATTTCAGTACTGTGCTAATTTCACTGCCGAGTTTATTTCAATGTTGTAAGTTTTTTCAGCGCGTCCCCAAAACCTTGACAATATACCATGCTGTTAAATAGACTTTTGGAACTTGCGTTTATACGATATTGTGTAGATTTGGCTGATCAACTGAAAAATATGATATTAAAATGATTGCCCCAAGTTACAAAGTTGATTTTTCGTTGTTTCTTCCTCAAATTATAATGTTACGATTAATTAGCGGATTAGCGGACTAGCGTTAGCTTCCGCTAACGAAAAATTCGTGTTATCGGATTAGCGTTAGCGAAGCTAATCTTTTTGGTTATCGGACTAGCTGTTAGCGGAGCTACTTTTTGCGTTAGCTGTGCCCACGTATGCAAACTAGGCTAAAAAAATTCAAAATGTCACTTCTATTTCGATTAGCCACTACCAAAGACGCGACAGTACGTAAGATTTTGATCTATTTAGTTTTTTATTCCTCTTCACCCATTAGGCTACTAACAGCTTCTTCGACTGGACTGGCTGCTTTATGACTTAACCGCTTGTAATAGCGATTTTACGATTTAGACCAGGAGTTCTCAACCTGTGGTACGCGTGCCACTGGTGGTACGCGGAAGCTTTTCAAGAGGTACTGAGATATTTTCCAAAAATGCCAAAAGAATATGTTTTCACGGAATCTTCACAAAACTTTTTTACTTCAGAACTGAAATAAGTTACATAAAAATAGGTTAGCTAAAGACATGTGTATAATCATGTGCGGAGACTATGGTATGACCTAGAACACTCTTATATGGGCATTGCCAATAGCTCGCCTGCTTGCGGGCTTTTTTTTTTTCTGTCATCAAATATTGCAGCTACACCATCAAATATTGCAGCTGACATTATTTAACATGACAAATATTGCAGCTGACAGCAAGCTGCTACACCATCAAATATTGCAGCTGACATTATTGGAATGGTGAGGTGAATCTATGGATCAACCTAACCGGTAAAAAAACATCGAACAGAAACGATTCTGTGCTCGAAATAGTGAAACTCAAGGTTGAAAATTACTCCTTGCTTGAGTTTCACAGTTCTAGCTAACATCTCTGGGTGCAGTGATGTAGGAACGCGTACAAATTGCGTTTCGCACTAGTATTACAAAGCGTTCATATTTCAAACAAAAGTAGCAATAAACGCAGACCGGGTGTGAAAATTTTCGTAAACTTGTGCATTTATGCATCTGTTGATTTATCATTCAGACTAAAACCAAAACCTCCCCAAAATTTTGCGGTTAAAAGCGCTCATTTTGGGGAGGTTTTTTCTTTAAAATTGTGCGCTGCCAGTTGCCACCCTACTTTTTCAAACTTTACACCCAAGGGTATCTCAGAAGCAACTACCTTGCAAAGCTTCATATGAAGCTGCACCATATAGATCAGAATACAGGTCATTGCTGCTTTATAGGGAAGTGAGGTTTTGAGGGACTACCCTTATGGATGAGTCTTTTTGTGTCGCAAAAGAAGCTGCTTCAGTTCTTCGAAACAAAAGATTACAAAATTCAGAAGATTTTAGAAGACATAAACTTCATTCTTCACCTTTCCTGTTTGTCAAATACTTTGAGAGTAATGAATCTCTGTAATTGTTATCTTCATGGGCCTGGGAGTAACATCGTTGATTTGCGATCAAATTAACCACATTAGGGGTGGGCAAAGTGCGGCTCGCAAGCCACAAGCGGCTTTTTGACCCTCAAGACGTTGCTTTTCATCTCGACTAGGGATGTCCACTTCAGAATAATTAAGTATTCTAGAATAATTCCGGATCTTTTTTTTCGAATCCAGAATTTCGAATCCTTAACCGAATCCTAAATCTATAAAACGGCCATTAGTACTATTTTGATAGCAGTTCAGCACGCAGCCGCTCGACTGCTGCAAAACAAAAAAATCACTTATTTTTTTCATTTTTCGTGAATTTATAGCCAGCACAAGGATTACAGCACTATAAATTCGAAGCATACATACACGCAGTGGCTAAGTCATGGAGCTAACAGCGAGCATGCCCCTCTTGAATTTTAGAAACGCATGCGAAGAATACGGCTCCCGTACATATACAAGCGGTGTATACTACACTCATGGCCTCCCACAAATTTTTTACGGCCTCCGACGAACACCGCATGATCACACAAACATGTGGCCAAGCGCGCACTTGCGTTTATGCGCAAGGTCTAAAAAGATTTATCACGCGCAATTTTTCGTCACAATTGAACCGAATCCTAAAAACGGAACAGGTTCAAAACAGAAGCCAATTCCGTAGGATTTGATATCTGAAAGGACATCCCTCATCTCAACACACCGGTGGCAACTCTTCGATTGTTCTACTTTTCCGCAAGTGGCTTTTTCAATGAAAATTTTGCCCACCCTTAGACTACCTTCATCCAAAAGTTCGATTCACAATAAAGACTCGCATATAGTGAGATTTCTTCGAAGTTCAAAGCTGTGTTGCGCAGATGCTAAGCCGCGGTGTTACTTGCTATGTGCTTCAGCGTAATACCGCGAGTATATTGAACAATGGATTTAATTACGTATTCGTTTCTATAAAATACAATCACAGAGGCACAACTTCTACGATAGCATAAATTTACTCAGCACTTGTTCATGGTAACGCTAGACGCGTTTCATACTCCTTGGTAATCATCAGTAGCGTGTAACCATGAACTGAAAACCAACAATGTCTAAAGGAACACACAACAACCACTAAACAAACAACCACGCAACAAACAAACTGAAAGCCAGGTTACGTAAAAATAGACCAAAAATTAAAACCAATATCAAAGTGCTTTTCATGGCTAAAAATTCATTTATGCAATGGGAGAAACTGCTTGGTGCACACCTAACTTAGACTAGGTGGCGGGTAAGCTATCCTGCAAACCCTGGGCGATGATATCGGATATAAGTTAAAAAACATTAATCGTTTCTGTATGTAAAGTACACCTTTCAGCACAGCTCATATTATGTTGTTATGGTCAAAAAGTATTCTTTAGAGGTAGGTGGTACGCAGCTACAGAAAAGGTCCAGAAGTGGTACGCAGAAAGCAAAAGGTTTGATTTAGACGGAACTGTGTGATGCACTAAAAGCATTAGTTTATTGAAAAGCGAAGACAAAGGCCGAAGCAAACCATGCAAGTTTCACATAGCCTAGTAAACTAAGAAGCAAACACAACAAATGTCTAACTCTGAGGTTGCGCAATCGATTAGTATATTTTCATACCCTGTCATCAGTCGCGTAGCGAAAAATTTCAAAAAGGGGGAGGCCATAATTTCCACATTTTTTCAAGCGTATTTTTTCGGCAGAACAAATTTGAAGCTGATTGAGAAACAAGAAAAGCTTTAAGGGGTCCGGGGGCATGCTCCCCCATTTTTCGGCAAATTTTGTTTAAATTTTTTGGCCCTACTTCCGAGTGCTTCGCCAAGTACATGATCTATTTTGTTCGCACATTTTCGATTATGCGTGCTTAAGGCGTAAGGCTTATCGCATTCGAAGGGGTTCGAGATTATGGAAAAATTGTATACATCAAAAACATTGGTGGGAGGATGCAAACCTTTCATCCTATCCCCTGGATCCGCCCCAGGTCATAGCTACAGAAACCATCAAAAGAGTCTAGCAACATTTCAGTCACTTGGCACCATCACTTTTGTTCTTTTTGTTTTTTTTCTAAAAAGCCGAGTCAAAAGGGAGGGGGGGCATGGCACAATGCCCCCCTAAATACGCTCCTGCCTGTCATAGGTCATATAAACTAGCTGAAAATGGGGGAGCCAAACAAAAATCTGGGGGGCCATGGCCTCTTCTGGCCCCTCCTTAGAATCGCCACTGTACGCGTACCACAGTTTGGGAAACGCTATCATAGGTAATTTCTTTTAATACCGGCCTAGATATAGTAATTTCCTACGGCTAACGTAATTTGGCGTTCTGATTTTTTTATATGCCACAGCTCAGATGGCCGAGTGGTATAGAGCGTCTGTCTCTTGAGCTGTAGACTGGAGTTTGATTCCGAGTCGGGTCAAACCAATGACTTGAAAATTGGTATTCACAGCTTCCCTGCTTGACGTTCAGCATTAATGGGATAGTGTGGAGAACAAGCCCGCAAGTTTACTTGTGCCGTTGGGAAAGGCACTTAGCGGGATTCCCCCATCTTGGTGTGGTAGACAGATGGCTGGCAACTCCTAAGCGAGCTCGTATAGCGCAATGATCGCTTTCTCGTGATAGGAGGATAAATATGCAACTAACTAACTAACTAACTATATGACGTTGAAATTGGACACATTTTGTGTTCGTTTGTTACGTCATAGTCATACATCAAGCTAGAATGCCATAAATCTGATTTAAATCTTCAGCTAACAGTACCATTACTAACGCCGAGCTGAAGGATCTGGATTACGCACATGAATAAAGTTTTTGCCCCATATCGCGTTGAAACGTCAAGACATACGAAAAACGAAATTGAAACCCCAGAACTAGCTTTGACATACTTTTAATGCCGGAGAAATGCTGGCTGCACATTTAACAATTACGTATATCAGCTTTAAAATATGAAAGTTTTGTACGTTTCCTGCGGGGGAGGGGGGGACGCCCCTGCACTAAACAATATAAAATGCTTTTATGTTACAAGTTTTTGTAGAAGCGTAAAATGCACTAGCTGCGGCTGTGTAGTTATATCAGTACCAAGCCGTAACAGCAGTAGCAGTGATCGCTTTTCCAATTTCCATATGCCGTAATGGCAGTACAGAATTAAGTAGATAAACCAATAAGCTTAATGGGTATATAATAAACTCAAAAAAGAGCGGTTGAGATGTTGTTTTCAACTGCATGCTTTCAACATTGATCCAGCTTAAAAACTACGCTTGAAAACGTGACGAAATTTGATGCCCCCTCCCTGAAAAAATTTCTGAATACGCTCCTGGCATGAAACATTTTCAAAAGGCTTTTCTACGCCCGTTTCCGGGTCTTAAAGTCTTTGTATTTAGTTAACATTCAACCTTATTTAAAATTACATACCCCCCACCAAAACTATATGGATCCGCTCCTGAATGGAGGCTCTTAATGAAACTAGGATTTTTTTGCAAAGGTCAACTTCGTGCTTGTTGGTATCAAACATCTCAGGTGCAATGTCCTTTGATCTCTGGTGCAATGTCCTAGAGAGCTGACAGCGTTGCTTGAAGTTGTGCGCCAGATTTTAGGTATACTGTATTATATGGAAACTGTGTTTAATTAATAAACGGATGAACGGATCATAGCAAGATGAAATCTTCGGAATAAGCATTTCCCTATTTAAAACACATCGCTACCAAACTATTCCTTACTAAACAAATAAAAAAATTTAAAAAAAAACAATAAAAAACAAAAAAACAAGGCAATAAAAACAATGCTACAAAAACTGTTGCTTAACATCAGTAAGCAAGATGTAGATTTGACAGTCTGGGACATACAAAAATTTAAGTAACATCTCCTCGCAGATTCTTAACTTGCAATTTTAAACGATACAATGGGAAGTATTGCTATGTAAGTCGCACTAAACAAGTAAGTCGTTTTGATTTTTGCTATGATAAAATCACAGTTGCAAAGAATTCAAATCAAAGTTTTTCCTACTCTCGTTTGCTAAAATTTGTAAAAATTCAATAACTGTAAAGTTCTTCCTAGTAAGGCCAGCTAAAGGGTGAATGTACATTACCTGAGTGTGGATGTTAATGATCCAAAACAGTATTGCCCCGATCTAAAAGAAAATCCATCAAACAAAAGCGTTTGAATACTTTGTATAACAAAATTTACAAATATTGCAATATTGAAAAATTTTTACAAACAAATACTTCCAGCAATCTTCTGTTAGAACACTGTTTATGTAACATAACTAAGTTCAAGTTTACTGTAATAACTAATAACCGATACTGCCTGTTCCAATGTGTGTTGTATAAAAGAAAACGTTTACTTCCGGTTGCTACGCGTCTGGACATGTTTGGCAAGAATTTATCGGTTTCGCAATCAAAACTTTTTCGAACGTAGTGTGGAGTTGCTCAGATCCACTGAAAGTGATTCTTAATCGTTAGACATGAAACCAAAAAACAAGTTTAACAAGTCACAAATTTAAAACGTCCTGAACGTCATAGATTTCGATATTTGAAGCAACACAGAGAAAGACGAAAATTTAAATTAGTGGTTTGAAGAGTTTGGCGGTGCTTGACCAAAAATGTTATTTGTTAACAACACGTCGAATGAATAATAACAGCTAACTGAATTTTGCGAAAATCCTTGTAATAAGTTGGATGCGAATTCCAAACTTTTAATTTTTAAAAATGTTAAAGATAAAAGAAATTCACATAAGCAAAGATTGATTGTATTTATGACAATCAGCAAATTTGTCAATATAAAATGCAAGACATTGTCAACAGTAGGCCTACTACAAAATCCAAAATAGTAATTCTGCAAATTGTTACCAACTGAACTACATAATCTCTAAAAGAACAGAATTATTTCGCTTTTTCAGATGCGCGTAGATTGACACATAGTTTGGTCGCGACACGTAACTTCATTTCCGACTCACCAACAACCTGTAAACAAGTAAATTTGTCAATTGCATGGAATTAAATTTGCAAGACAATCAAACTATTAATCATTCTAAAATAATATTTCTGCAAATTACTAAACCACACATTTCTAAATATTTCGCTTTTCTTGAGACGCGCGCAAAGTATGACGTCATTTCCGCTTGTTGACTAGCGACTCAACTGAGCAACAGGTTCCACCTCCACAAGGGGCGTGGTGGGGTACAATCCACTATTTTTCACCCATTTACTACTACTCACATGTCCATACCAACGCAGCTGCGATTTTTCTGGTTGGAGAAGCAGCGATTCGATGTTCAGGGATTCACGAATATTTGCACTTTAAACCTTGTCCAACAAGGTTTTTCCCTTTTTTTGTGCTGTCCAATTATACTGTATATCATTTTGGTATATTATTCTTGTGTTGACGGTACGGAAATAAAAGACACTAACAAAGGTCAAACCGCTAATTCTTCGCAAGAATCTCATTTCAGCTGCTTGAATTCGAGATCTCACTTTCTCTTTCATGATCCAACACTTCTGGCCATAAGTCAAAATAGGAACATAGGCTGATCTGAAAATGGATAGCTTTGCACTGGAGCAAAGCTCCCGTTTCAGTATACCACAGATCGGTGGAGCTGGCGCATTAGGCCTGACAGAACAGGTTTATTTCGTTGCGCTAAGTACACGAACACATATAAGGGATTGGCAATAAATAAAATATTGGCAACAGGCAGCTGCGAAAGAACCAAAGGTCTTCGAGTCAAGCAGCAGCCCAATTGAAACATGTTTTTGAGGTATAGCCTAATTGTTACCTTACAGTGTAATTTCAAAACAATCATCTGAACATAGATCCTGCAAATTGATTATAGGAAGTATATGCAGGGTGACCAGACGTCCCGTTTTGAACGGGACAGTCCAGTATTTTCACTTGATTTTAAGCGTCCCGACTTTTTCTCAGATGTTCCATTTTTTATTTTTTTCGCTCTTAACGTGAGAACATACGTGAAAATTAAAATTAAGAATACTCTTGTTAAAGAGACAATAAACCCTGACTCTTTACTCTGGCTTAAAAAATAGCAAAAAATCCATGCTTTCTGGTGGCGTTGGATTTAAATCCAAAACGCTTTCGTTCAAAAGTTATTGCAGCTTTTTAACACCATGGAATGTAGGTCCACCTTGTCGGATTTTCGTTGGCAGCCTTTTTTTACGGATTCGCTTTGTCCGTGTCTTAAAAAATGTGAATTTGCTGCGAAAGATCGCTTCATCACAAAAATATAACTGACGGACTTGATTAGTAGTAAAAACTTTTAAAATGAAACACTTTGGGGTTATTAAAAATACGAGATAAAATTGGTAAGGCGGTCCCTCCTTGTTACTGTATCGTTGTTGATATGTCGCATTTTGCTGCTGAAAATTGTCTTTACATAGCAGCAATATGATTTTTCTGATTAACATATACCGGTATGACGATTAACCAATTGTAGAGTTAACACTGCAGCGCCTTTTTCATATTTCAGACTAATTTTCAAATATACCCAGAAGCGTAGCCCTCCCTTTTGACTCTGCTTTTAAGTAAAAAAAAAACGCAACTAATAGTGCCAAGTGACTAAAATATGCTAGACTCTTTCGATGGTTTCTGTACCATATGGCCAGGGGGGTAGGATGAGGAGTATGCATCCTCCCACCAGCCATTTTCAAAAATGTTTTTGATGTGTACAGCTTTTCCATAAGTTTGAACCCCTTCGATAGCAATAAGCCCTACGCCTTAAGCACGCATAATCGAAAATGTGCGAACAAAATGCATCACATTTGGCCAAGAACATACTCAGAATTAGGCTCAAAAATTTTAAACAAAATTTGTCTAAATATTATTCAAAAAGCACTAAAATAGCCATTACAGCAGGTAAATTTTCAAAATTTTTCCGGGGGAGCATGCCCCCGCACCTCCTAAAGCTTTTCTTGTTTCTCAATCAGCTTCAAATTTGTTCTGCCGAAGAAAATTCGCTTGAAAGAGATGTGGAAATTGTGACCACCCTTTTAAAATTTCTCGCTATACCACTGAATATATCCTTCGACTTTTAAGTTTTGATCGATAGCATTGTTGGCGATGGGCTCGAACGATGTTGTAACTTGTAATCATACACTCTTGGCTCAACTCTTTCCGCTTTCGACGTTTCGTACGGTAAGGGATGGTTAATCACGGTTCCTTCACTTCTGCGTTTGTTTGTCTTTTCTCTTAAAACTTCCCGTTTTCTCTTTTAAAATGTCCCGTTTTCGTCATAATTTAATTTGGTCAGCCCAAGTATATGTGTGAGCAGAAGGTCTCTTAATAGCTTAAGTGGTTATTCATAATTGGTCGTATATTGGTGATAATTGCAAATGCATTTGCCAAAAAAAAACAAGAGTGTTTAAAGCCTGCGTGTAAATTCTACAAATGACTTGAGTATGGACTATGAAGTTGGTTTGTATATATTTAACAAAATTTTTTTGTAACAGGGCTTGAACTCATAGCATGTTAATTTTTTGACGTCATACGGGATATTGTTCCATTATTTTAGTTTCCATGAAATTAAGAGAACGCTGAGTACGAGTAGCCATGAAGCGAGGTAAGAACATGGTCGTTGATTACTCACTTTGACGAGTAGTGTGGTGAGTTACATTGGATGAGTAAGTGAAATAATGGTTGAAATTATCAGGAAGTTTATTGCGATTAAATTGGTACATGAACTTAGCAATTTTATAGGTGTATAAGTCTTCAAATTTTAATATTTCAGACTGATGGTATCAGGGCTGGCGCCAAGGGGGACCAGGGAGCACTGACTGCGGCTTCGAAGACAGCGGCTTTTGAGCTTAATTTCAAACTTTGCCCCCCCCTGATAAACGCTTGGCCAACCTAAATCGACTGCCCTGCCGCAGGCTTTGGATGGTATTTAGGCGTAATTCTATCTCGAATTGACGTTTTTGAAATGATTCTTATAGCTTTATTCTGCAGGCGCTTTAATTTGGTATGATAACTTGAGTAGGTTGAAGCCCACACAGGTACAGCATACAATAAATGAGAATGTACAAGAGAATAGCATAAATTAACAAGGCTAACTGACGGAAGGTAATAACTTAATTTTGCGATAACACCAATAGATCAAGCAATTTTGTTTTCAAGTAAAGCAATGTGTTTTTTGAATGAAAGTTGATCATCAATTGTGATTCCTAAATATTTGGCCGACTCTGTAGGTATGATAGTCTGACTATCAAACATGAGGGCAATAGGCAGACTCGTTTTACGAACAAAGGGAGTTATAAGCAATGCTTCGGCTTTAGTACTGTTAACTAGCAGACCACTTGCTCTCATCCATTGCGAGACATTAGTTAGTTCAATATTAGCCAGATTCGCGACATCATAATGCGTTTTTTCCATAATTAAGGGGCAGTGTCGTCTGCAAAAAATCTAGGAGTAGCTTGCAACCATGAGGGGAGGTCGTTAAGGTATACTAAAAATAATAATGGACCTAGAATAGATCCTTGAGAAACTCCATATTCAATTATTTTATCAGATGAATTGGTATTGGTAGTAGAAACAAATTGTTTTCTATCATGCAAATACGATTCAAACAAAGATTCGGCCACACCTCGGATACCATAGTGCTCCAGTTTTTTTTTATTAACTTTGATTGATTGTGCCTAAAGCCGTACTGAGTTGATATACTGGTTTTATTGAGTTAAAAAAAAATGGAAGTTTGTTATAAATGATGCGCTCAAAAAGTTTTGATAGGGAAGTTAAAAGCGAAATGGGTCTATAATTATTTAGTTGATCAGTAGATCCTTTTTTAAAAACAGGAACAATTTTCGCAAGTTTTAGTTTGTTCGGAAATACACCCAAGGTTAACCCAATGATTTAGCATAATTGACAAAGGATGAGCAAGAACAGAAGCGGCAACTTTTAGAAAATGTACATCAATGTCATCATGGCCCCTAGCTTTATTCAACTTTAAAGCATTAATTTGCTGCATAATTTCGTGTGGTGTTGGTAATTGCAAATAAATAGAATTAAGACATGGATTTTTCAAATAAAGCATTTCATCTGTATTCTTGTCATAGATCTGATAAGACTGGCAGCCACTGACTTGCCAACACTGGAAAAATAGATGTTGAATTATTCTGCAATTTCATTCAAATCCATAATCGGTGAATTGTTTACAGTTATAAGATTAGGAGTTGAGAAATTGTTTTTGGATGGTAACAGAGTTTGCAAGATTTCTCAAGTTTTTTGGGGGTTATTTTTAAACTCATTTAATTTTTGATGGTAATACAATTTCTTAGCAAGATCTTTAATTTTGGTTCAAGTATTCGAATAAATCTTGTAGTAGTTTTTAGCTATCAGAGATCCACTAATAAAATGTGATTTATGTAACTTCTGTTTTCTTTTTATTAATATCAAAAGACCTTTAGTAATCCAGGGTTTAGATTTTAATCGTCTTTGCTTTCTAGAGAGCTTTTTAAGTGGGGCATGCGTATCAAGAATTTTGGTTATCAAAGAATAAAGTTGTTCAAGTAGATCGTTGAAATTTTTGCCGGTAACAATATTCAATTTAGGGACAAAATTTTCTATTTTGGAAAATATATCCTCATTAAAATTTTTACTGTTTAATTTATTGTAAGATCTAACTAACCTTTGTTGATGTCGTTTGGAGATAAAATTATTTATTGTGGTAGCTATAATTGGAAAAGGATCAGTAATATCATAATTTACTACAGAAGGAAGTATTTCATACTTGTTTTCATTGGTAATAATGTGATCCATTGGTAATAATGTGTTGCAGAGCTGGATGTTATTCTCGTAGGAATGTTTATAATAGAGGTGGAGCAATTGGCATATAACATGTTTAACCGTAGAACGACCAGACGGGTCCATTGGACCCGAAGACAAACTTTGAAGTCGCACAGATTTTTGCCAGCGTGATGAGGGATGTTGAGCTTCTTTACCTGCCTACTAAGGAGGTTTGTTTTGGTATCAACCTCAATCTCGTTGATTATTGATTTTTGAAGTGAGGACGATTTCTAGCATATATTACCAGCCGGCTCAAATGGATCCGTATGCATTTTATAACGCGTCTGGAATGAGAGAGCAAGAAACTCTGCAGCTCATGTCAAGTTTGGATAGAATCTGTTGCTTTGAGTCATTTATGACTGAACGAGGAGTGTGTGATTGTGTTGTCTGAATAACAACCAACTCATGTCTCGTAAAAAATCCAACAACAAAAATATTCCAACTTATGGTTTTGGATGACCAATATTCAGCAAAACAACTATAATAAGCTGATCGATTTTAGGAAATGGCCAGATTGTGAGGTTCAATAAGGGATTAGTCTCGGCACGGTAAAAAAGATCACCTTGCAAACTTACCATCCCACACCAATTCAAAAGGTATTAGAAATACGGAATGCACACTTTTGAAGGGTTTGTTTTAACCTCTGTGGATGAACAGCTACTGTCCTTTTGCGGTCAGCGTCCGTTTTGCCAATTCGTACCAGCTAAACCTAGCCAATATGTTACAAAAATGTGAGGTGCCAAGACTGCTTGGACATTTACAATGCTTTTTGGCTGTGAGGTTGTGACGACTGATAAATCTATGCATACTTTTCAAAAAGGGTGCCAGAAAAACAACGTGTGACAACTTTTGTATTGGAGTGGAATTTGGTAGGATGCCAATGAAGGACCTGCTAGTTGTAGCTGGAGCCATCCCAAAAAATTTAAAAGTGTTTGGGCCAGCTTACTCCAAAATTCGATACTGATGAGAGAAAAGGTAAAAGCAACACTCTACAGTGTCCAGTCAAAAAAACATGACTGTGTCGCACTATGCTAAGCCCATAAGTGTAATGCAGCTGGCACTGTCTTGTGACTAAGGTGAAGAAGAAATCGACAACGAAGAGAGATGTGATTGTTATACAGTGGTAAGAGTGGTGGCGATACCACGGAATAGCTTTTGTTTGTAACTATACCACACCAAGAGAATGACACACCAGTGGACAGTGTCAAAATGTTATTGCTCTACTGTATAAGGACTCTTGGTGTCCGGTAGGCCTAAACTGTCCCAGCCAGAGTGTCTTTGGATGCTGTGTAAGGCCGACGCGTAGGAGCTGGCTGATTGAGTGTGAAAAAAGAGTTAAAGGGATAAGAAAATTAGCGGCATCGCCGCTCATCAGTTAAAAGATAAAGAATGTCATCTGGTCCTGAGTATAGAACTTCTATTGCAGCACTTTTATTCAAGTAAAAAAGACATAAACGAAAGCTTGCTCTGTGCAACACTGCAAAAATGCCTGAACATAGCCTTCCATAGTTGCCCTTGACATGATTGCGGGTTGAATTCTTTATTTGTCAATCAGATGTTAGCAGTTGTGTTTGGTTCGTTATTAAAATTAGCAACATTACGACGTTCAAATTTTAGCAGAACAAGGAGAAGTCTAGCATTACAGTGCAGATTACGAACACGGGTTCAATGGACCCAGTGGTAAACAATGCTATAAAAAATGTCTGGTCGTTCTAGGGTTAAATAGTCCCCAGCCTTAGCAGAGTTTGAGGGTTTACTTGAAAAATGGATATTTATGTCACCGAGTGCAAAAAAAATTTTTTTTGTTCATGCTAAGATCCAATAAGATTTCATTTAGATATAATCACAAAAAGCATTAGCATTTGTTTTGGGATGGCGGCAGATAGTGCCAATAGCGTAGTCGATTTCAGTATTAGGGCGCGATAATGTAATCCACAGACTTTCACAGCCAGAAAAAAATGCATTAAACGTTAGTTCTTGAAATTGAAAAAAATCTGAGACGTACACACCGACACTACCAGCGTTTGCATCAGAATTTTTATGCAGAACAGTATAACTTCTTCTTCTATCCAGTTTCAAACCGGTTTTCTGCCCGTTCCCGAAGGTGGCCGGATACACCTCATCCCCTACACGATTGCTCTCACACCTTCCTTTCATCTCGTTCGATCTCCAGCTTCCTCGATCTTTAACCCGACTTTCTTCACACTCTCTTCCACCTGCCTCCTCCATGTAAGTTTTGTTCGTTCTCGCTTTCACTTTCCATTTACTTCCATCATCATTGCCTTCTTCGTTATATCGTCATCACCTCTTCTAATCACATATCCATACCATCTTACTCCATTCGCCTTTGCCCTTTTATGTAACGTTTCCTTCAAACCCAACATCTTCATCAGATTCTCTATTTTCTTTCTATCCACTAAATTCACTCCACACATTGACCTCATTATGGCTTTTTCAGTTCTTCTCAAAATTGCCATTTCATTCTCCCTCAAACATTAAATCTCACTTCCATACAACATTGCTGATCTTACGCAACTGCGATAAACCATCTCTTTCATTCTCGGAGGAAACCTTCTCCCTCGTAACAACTCTTCGCACTCTCTAAATTTCATCCATCCGATCCTAACTCTTGATATCACTGCAGTTTCACATCCGCCACTAGCATTCAGCTTGTCTTCTAAATAACAAAATCCCTTCACAGTCTCCACTTCATCACATAACATCTCCACTGGTTTTTCCGTGCTATCTTCAACATCTGTGCATCTTCTACAAACAAAATGTCTTGCAGAACAGCAGGTTACCTTTTTCATTTTCGTGTATCTCCCTTGTATAAACTTCGTACACTATGTGCAACACACAGTGTTAGACCCAATTCTTTTCCCACATATTCCACAAGGATCTATTGTGCTCAAAACAATATCTCCTTCCGTTCCGCTCACCATCATCTTAGTTTTTCCAACATTCACTTTTAATCCCTTGTCTTCCAAAGCACTTCTCCTCCTTTGAAATATCTCCCTTAAATCCTCCAAACTTTCACTCATCAGCACCAGATCATCTGCGTACAAAACTTCATTCAATAATCCTTCTCTAGCATGTTCTGTCACAACATCAACCACAATAGCAAATAGCAATGGTGATAGCACAGACCCTTGATGCACACCAACCCGTACCCCAACTTCGTCTGATGTCCCTGATCCAACTATAACTTTTGCTTGCACACAACACTTCAGCCAATCCTTTCTTTCTTAATGCTCATTCCATTACTTTTCTCGGTACCCTATCAAGTGCCTTTTCCAAGTCCACAAAACACATGTACAGCTTTTGCTCTCTTTCTCGAAACTTCTCTTGCATTCTCCTAGCATAAACAATGCATGAGTCGTGCCCTTCCCAGGCATAAAGCCAAACTGTATGTCATTTATCGTTACCAGTCCTTTTATTGTGTTCTCCAGCACTCTCTCCACTATCTTCATTGGATGCTCCAGTAGCTTTACCCCTCTATATGCCCCACAATCCATCACATCCCCTTTTCCTTTAAGAATTGAGACAACAACACTTGTCTTCCATTCTTCTGGCATACCTTTCCCATCGAGCACTCACTGACAAAGCTTTTTTATTACTACAACACCTAACTTTCCACTCGCTATTATCGTATCCATATTTACTTCCGAGGGTCCAGGTGTTTTTTTCAACTTCATTTTATTTATAGCTTCCATACCTCCTCATCAGTCACTCCTTCAACCATATCTGCTTCAACTATCTGATCCCATTCATTTTCCACATTCATAATCTTTTCCGTGTGTTCCTTCCATAATTTTCCACGATCTTTCTCATTGACTACAAGCCTCCCATCTTTATGCTTCATGCAACCTCCACCTTGTATGTCCCTTCCCTCCTGTTTCGTTAACTTCACAAACTGAACACGTCGTTTGGTTTGGTGCATAGCACATTCATTTCTTCTTCCGCCTCTTGCTTCATGGCTTTTGCAATTACTTTCTTTGTTTCATTTCTGGCCTTTCTATAATTATTTTAACTCGCCATTGATCGATTCGTGCACCACAATTTAAACGCTTTCTTTTTCCGATCTATCGCATCCTTTACTTGCTCGTTGCACCACCATGTGTTTCCCCGATCCCCCTCTCCCTTTCGTCTTTCCACACAAATTATCACAGGCCTCTTAAACTCTATTCTTATAGGATTCCCACAAATCCATTCAATCGGTGTCCAATAATTCTACTACTCTTTCTTCAAACTTCTCTTTGATCTTTTTTTCCTTCAGCTTTCACACCCTCCATCTCACCCTTCTGCTCTTCTTCGCTGACTTCTTCAATTTCTGCTCCTCCTCATCAACAATCACTAGATTGTGTTGCAATTCCCCAGGGATAACTTTCACATCACGTGTATACTTTCTCTTCTCCTTTCCAATCACAACAAAGTCTATTTCTGTATCATTTCCGCCCGAACTGTAAGTCACCTTCCTTTTATCCCTCTTCTTGCACCACGTGTTTGGTACACTCAACTCATTCTGATCACAGACATCTAATAACAGTCTTCCTTCAGCGTTTCTTTTCCCTATTCCATGCCCTCCATGTATACCTTCAAATCCTTCCGCACATTTCCCAACGTGACAATTGAAATCTCCCAATCCCAACACCAATTCATTTGCGTTTCTCATACTCCACTCACGCGCTTTTCCTTATAAAACCTCTCCTTCTCAGCATCTGGCTTTCCACTTTGTGGTGCATAAGCACATATTACTTTCACCACCTCTTTTCCACACACTAACCCAATGGCCATGACTCTGTCACACCTTCTTCTGACCTCTACTACGTTCTCGCACAGTTCTTCTTTTACCAATATACACACGTCTCCAGTCTTATCATCATGTCCACACCACCATAGTTTATACCTTTTTCCTTTGACGCCAAAAAAGCGAGCTCCTTCACCTCTTCATCTCACTTTGTGCAAACAACATACATCCACTTTTCGCTTTCTCAGGTCTTCGCACACCTCCGTTCCTCTACCGGATATACCTCCAACATTCCAGCTTCCAAATCTAACTCCAATTCGTTTTTCAACTTTCTTTTCACGAATTTTTAACCCGGGATTCTTAGCACCCCTTGCCCATTAAGGGCTGCCAAGGAATGGGGGCCAAAACTTTTCATTGTATCTTCATGAGGTTTACTTGTAGCATTTGTTTTATGGCCGCATGCCCTTGCTGACGCCAACAACAGTTCTAAGCGGTGGGTCTAGCCTTTGCCTAAAAAGGCATGCCCTGCAAGGCAACAGGGTTGCGGAGTAGTTTAGCCGGCCAGTCGAAACCGTTGCCCGTGTGGTGCCCAAGGAGGCACTACCCAGCAGAGCATAGACATTGGGACTAGTATGCCATGTACACCAGATTCCTAGTCGACTGAGCAAAGCATAAAAGTACTACCCATGTGTCTACACTAACCACACTTGCCTACAATAACCAGGAATGGAAATATTTATTAGAGGTTTGTCTTTTATTTTTGTTTCACTTAATCCAATAATGTGGGGTTTCTGTGGTAGTCTAGATAATAAATCATATAGACTGTCAAATTTTTTTTGCAAAGAGAGTATATCAAGATGAAATAAAAAAAGCTCATTATTACTTTGGTGGCTAAGAATCGAACTCAAATTTACATATGCACATGCCTTGATGCTTTTAAAAATTAAGGATTAGTCACTCAAGTCAAAATTTTCAGATTCACATTCATTTTCGTAATTTAGTAATGTTGCTTGACTAGAAGTCATTGGTTCCTCTGCAGCACCAGCATGCATGCTTGGCATTACAATTCTACAAAATAACCGCACAAACTACTTTAAATAGACCTAACACAATTACTCTATTAAAGATAATTCGATTTTAGATTTGACGGATATGATATCGGAGTTTTCATTTTTTCGCACCATAACATTGCCATTCATTGTTCGAAAAAAAATTTGTAACCTGATTATTTTAGGTAAAAGAGAGATTCTAAGTCGAATCAAATTGCTACCGAATGGTTTGGTAGCCTATATTTTTTATTAACGTCCGCTTTGAACAGAAGAAACAGCTTTCATTCGGTTTTATGTATCATGTCATAATCCAACATTGCAAAAATTTCGTCCCAAGCCATGACCTTGCTAGGCAAGGTCTATTTTCTTGGATTACTGCTGTATTGAATAACCAAATGGACAGGTTTGTCACCAGAGTTCCTTCCTCTGCGAGATCTTTCTCCAACGCGGCTTTGTGCTTTCCTTTGTCATCGCGAAGCTCACCGAACAGCAGCTCGGCCGCAGCGACATCGATTTTTTTCTTCGCAAAGGCATCAGGATTGTTTACCAGATGATCTGCAAGAAGACGCTCCTTCAGGCCAAAACTATATGCCTATCCGAAGGATGAATACTGTATGCATTGTTACTGACCCGCTGCATCTGATCAGCTCTGGTGCAGAACATTAATTTCGTAAATAAAAAACGCCAAACCCGCAAAGCGATGATGTAGCCTGCTTACTATCTATTGTTTTGCACTAAAACTTTGCTCATCACTTTTTAGAATTACATGTAAATTTATAGCGTAATAGCGTTCAACAAAGCTATACGCAATCAAATCTTTCTGTTAGATTGTAAAGTACTTTGCTACAACTCTTTGATTTTGAAGCCGGCGTAAGAAAGCGTGATGGAAGTGTAAACATCTGGAACAAAGTGGATGCTACAAATTTCTCGCCCTCCTTGCAAAGAAATTTGTCTCCCTTTACATTTTCTTCTGGCTGCGGGTCTGGCGTGTTCTCCGGTTGCTTGACTATGCTCTGAGCGCGACTCATTTCAGCTCAATATTTATAGCCAAACAATATGACTTTTGTGGGAGTATAGGCCGACCTGCAGACGAAGCCAGAGCATAGTTTGAAAGCCGGACAAAAAGTAAGGAGCACTAGTAACCTAATAGAAAGTTTACAAATTAATATTCGTATCGACCGTTTTTCTGTGTGGTTAGCACTCGCTGTCGGTGCGGAAGGTCTGGGGTTCGATTACCCGGCCATTGAAATCGGTCTCAGTTTTTCCAACGGCTCGCCACAGCTGCGATGTTTCTTCGGAGCTGTGTTGCCCGGCGCTCAGCTGCGGAGATGAATCGCGCCATTCGTTACACGCTTCGGTGTAAAATCGCGAGTATAGGCCTTAATGAAGATTTGATGTTATTCATTTCTTTGCATCATCGGGCATTAATGCACGAATACATAGTAATGTACTGTTAACTGAAGTACTCTAGGCCGTGACGTTGAGGCTCGCAGACAAGTAAAGTTCGCATGGAACTATTTCTAAAACATTAAATAGAAACAGACGACTCGGTTGTGATGAACTCATTACCAGGGCCGTAGAGAGAAAATCTGGGCCCCGGGGCAGAGATATGACGCGGGCCCCCTAGGTACCAAAATTTAATTCTCTAAAAAAGAAAAGATCTTGACATCGCGCGGACGTAGGCAGTGTGCGAAGTAGAAAATCTTTACTGGGGGTATGTTTTTGTCTACAATTTTGCTTGAATTCTGAACCCAAATAACAAGACGATGTTGCGAAAATGGTATTTATTGCTCATGGGGCGATGCAGTGGCGTAGCAAGAAATTTTAAAGAGGGGGAGGGGGGAGCATAATTTCACCATTTTTTTTTAAGCGTAGTTTTTTTCAGCAGAGCTAATTGAAGCAGATTGACAAACAGAAAAACTTTAGGGGAGGTCGGAGGTATGCTCCCCCGGTAAATTTTTGAAATATTACATGCTGAAATGGCTATTTTAGTGCTTTTTGAACATTTTTCAGGCAAACTTAGTATAAAATTTTTGATCCTAATTCTGAGTGCTTCACCAAGTGTGCTGCATTTTGTTCACACATTTTCAATTGTGCGTGCTTAAGGCGTAGGTTTAAGGCTTATTGTTATCGAAGAGATTCGAAATTATGGAAAATTTGTATTTATCAAAAACTTATAGTTTAAAAAGGCTGGTGAGGTGAATACATTTCCTCAGCGGTGGTATTCAACAAAGGGGGGCCTGTGCGACAATGATAGGAAGGGCCTTTTGCGATCCAAATTCCAAGTTTGCTGTAGTGTGTACTAAAGCACGTTATAATAGGCATTTCGTTGGAAGTTACTGGAGAGGCACCAATCAAGCAAGCTCATTTAATGCATGTAATGTAGGAACATCATTTATTGTCAGTAATTGATAGGCTATAACAAGGCTAGGGTTCATTAAAAATCCCCCAGAACTTAGAAAACATTAGAGACCTGGGGCGGTATACTGCTCAATTTTTGTTGCTTTGTTTGTTCATTAAGTTAACGCATTGCATTAAGTGCGCAGAAGTTGAACAGTAGGCCTATACCGCCCCTAGAATTATTTGCTTATTCTACTGTACATATGCAATATTGGTAGCTTGAGTAAATCACGAACTACGGTGGTTGGCTATATTAACAGTAAATCAGTTTTGGTATACTCGCATTGATTGATTTGAACATCAACTTTGCTGAATCTGCTAGTGACGAATTGCCAAGTTTCACTTTGAGGTGGTTTAGCTTGGATAACAGATAAAAAAAAAATGGTTCAGACAAATTGTTTACTGTGTTTCAATGCAAATTTTTTCAAAATGAAAATTCTTTTCAGGGCAGTTTAAATTTGAGATAATTAAAATCAATTTTAATAAGTTGGTTCAAGTTACCATAAAGAGAAGTGTTGTTTGAGTTTACGCATTAATTCTTTTTGATTTCGGGTTTTATTATCAAAGAGGATTCTTTTTGAGGGTGCTGTGCTTCACTGCAAAAAGTTTTGATAAAATGAAGATTTTTTTAGGGGAGCTTAAATTTGGAATAACTAAAATCAGTTTTAATGGTTTGGTTCCAAGTTAAGAATAAGATGTTGTTTTGGAGTTTCCGCATTGATTTTTTTGAGGGGGGTTTATTTTTAAAGCGGATTCTTTTTGAGAGTGCTGTGCGTCAATGCAAAAAGTTTTATTAACAGAAAGGTTCTTTTTAGGGAAGCTTAAGTTTGGAATTTTAATGGTTTGGTTCAAGTTAACGAAAAAAGAAGCGTTTTTTTGGAGTTTCCGCATTGATTCTTCTTGAGGGAAGGCTTTATTTTTAAAAAGGATCCTGAATAGAACTGAAACTAATTTTAATGATGCATATGGTTCAAGTTTGCAAAAGAAAGTGTCACACTCTCAATCTGAAATACGATATGAAAAAAGTTAGGGAACCGCTGCTTTAACATATTCTTAGCGCTTTCACTAACGCTTATAAAAAACTGCTGACGTGTTGTAATGTTGATGAAAAATAAACTGTTCTGTAATAGGCGCACTGGAAAGGTTGTTCTTGATTAGTTTGCGAAGAAAACCATAATGGCTACAAGATATGCTGGAAAGCATCGCCGCAGTTTGTACCTACAAGCAACACGTATAAAAAACATTTAACTTCTTGCGATACTTATCACTGGGGGAGGGGGGGACGTTTTGGCATCACCCCAGGACAAATTTTTTTCTTTGGTGGAGGGACGACTATTTTTACTGGGGAGACATGACCCCCCCTACTTCGCACACTGGACATAGATCTTAACATAACGAAGACGTACTTTATCTAGCATTTCGCGTGACGTGTCCCTAAAGAAAAATTTTATGAGAGCGGGGCCCCTCGACGGGCCCCTCAACACATGACGGGCCCCGGTACTTTGTGCCCCCTGCCCCCCCCCCCCCCCCCCCACCAGCCCTGCTCATTACTTACTCCATGGAAATAAGTAGCCTACTGTAGATTCGAAGGAAATTAAATTTTAATGCTGAGCGGGAAGCAATGAATACTAATTTTAAATTCATTAATTTGCCTCGACTCGTAATCAAAGCAGAGTCTACAGCTCTGGATGGAATGTCGGCAGCGTGACGCAGTTTCTACGACGACCATGATCGCAAGGTTAACGGTTCAACTCCCAACCTAGCCTCGTTGTTGCGTCCTTGGATAAGATACTTCACGATGATTATCTCTGCTTGGTGGAAACCGGCAATCCTGGAATCTGGCAAGTAGCAAATTAAAGAAGTCAGAAGTAAAATTCAACCGGAAAGCTCGGAAACAGAGGCAGTTCCTGAGCGAGTCTGGATTCGTCCTAAGCGTATTGCCTCCACCTCTTTTTCGTGATAGGAAGATAAAGATGAAGAAATCATGCAGACGCTTTTACCACTCGACCATTTGAGCTGTCAGGCCTTCCGTATACGCCCAGAACTAGATTTACTTCCACATATCTGTCTGGCGTAAACAATAACCAGAAGCAGTCTTTTGAAATGGAGCGAAGTTAACGGGTAGGTCCTACTCCTAGTGATGTAAAAAAAAAACAATTTTTTAGCTCTTGTTTTTTTTTTTGACCTCGTTTTTTTGTGTTTTTTATTTATTCTTTCTTGAAAACTTTAAACAAGTTTGTTTTTAATGTAAAGCTTGGCAAGCAGCATCAAATCGCGTTAACACATTGAACATGACTGTAGGTAGTGAAGTGATATTGCTTCATTATACTTTGTAGAGTAGTGGGTATCTAGCTTAAAGCTTACCATATGGGCCTATTTTGCGATTTGCACGGTTCTGCCGCGCTAAATTTTGAGTTCCCCCCAAATATAGCCCAACCACTAGGGGGCGGTGAAAAAATGAAATTTTTGAATTTTGAAAAGTGGTATTTATATTCGTCCCCAAATATGGAGCAAATAACATTGGAACTAATTTTAGGTTGGTGCACCCTCTAGTGGCCGTGCACATCTGCCAAACGATAAAAAATTGCCAATTTGGCCATATCTTGAAAACCAATTGAGCTAGAAAGCTGGTTTTGAGCTCAAAAGATGTAGAACTAGCACTTTCCTATCTGCTCTAAGAGGAACTTTCTTTCTAAACTGACCAGAAAAAAAGTTGTAGGCAAAAAACAGTTTTTTTGATGAAAATTATGTATTTGCGCGTATGCAGTACCGGTAGTCCATCTTTGCAGTTGTTAAGACTTCCAAGAGTTAAAATAATCACCAAGTTAGTTTTAGTTGGTCTAATTTATTACCTGGTGCTAGTAATATTTGCGTGCAGCTATGCATATGTAGAATGTGGATGTAGCATTTGACAAATATTATCCATGCAATACATGTACCGAAATAAAAGTAGACATATGTAAGTACATAACAGTACTGTGCTTGAATGATATCAATATAATTTTCACTATAGCCAACCTACAACCCTAGGTTGCCAATGCTGATGTCCGAAGGCTTCACTTTTGGAAGAAATGCCATTGGTATATCAGTATATTCCTAGATTTATACCAGCACTAGTACCCTAGTTAAGTTGTAGCAGATTGGTATTCAAATTCTGGCAGCAATAGGCTTACCGCATACTGCATACCGGTACCATTAAAGTATTGGTGTGCAGAAGTCAGAACTGTTACAGTGTTATAAGTGGCAAAATTCGGGCAGTGCTGTTTATTCTTCCCTACTGTCAATCTGACTATTTATCAGCAAGCCTTTTCAGGGCTCTTTATTTTTAAGCTGTTTCATATTACAATAGATGGTTTACTTTAAAAGCTTACTGGAATTCCCCAAACATCACGCTCTTACCCTAACCCAGGAGTTTCCAACCGTGGCCCTCGGCCCCTGAAGGGGGCCACAAGTGTAAGAACAAGTACATTTTTATCTCAAGATTGGGGACTTTTAACATTAGACTGAATGGGCCACGGTCTTTTAGTGTCACTGTCAAGGGGGCCACGATGAAGGAAAGATTTAGAACCACTGCCCTAAACCAATGCATTTCTGGGTTGTGCGATGAGGTATTGGGGAATTTCTGCCCCCCACCATTGAAATATATGACTGCATAAAAACGATCAGCCTTGCCTTTTCTCAATGCTTGGTGCTCTTCGGTCTTTCTACATGGGGCCGATAAGGGTGCTGATTATAAATAAGCTTCACAGACATAAAAATGTTTGTTGATCAGTTTTTATGCTTTCTCAATGTCTTGAGACTTGATGTAGTGCACTACATAGTGAGAATTATATTGATATCATTCAAGCACAGTACTGTCATGTGCTTACATATGTCTACTTTTATTTCGGTACATGTATTGCATGGATAATATTTGTCAAATGCTACATCCACATTCTACATATGCATAGCTGCACGCAAATATTACTAGCACCAGGTAATAAATTAGACCAACTAAAACTAACTTGGTGATTATTTTAACTCTTGGAAGTCTTAACAACCGCAAAGATGGACTACCGGTACTGCATACGCGCAAATACATAATTTTCATCAAAAAAAACTGTTTTTTGCCTACAATTTTTTTTTCTGGTCAGTTTAGAAAGAAAGTTCCTCTTAGAGCAGATAGGAAAGTGCTAGTTCTACATCTTTTGAGCTCAAAACCAGCTTTCTAGCTCAATTGGTTTTCAAGATATGGCCAAATTGGCAATTTTTTATCGTTTGGCAGATGTGCACGGCCACTAAAGGGTGCACCAACCTAAAATTAGTTCCAATGTTATTTGCTCCATATTTGGGGACGAATATAAATACCACTTTTCAAAATTCAAAAATTTCATTTTTTCACCGTACCCTACCAACCACAGCGTTGTGCTATTGAATGTTAAATCAGGTTAAATTAGGGTTTAGGCCTTCATTTAGCCTATTCAGCCTGCTTGCGTTTTGGAAAAGTTAGAGTTAAAAAGAATAGATGTAAACTAGGCCGAAGCCCGTTTTCTCTGAACTAGCTGAAAAAACTTCAGTAACTCATTGGATGAACGGGAAATACGGTGCGTTAATGTGTACCATCGACCTTCGCTTTTTAATCTTAATATATTGGCCTACCAGTATTTATGTTCATCAAGTTATAATCTAGCATGGGTAGTCTTTGTTTCAACTCTCAATTAATTTGTTTGGTTGGCACTGCATTGACTCTGAAGCAACTTATGATCCATAATGCTGCTAATGCAAGCTGCAATTATTAAGCTTACCACCCAATTTTATACAGTACGTTGCCACGTTGACAGAGATGGGCATTTATCGAGATATTGTTTATCGGCGATAGTTATCGGCGATACTTCATTAGACTACCGATTATCGTTATTGCTCAAAATAGTTTAGATTTATCGATTAGCGATATCGCTTTTGTAATATATTTTGTTATCGCCGATACATTATCGCGATAAACCATTGTTTACGCACAGAGTGTTCAAACTTCAAAGTTAGTAAGTTGGAGCTATGAAAAAAAGACTCGGTGTCTATTAAATCTTGTAGCAATTAAAAAAAATCTCACTTTGTTTTGTTAAATGCCATGGCAGTGTTCGTAAACTGCTCTCTCTTCTCGAAAAATCTAAAAAAACATTTTTGCAATATGGCTTACAAAAAAAAAAATCCTTGTCAAACACATCGAAAATTTACCGCAACATTCATCGGCGATAATTTATCGATTGCCGATATCGCTTTAAGAAGTTGAGATTTATCGATTATCGGTATCGCCCAGAGCGTTTTGAAATTATCGATTGTTATTGTTATCGCTTTAGTACTAAAAGGTTTATCGTGCCCATCACTGCGCGTTGACAAGCTATCCCAGTTTCTTTTGTTGACTGTTCATAGAAAGATAGCCAAAAACCCATCCACGATTCTGTACTTTTTTCAATCGATCGCTCCTTTTTATTTCGTGATCTTTGCATAGTGAAAATAAAACTGGCAACACCTTCCTGGTAGTCGGTAACAATCAATCATGCAATCCAGGGAATCGAGCCTTTCGCTGCTTGCTCGCTAAGTTTATGTTCAAATTTAACAACAAAATGCTTCCAAATTCTTTCAACAACTACTTCCTAAGGCATGATAAAATATATAAATATAATACAAGGCAAACAAAACGTGATGAATATTTTTAATCTTTCGTAAGTTCAGAAGCAGGGAGGAGAACGCTTTGTCATATCTTCCTAAAATTATGGAAAGATATTTCGCAGGAATTCAGGCACTGTTTTTTCTATAAATGTTAAGATTTTTTTAAAAACAAATATTTTGAAAACGTATGTCAGTAGGCTACTGAAGAGTGAACAATAATGCATTTTATGACTTATGTTTTTCTTGATGATATTGCAGTCCTCTTCTTTAGATCTAGTTGTTGATATACAGTATATTGGGTGGTCCATGCCATCTCAACCAATTACTTGTTGATTACTTACTAGACTTTCAATTTACTTATTAATCATTTACTATTATTTATTTTTTTCCCTTTTTCGTTAATTTAATATTCCGACTCATAGATGCCGGTATCTTACTTTGGCAATACCAGATACCGTTGGAAGGTGTGCTCACCGTGTTGTTTTAAACCTGTGCGTGATGCGCTAGTTAATGTGTTTTTATATCATGTCGTAAGTTGTTGCATTCGGTAGCAGCAGACTTAAATGACCAATTGGTCTTTCGCTGCTTCCCTCCTGCGCTATTTTGCGTCATGGTAAATAAAAGTTGAGTTGAACCGAACCCGAACCGGAGTTTTATAAACCGATTTTACGCTATTTTTGTTCAACCTTATCCGAACCCGAACCGTATTTTTCAAAATCGCAAAGAGCGAATCGGAATTGAACCGAATAATTTGAGTACTTGCGAACCTTAACCGAGCCCGAACCGATTGAAAAAGCGTTTCGTTCCGTGAGGTCACACGCGTCACTTTAAAGGCGTCTTATATTCAAAGAAATACAGTACTTGCACAGCACTACAAGCCGTACATTAGCCCGTCAATGTGAAGATATGTTTCTTTATCAAAGTAGGCCTATAGCGTTTGTATTGTGGCATATTTATCCTCCTACCACTAGAAAGCGATCAATGCGCTATAGCGAGCTCGTTTAGAAGTGGCCAACCATCTGTCTACTACACCAAAATGGGGGAATCCGAATAAGTGCCTTTCCCAACGGCACAACAAGTGAACTTGCCGGCTTGTTCTTCACACTGCCCCTTTGATGCTGAGCGTCAAGCAGGGAAGCTGTGAATACCAATTTGAAATCATTGGTTTGACCCGACTCGGAATCAAACGTGAGTCTACGACTGCACAGGCTGACGCTCTTGGCACTCGGCCACCTAAATTGTTACCATCACCAACAGGAATTTCTGGTAACCAGCTTTAAGAGAGTTTACACTTTACAGACAATACAAAAGTTTTTCTAATTTGGTTTGTTTGCACCAAACCAAATCAGAATGGTGGACATCCAGACTCAAACAATGAAACTTGCTTGATTCATGTGTTTGAGTCACTGACCACTGTAAACGTCACCAGGACTTCTCGCGTTTTTTTGCCTCAACAGATGGACTTTGCTTTTGGCATAATGTTGATGATCTTTTTGACTCGATTGGGATTCCTTGTATTCCACAGGACTGGCGCCTTTTTATCGTTAGTTCAAGGTGGAGTCTAAAAAACGTTCTGCATCAGAATGGAAACAGATATTCATCTATCCCTCTTGCCCACTCAATGCATCTTGAAAAAAACTATACAAAGGTCAAAACTCTTCTGATTGCTCTCAAGTGTAATTAGAGATTTCAGAATGGTGGCATTCTTGGCGGGTCTCCAAGGTAGATTTACGAAATTTCCATGTTACTTTGCCGTTGGGACAGTCGAGACACAACTGCACACTACCATAGACAAATACGTCCAAAACGAACTGACTATTCTGTTGGGTACAGCAACATCAAATGGGACCCTTTAATTGACCTCATCAAAATATTGTTGCCTCCACTGCACATAAATTTGGGCTTTATCAAACAATTTGTTTAAGCATTAGACAAGAAATCAGACGCATTCAAGCCACTACAAAAATTTTTTTCTAAGATTTCTGCAGCAACGGTAGAATTTGGTATTTTTGTTGGCCCACAGATAAGAAAGATTCCAGACTGCAACGAATTTCTTGAAGAATTGGCAACAGAAGGGCAGAATGGAATAGCTTCGCTCCAGTGGTTCGTGGATTTTTGGGCAATCACAAAGCTTAATTAGTGAAAACCTGCAGCAAAAGGAACTGCAGAGTGTTCTTCAAAGTTCACATGCTTGACGCTAATCTGGATCAGTTTATGGAAAACATGGGTGCATACTCAGAAGAACTTGGCGAACGTTTCCCTCAGGATAGGTTATATTAGATTTTGAACGTCGCTGCCCAGGACAGTATAATAAGCGTATAATGGGTGATTACATATGGAGGCTGATCCATGAAAGTGACTTAAAAGTATGGCCGGAAATCTAGATAAACCATGAGTTATTTACAGTTTGCTATTTCTAAGTGAGTTATTTACAGTTTGCTATTATATCCAAGTGTAAAAGCGGTTTCGGTTGTTCACTTTGTAAATAGGATGAAATTTTGTCCTGATTTGTTGCTCAAACAAGCATAAACTATGAATACAAGATGTAAACCTCCCCGATAGCGTAAACAATCAAGAAATAACACGAGATTATACACGCTAGATTACACGATTTTAGCCAAAAAGCTGAATTTCGAAAAATCACTCTCATATTCACAAAAGCAAAGTTTAGGTGAAATTATGTGCGTTTTCCCTGGTTTCTAGACGTAACCAATCAGGAAATAACACTTAGAAGCCGGGAACAAAAATTGTGTTACTCAGTGTTATTAGTGCAAGAATGGTATTTATAATGCCTCGCGCATCTTTGAATACTTAACATTCTGCATTTTGTAACGCAACACTGTTGAGAAGATTGCGTAATTGAAAGAGTTGGCATTTGATTTTTTGATGACTATGAAACTGTGCTAGATTTAAGATATTTTTGCAAATTTTAAAGATTGATTAAGTAAAGTGTGCAGTAAGTAAAACGAACACACAGAAAACGCTGTAACCAAGAGATCAAATCATAAATGTTTGATGCAACTTGTTAACCTAGAAAATACTGCGTATATTTGAACTATGCTATGAATATGTAAACGTAGATCATGCTTTTCATATTAAAATGAATTTGCGTCCTCCTGGTTATTTTTGTGACTCTTTGAAAGTTGTTTTTACCCGAACCGCATCTACGTCGGTCAGAACAGAAAGTTTAATGAAGTAGATAGAATATCCTTTTTGTTTTTTCAACCAAAACAATACTGTTAGATATAGATATCGACGTGTATTAAAGCTGCATCAATCCATGAGTTTTTTTTTTAACTAGAGAGCATGAAACTCTTAAATCTTTGTCAAAAACTAAGTGTTTCATGCAGTGGCGTAGACACGGGGGATTGGGGGTTACAACCACGCCATTGAGGCTCAAGTGACGTTATATTTCTTTTTTTGATATTTGTTTCGAAGTGCTAGATATTTCGTCATTGATAATCTGGTTTTGTAATTGTCCGAATAACAAAAATTACGTACCGTAGCGTTGTTTCCTGAATCTTGTTCTTTACCGTTATGCTTATGGAGCAGTGACGCAATTTTATTTGCAGGGCAGTGCCGCTCCTGTACACGCAACTAACCTCGGCCCCTCAGGCCTTCCGCAGAAAAAAGGCTAAACAGTTTCAAGCAAAATGATTTAGGAAGCTCAAAAAAGAACTAATTGCTAACATTTGAATATCGTTTTACCAGTTTCACAGAAAGCATTCCTTTGACTACCTTATAACAATTGTGCCTTAGCTGCCTTCGGTATTTTTAGTTTAAAACATCTCTCTTGAATTTGAGGTCATCTTTTGTTATTATACAAAGTACGGTCAAATGTGACGTCATTATCAACCTAGTGGCGTCGTGCCATTGGGCCCCGGGGAGGTCCAGGCCCCCCAAATTTTCTCAGATGTGTTACTTTTTATACTTTAAAAAATTGAAAATTAAAAAAAATAAAATTTAGCTATTGCCATTTCGTCCTCATCCTTCAAACTAACCCCATACCTCCCCACCCCTTTCTCATACTATAAATTCCATTGTTTTGTTTTCTAATTTTTGCTTCATCAATTGCTTCGGTTCATCAGGAGTAAAGTTAGATTTTTGATCTGTAGTTAAAATTTAGAAATCATTTTGCATGAGTTGTTAAAGATTATAGTCCAGAACACACCTATACACGTCATCCGGTCAAATCCGTCAAAGCTAATAATGATTGCAGCCTCCTTTGATCTATTTTAGCCCAGCTTCTGCTTTTAGACATGGATTACTAAAATATTTTTGTATTGTCTGACACTATAATAGTGACTGCATGCACTCACTGCAGGTACCGGTATGTCCTTTTTCGATAAGAAAGTGTGCTGAAACGAGTGTTTTTTGTGTGAAAACCGTAAAAATTTGTTGTCGGCTCGGAGCTCCGCCCCCAGACCCCGTGCCTTCGGTGGCTGGGGCTTCACCTCCAACCCCCCAGCATTGTCCTCCCCTTTGTTAACACTGATTGCGCATAATGTCCATAATTGAGGAGCGGTTTGAGATATCAAAATAAATTTCGATTTATTATCCAAAAATTGGGATGTCACGACATATTTTGGTACCTTTTCCTAACTTTCTGTTTTCGTGATGTTACTCAATGCTAAACATGGCTTCTACAAAGGTTATGAATTGTGATCAGTATCAGTTTAAGTTAGTAGGGCACCTCCAAATGTTTTGGCTGCACGACTCCTCTGTCTCAACCCTTCCCATTGCAAAATCCTGGCTACGCTAGTGGTTTTAAGACGAACCTCGTTCTCTCACTGATGGGTAGACATCAACTAAAAAAATACAAAATCAGTCGTATAGCCGAAAGAGTGTCTGTCCCTGGAGCTGCACACTAGAGTTTGACTTCGAGTCGGGAAGAACTAATGACATAAAGATTGCTCTTCACAGCTTCCCCGTTTGGCGTTTAGCGTTAAAAGTTCATATTGTCGAGAACAAGCCGTCCAGTTTGCTTATAGTGTCGTTGGAAAAGGCATTTAGCAAGACTCCCCACCTCAGTAAATAGCCATGTGACCGGCAAGTCTTAAGCAAGCTTGTTACCTTTTCCTAACTTACACAACATCCATAGATCTCTTCCCCCAAAAAAGAGTACAAATTTCCAGTGGGACCACGCAGCCAACCCGCCATGGGGCCCAGTTTAACGAAAGGTTTACAACCAGAACGCGTAGCTCATAAGAAATCATTTTTACAAATGCAGTGAATTTCAACAAAGTTCATTTGTGAGCAGCCCATACAACCTACTTTATCTTGACGTGATTTGCAGCCAGGAAGGCACGCCTTTACACTCAAATATGTTTTAAGTGCGTGACTTCCGGAAAAAGATTGATGCTTTTGCATGGTAAACTTTGCGTAGGATATTTAGTCATTGTTTCAATATGTTGCATATTATTTCGAAATATATACGTTAAAAAACAGTAAAAATCTTTCAAAGTTGTGACATCTAACAAAAACTTCGCAAAATTCAAATCAATCAATAAAAACTGTTATACATTAGTATTTTCTATCGAGAAAATTTCCGCGCAAGAAAAAAACTAAATAAAGATGTCAGGCACTACTGTAATATTTCGACTTTGCAGTTTGACAAAACATCAAAAAATCAACACAAATCTTCATTATACTCGCGGCATTACGCCGAAGCGTGTAACGAGTGGCGGGATCCATCGCCGCGGCTTAGCGCTTGGGCAACACAGCTCCAAAGAAACATCGCAGCGGTAACGAGCCGTTGGCGACACTGTGTTCAATGTGACCGGCCTGGCAATCGAACCCCCGACCTCCCGCACCGATAGCGATGTCCTTAACAACGTAGTAAATCGTCGATTCGAAAAAAAAATTATTAAAATGTTGTTTTCAAAAAATCGAATTCTGAAACGTTCACAGCAAAGTGTCTCGTCAGTCGTGCTACGCACAGACAATCCAGGCTGCACTCCTAGCAAGGTTGCTGAAACTTTTATTTTGGTCGAAAAATTAAATGTTGTATGGTTTTATGGCGCTTTATAACTGCTAAGGTCCTTTAGCGCCAGGACTAAATTTTGTCAAGAAATCACGGACGTATTTTTATTTTCTATTCATTTCATCCTCCGCGCTACACTCAATTGCTGAGCGTTTAGCAAGTGTAACAGCAGACACCAGTTTTAAAGTTTTTGGTTTGACCCAACTGAGAATAGAACGCAATCTACCAACTTCCAAGGCGAACGCTCTTAGCCACTACGCCATGGCGCTGGTGGACGAAAATTAAAAATAAGCAAATCAAGTGCGATAAGAATGAAGCGTTCGTAGCCTCGTTGTAAAACCTGATGTCGAAAATGAATTAACTTGAAGCAAGTACAGTAGAGAAACAAAAACCATTTAAATGATTGCGCTGTGACGTATTTTTCAGCTCATGATTTCAGCTGCAACCGGCCGGTCAGCGCAATTGTGGAGCACATCGCTATCAGTGCGGAGGTCCGGGATTCAACTCCCGGCCAGGCCAAATCATACACAGTCGCCAATGGTTCGGAACAGCTGCGACGTTTCTCTGGAGCTATGTTGCTCAGGCGCTACGTTGCGAAAATGAACCCCGCCACTCGTTACACGCTTCGGTGTAATACCGCGAGCATACCGCGAGTATAATAAAGTAAAATGTTATCCATTGAGGTTTTTTTTTCGCCAAAAATTTCAGCAATGTTCTAAAGTCTGAAGCAAAGTTTATTTCAATTTTCTTTTTTTTCATACCAATCACAGCAACACCCATGGCATACCAATGGAAAGAGTAAAGACTTTTTTGCGAAAGTCGATATGAAAACGTAAGATTACAAACTAGGTTAAAAAGTGACGCTGTTGTACAAAATAGAAAAACAAGGGACATTGACTCATAAATTTATATAACAAAACTGATAATATATAAACAGGTATAACCTTTAAATTTGTGTAATACAAGTAGTAATATACGAGTATGCGTGAATTAATAATATGAAAGTTTTGTATAATCTGAATAGTAATATGCAAACATGGACATACAATAAATATGGGACGAAAATAGCATAAGGAGGAAAAATAAAGCCGCTGTAAATCTCAAAACTGGACGTTTCGACAACATAAATTCAGCTGTCATCATCAGCAGTGTATGCAAGGCAGTACAAAACTGTAAGAACTAGAATTTACAATTCTAACTACAAGTAATAGCATAACCCAGGCAACGGGTCAAAATAAGTAGTATAATTATAACGTCATAAACCAAAAGCTAATAAAAAGACTTGACGGAGTTAAATTAACAATTAAATAAGTAAAGAGGGGCGGATTTGGAGTCAACGTTAAGCAATGGCTCATATTTTAGAATAAAAAGTGACTCTTAATTAATAAGCGTGCAGAATCACCAGAGCTACTAAGAATGTTCGGTTTGGCAAAGTCCACTTTATGGTCAGGATTGTCCATTAAATGTCGGCACACCTCGGATTTATCCGAACTGGAATGCTCCTTAAGTCTGTTAATAAGATTACGTCTAGTCTGTCTTATATAGCTAGAACCACAAGAACACGTTAATTTATATACAACCCCATATTTCATCAAGGTCTTTTGCTTATCTTTCAGACGAAAGTTGTGTCCGATGTTCCAGGTGGTATCGATAATCCGTAGAATAACTCTGTTCCATGTCTGCTTTTGCACTTAGGCGGACAGTCCTTTCTTGAGTTGCATTGACATGTCACCTAAAAAGGGCAGCCGAGCAATAACTGTTCTACAACTTTTACGTTTTTCAAGGTGACTCAACATCTTGTCATATCTACGATTAAAAAATCTCCTGACACGACTATCTAAAAAATAAGCAGTTACTTCATTCCATTGCGACCATACTTCATTCCATTGCGACCAAGCATAACCTTGATATTATCCACCTCTGAACAAATGCTTTCATAAGAACTGCAGATCTTGTAAGCACGATCGAGCAAACAATTGACCAAGTTATATTTATAGCGGCGTGGTACAAAGTTGCTCCATTTGGAATATAATCCAGTGTTGGTCGGTTTGCGAAATGTACTGATTGTAACTGTCGTTGAACTGTTATCTACTAAAACATCCAAAAAATTAATACATTTGTTATTTTGAATATCGGTGGTAAACTTTATGTTAGGATGTACTTCATTCAAACTGTCACAAAATATTGCCGACATTATTTGAATAACTCTAACCGTATTGTATTTAAGCAGAAATTAATGGGTTTATATGAACGATACGTGACTACATTTTTTCAACAAAAAGGCAGGCACCCATCATCATTGTCGGAAATGCAGCGAAATGCTCTCCAGTCATTACGTGATGATTCTTCGATAGTGATCTCGAAACCAGACAAAGGAAACGGAGTAGTAATTATGAATAAGAGTGACTATCATGCTAAAATACTTTACATTCTTGATGATAAGACCAAGTTTTCTCGCGTTAAATCAGATAATAATTTGTCTAATCTCAGCAGATTTCAAAGGTTCTTGCGACGCCTTAAATTTAAAAAGCTTCTTGAGGAAGATGACTACAGGCGTATCTATCCATCAGCAACCTCGTTACTGGCTATGCATGGCCTACCTAAAATACATAAGCCGATGGTTCCACTTAGACCCATTCTATCGACAACCGGAAGTTACAATCAGGAATGCGCGAAGTGGCTCTCACAAAACCTCGGTTTCCTTCGAGAGCATCCGACGAATCTCAAAGATTCATTCACCTTCGTCAATAACATGAAAGATAGGTTATTACACAATAAGGTAATGGTTTCCTTTGATGTAATTAGCCTTTTTACTAACATACCGGTTGATTATACTATTAATTTAATATTGGATAAATTATTCGACAATGACACAGATTTTGTTCTTAAAGGAATAGATAAAAATAACATGAGGAAATTGTTAAAATGGACAGTTCAAGGAGGTGCCTTCTCATTCAATGGAGAACTTTTTGAGCAAACTGACGGTGTGGCAATGGGTGGCAGTTTATCTTGTCTTATGGCTGATGTCCTTATGAACCATCTAGTGGACAAAGCTCTGTCGAGAACGCTTTCAAATCATACGCCATGAATTTTTTACCGGTATGTGGATGATTGCTTTGCTGTTTTTGATAGCCTTGATTCCATTAAAATATTTTGTGACAGTTTGAATGAAGTACATCCTTACATAAAGTTTACCACCGATATTCAAAATAACAAATGTATTAATTTTTTGGATGTTTTAGTAGATAACAGTTCAACGACAGTTACAATCAGTACATTTCGCAAACCGACCAACACTGGATTATATTCCAAATGGAGCAACTTTGTACCACGCCGCTATAAATATAACTTGGTCAATTGTTTGCTCGATCGTGCTTACAAGATCTGCAGTTCTTATGAAAGCATTTGTTCAGAGGTGGATAATATCAAGGTTATGCTTGGTCGCAATGGAATGAAGTATGGTCGCAATGGAATGAAGTAACTGCTTATTTTTTAGATAGTCGTGTCAGGAGATTTTTTAATCGTAGATATGACAAGATGTTGAGTCACCTTGAAAAACGTAAAAGTTGTAGAACAGTTATTGCTCGGCTGCCCTTTTTAGGTGACATGTCAATGCAACTCAAGAAAGGACTGTCCGCCTAAGTGCAAAAGCAGACATGGAACAGAGTTATTCTACGGATTATCGATACCACCTGGAACATCGGACACAACTTTCGTCTGAAAGATAAGCAAAAGACCTTGATGAAATATGGGGTTGTATATAAATTAACGTGTTCTTGTGGTTCTAGCTATATAAGACAGACTAGACGTAATCTTATTAACAGACTTAAGGAGCATTCCAGTTCGGATAAATCCGAGGTGTGCCGACATTTAATGGACAATCCTGACCATAAAGTGGACTTTGCCAAACCGAACATTCTTAGTAGCTCTGGTGATTCTGCACGCTTATTAATTAAGAGTCACTTTTTATTCTAAAATATGAGCCATTGCTTAACGTTGACTCCAAATCCGCCCCTCTTTACTTATTTAATTGTTAATTTAACTCCGTCAAGTCTTTTTATTAGCTTTTGGTTTATGACGTTATAATTATACTACTTATTTTGACCCGTTGCCTGGGTTATGCTATTACTTGTAGTTAGAATTGTAAATTCTAGTTCTTACAGTTTTGTACTGCCTTGCATACACTGCTGATGATGACAGCTGAATTTATGTTGTCGAAACGTCCAGTTTTGAGATTTACAGCGGCTTTATTTTTCCTCTTTAAAGATGGACAGTTTGGACACTAACCTATGAATTCGTAAAATAACTGTTAAATCATTGTTTCCATGACGTAAAACGTCTTTCCTTGTCTGGAAATTGAAAATAACCTAAGTTTGAAACAACGAAAAGGCGTGGGCAGTAGAATCTGACACTGCTTCGAAATAAAATAGAATAGTGTGTTTTATCAAATATACAGTAGTTTTAGTTACAGTAGTTGCATATTTATCGTCTTGTCCGAGATATCTAGTCCGAGACCTCTGAACAATTCTTTTGCAAAATTGAAATCCATACACTCTCACGATACTAGACAACTTGATAAAAACGTTTATTTTCTGCCTCGTTTTAACAAATCTTTCGCTAAAAATCTTCTAGCATTTAGAGGGACGAAAATTTGGAGCACCATAGATCCCACAATTAAGAGCATGCCCTGGGTTTCCTTCAAAAAGAAATTGAAATTACTAGATAACTATAATTGTTAACTGTTTTCTGACTTGATCTCATAACCACACACCGACCTAGCAACCCAAATGTCTTTCGCTTTGCCTTTTCCCCCTGAACTCTTTTGGTTTTTGTAGTTTTTTGTCGTTTTCATTATCGTTTGTTGTTATTGCATATTTCATAGTATCATTTAATTGAAAGCCTCTATGCCCTACATCGTATCATGTGTTTCGTGCTGCGCATGTTAGGAAGCATCTGACTGGAAAATCTAACGGTTGCTCGATGCTTCCTAGGCTTCGCACAATGTTTTGAATTTTTTTTCCTTATTGAATGTTGTGCTCTATTTTCGTTGTCACCTGTGCAGGCAAATAAAGAATACTACTACTACTACTACTATCGATCAAAGTGTTATAACGAGCTCGCTTAGGAGTTGCCGGCCATTTGTCTGAGATAGGGAAATCCCGCTAAGTGCCTTTTCCAACGGCACAACCAGTCAATTTGCCGGCTTGTTTTCCACACTGTCTCTTTACTGGTGAACGTCAAGCAGGGAAGTTGTAAATACTAAGTTTAAAGTTATTGGTTTGACTCAAATCGGGATCAGACCCGAGTCAACAACTCCAAAGGCAGATCTTACCACTCAAGTCAATTCAAGTCAATTTATTTTACGTCCTACAAAACTACAGTTTTTCCGCAAATAATAGTAGACGTACAGCAGTAATAGTTTATTTTCGCCTGCATTTCTTAAAACAATAAATCAACATGAACATGCTATTCTTGGTTATTAAAATACAGCCAGAAAGCAACGAAGAACCATAAGCATCAAAGAATCATAAATAGAATTGCGTAATTACGTACAGTAACAGCACAACAAGTAAATTAGGGAAAATCGAAGTAATTTTGCAGACAGGAGGCTGTGAAGGGGTCACTCGACCATCAAACGCATACGCTGATGAGGAATAAACACATCCGCATTGTGGTATTAAATCACTTGTGGCTGACTCAAATATCAATTGGTCATTCAGATTTTTGGCGCGATTTTCAAGCGGTTGATTCAAATAAAATTCTATTTCTTTGATAAACTGTATAAAAATTGCTTGCAGCATATTTCAAGTAAAGTGCCGTTGCGCGTCTATTGGTATTTATTTCAAATTATATCGAACAAAAAAATTAACAGTAATTGAGAGAGACTGCGAAGTGAGATTGTACTCTTTGAACCAGCAGGACCCCGGTATATATGTCAAATGCGATCTGCTCCAGCCGCGAATCGAACCCGTCACGTGGGATCGGTAACCTTTTCGAATTGCGGTTATTTCGAATTGCGGTTATTCGGGTCCGCCATTCTGGTCATACATTTGCCTTTTATCGGTTAATCGAACATGGTAATAAGTGTGGGTCAAAAGGTTCAGTGATGTTGATTTTTTATTTTTTTGTCATACTTGCGGGATATGCAAAAGGTTATGACGAGCCAGCTCTGGCCATTTTTCTGCTTAGCATTTAGGCAACACACTTACTACTAATGTACAAGGAATGTAGAACACTGTGCAGGAATGGCGTATCATTGGCTGTATTTTGTTAGCATTTCCATTCTTCTGGAGAGTTGTCGTCTATTTCAAGGTGGGAGAACTTCCCGAACCGCTTTACTCAATGCCACAACAATGGTATTTGCAGATTTTATTTTACATCTTTTTAGCGGAACCATCAACTGGAAAACTGCGAATGCCAGGTTTTGTCCTTTTGGCTTGACTCGAACCAAGTTCGGACCCTGAATCTATCGCTTTTGTTTTGTCGGCACGTCGGAGATTCGATCCTTCACTCGCTGTCTTCGCGAAACTTGTCATGTATAGTTTCCAAGTTGGCTATTATGCAATCTATAATAATCTCGTTTCGCAATCTTTGCACGCTTTTTAATTAAAAGCACTTAGTCACACGCGATTTTCTTGCAACTTTTTTACGCCTTTTTTGTAACGGCTGCTCGTTGGATTTTTGAATTGCCACAGTAATATAAGCTTGTAACATTGGACTGCAAGCAGCATTTTAGCGACTCCTTAGTTTCATTTTATGTACAAGTTGGTTCGCAGGCGAAAATATTCGCGATTAAACTCCGAATAGTTTTTGGTCAGCTGGTGTCTTTTTCTTTGCTCAATATATTTTATTTGATTCTCTTGGATTGGTTTTCTTTAAAAGACCAGTTGAGTGAAGACCCAGGAGCTTCCCCTGGGACACCAAAAAGACCGGCGCTAGATCCAGAAGAAGTGTGGAATAAGTTCAAAGTACTGACTTAGTGTCGAGTTCTTAACACGCTCTAAATGCAGACTATCCATTTTCTCGGTTATCTGATCGGTAATGATAATAATACTGTTATAAAACAAAGAAAAATAATTTATAAAAAATAACGCACAAATAAAATTACGTAATTACTTTAATTTAAGTGGGTGGGCTTGCTGGGCTGATATAACAACAGCATTCAATGTTGGCTGATTTGGTTGCGTCTAATGGGTAGTGCACATAAAAGATATAGAAGATATTGATTAAATAGTCAATTAATTCAGTCAACGATCAAGAAAGAAGAAAGATAAAATATTCACCGGTGAGCAGATTGAAGAAACATGGAATCACATCACTTAATGTTTATTTTGTGTTGTGTTATTCTGGCTACTTGCAATGGAATCCCTATTACACAAATAAACGACGTTCTACTGTATGACTGTGTAACTCAATCACAATTAATGGTTGGGAAATACTAATGGAAGAATTTTAGCTGGTAGTAGTTCATTGTTTATTGGTTGGAAAGTCTGGGAAACTTATCAGGGATCGTTTCTACAAGTTTATGGTGTCCGGGGTTCAAAGTGGTTTTTCATCAGCGTAAAGAACGATCGTTTGTCCCTAGATACAGACACACCACCAATTCATCCATTATCTCGTTTGAACAAACGTGTGTTTGAAATGGTTCGCATCCCGCAAATAAGGATGTACCTCAACGAAAATTACTCGGACTAGCCGAGTAACGAGTATTCACGACATTACTCGGCCGAGTCCGAGTATCTACGACGTCAAATTATGAACTCAAAATCAGGTGAAGAGCAAAATAAAAGGTCATCACGTGCGTAGAAGTCCTAATTTCGATTCAAATTCGGATACAAAGCAAAAAAAAGGTCAAAATGAAAATGGTTTAATACTCGGCCGAGTATCAATTAGTACTCGGCCGAGTATCAATTAGTACTCGGCCGAGTCTGAGTAATGCCTTAATACTCGGCCGAGTACTCGGACTGGACTCGGCACATCCCTACCCGCAAACTCGTCAATTGGCTCTGTAACATGTATCGAGTAACAAATTCGTGAAAATGCTTGGTAGAACAATGTCTACGGATGAGAAATTTTACACTCATTTTTTTTAAATGTGACTTTAATAACTAACTACTGTTGTATGTTGCAAACGTTTTTCAGCTGAGTGAGACATTTTTTACTGCAATATTTTGATAAGCTGGTCGCCTAATACGTGTTTATACAAAAATACATACCATTTTCTATCTGTTTATTCTTGCCAGAATACAGTTTCGACATTGGTTACTCACATTGCAGCTTTTGGTTTGACTTCAATTGAGTTTTTGCTTGGTCACAAAAATTTTAATGAACGAAAAACTCTTGCGTTTATTTCAAAATTCTCAATTGTCAATTTCAGTCATAAAGCAGTTAAAAATAATATTAAGTGGAAAACTTTTTAACATTTGAGAGCATGTATCTATGTCAACGAAATCTATAGTAGTTGCATGACCAGCTTTTTTTCAAACAGATATTGCTGCATTTGTTGCTTGCTTCTTTTTACAAAAATAACATACATCACAAAAATCAACTGAACAATATTCAAGCGGCTTATGGTTCGTTTTAAATCTATGAAAAAAATCAAAAAAATGACCTAAACAAGCTGCTTCAGCGGATCTACATGTAGAAGTTTACGTAGGGCAATGCAAAGAGTCTGTTTTATTATGTAGAATATTAGAAACATCCAAATACAAAGTAGAATTTACTGCAAATTTACGGCATTGGCACGACAAATCGTCACTGTGACTTGGTACGCTGCACTTTATTCTGATTATTGCGGTCCAGAAAATCCAAACCTTTTGCAAGCCAAAATGTTTTATTATGCGATTTAGGCACACATAAGTTTGTTGTTTGTTGATTGTGATGTTATCAAAAAGGTTCATAATGACATCAGGTGTTGTTATCACAAATCAAGCATTCATATTCATCTCTCGCAATAATTTGTCGCACATCCGCTATATTCACCACATCAAATATTTTTAAAGAGTTGTTGAGTATGCAGGATCAGTCACCTGGGAAAATCCTCTGAATCTCAAATGCAGGGGGCTGCCCGTAAAAATGTTTGTGAAAAGTTGTAAGATTGACGTTTCATTTACATCTATAGCATGACGTGTTTATGGCAATAGTTGACGTCCACTAAGCTTGCAACGTAAAACGGTAACATAATTTCGTTGGCTCCTACCGTTCTTACTTATTGTTCAAAACCAGGAAGTTAATATTCCTCAAAAAAACAAAGTGGATCTATTGAGCAATTGTTTTGATTTTGTCGCGTTTTGTAGTAGCCCATCGGTGAATTTTGTAAGATGGAAAAAAAGTTGGAAAAAAATTAGAAGCTTGAAAAAAAATTAACAATTTTTGAATTGCGACAAAAAAAGTAGCAAAAATTACTTTCTGCGGTTCTACTAATACGGAATGCACTTAGCGGCAAATCCGTGATTTCGTCAGCTTAGCTGGTGCCATTATTTTGTAATTATAAGATTGCTGCGTTTGAATCGAGTACTTGCATTTGACCGAACGATGAAATCACGCAATGTAATTGAATTTATACATTTCTTCCGCTGTCAGAGATTAACAAAGGGATTGCCTACACGGAAATATGATTAAATCGCACACGTGCACAATTTACATATCAATGTTGAATCGCACTCATGCACATCAATGTTGAATCGCACCCATGCACATAAATGTTGACTGCATGCAATCACGTCAGACTTTTAATTATACTGAAGTTTATGTCTTTAGAGTAAAAGGATGGAACACTGTCAGAAACATGCCTCATTTTTCTTCTAGATGTAGTGAGGGGCGCCAAAATGAAGGTGATGAGCTTTCGCAGAGAGACATCAAGTCTGCAAATATGAAAAGGCCTCAAAAGAACAATTTGATCGATAATTATGCCATCATGGTTGCATTTACTGTACATGTAGCGAGGATGCTTTTAATCATTTTAGTGTAAACTTAGTGCAAGATTTTGATTCACGTTAAAAGCAAAGACTTTAAAACTGTTTCGATAATCATGATCGTTTTGACCAAAGTTTTAGTGGCTGCTCACAGTAATTTTTGCTATTTTTGTTTACTTGCAAATAGAAATGACTATTGTCAGAATTGCGGTTCCTAAGGATCTGGTTCCAACTTGAAAAGGGTTTTTGTCTTTGCGCAATGAAACAACTCAGCTTGCAGCAACGCAAAGTTTTTTAAACTAGATGAATTTTTGCAAGACATAAACAAGTTTTTTGTTTCCATTTATGAACTTTTGTTTTTTACTTTTTAAGTTTTAATTTTTTTATGATGTGATTATTTGCGTTTAATTTGAATCAATCATCAGCGGTTATAGAAGTGAGGAATCAAAGACACCAACGAAAGAAAATTTATCGAATTCAATTACGGATTTGAAACTCGGAAAACGACAAAAAAAATTCGAAATTATGAGGAATTCCAAATTATTCTGAAGTGCTTGCCATCTCTGTTTGCATATCTTTTGCCCTGCTAACCATTGTTTTGTTCATATACCTTCTTGTGTTAAGTCAACATCAGTTAGTAAGTTGTTTCTGTTCAGACATTTTATTTTGCAACACTCGCTCCAGTATAAAGACAAAATGGCATTCTTGAACTCATTGATTTGATGTCTTTTGATTTGATATGAAATATCACTGCATATGCTATCATTTTGTAACGAGTCTATTGTTTTGATGTTGCTATTCTATTACTTTTTGCAACGATAAAAAATCACAGGTGAAGGGAATTTAATGTCATGGCATTTTGGAGGTGATTTTTCACTGTGGTAATGCATTGCGTCAAAAAAAAATCTTGTTTGTCAAAGCGCATTACATCATCTTGCAGCTGCGCAATTACTCTGTCACAATTTCATCTTCTTATGCAGTGATGTAAGCGTCTATACATCCCACTCACAACAAACCGCACTAATGCGTGATAAACACTCAGCAAATACATGGCTGTGGGTCGGCAAAAATCGGTGCGAAGTGTTGTGGAGCCGCTGTAGTATGCAAGCCAACGTTTTCTTCGGTGCTTTACAGTATGGGTATTTTCGACGAAACATACCTGCGTCATCGAAACAACGCTTACAATTTTTACTCAACGTATGACGCTTGATTATTAGTTTAGAGCGGTTAGATTGATATTTCATAGTTGAATGTAAAACAGGAATTTCGTTTGTTTAAAAAAAGAAAGAAAAAGAAAGAAAAAAGAAAGAAAAATTCCTTTTTTGTTTGAATAAGTTTGTTCTTTGTGAGGACAAGCGTTTTTTTAACTTTTTGACTGTTGCATATTCTTTCCGAAATGTTTATATTGCTTAAAAACAACTTTAGGAAAGAAAAGGGAATCTTTCCATGCACCTTGAAAACCGCTAAAGTAGTTCCCATATTCAAAACCGGCAACAAAAACAGCGTTAATAACTACCGCCTTATCTCCTTACTCCCCAGCCTATCAAAGGTACTAAAAAAGTTAATAAAAATTCGTTTTGTTAAATTTTTCGATAAATATGATATCTTGTACGATTTCCAGTATGGATTTAGAGAAGGACATAGTGTTCTGCATTCGCTTTTAGATGTTACCTCTTTTGGCTATGATTCTATACAAAATAAAGAAAATATTGCCATGCTGCTCATGGACCTACGTAAAGCCTTTGATACGGTTTCTCATAACATATATTGCTTCAAAAATTGTATCATTACGGAATTCGAGGACCTGCCCACAAATTAATTGAAAGTTGCCTTACTTCTAGGAAACAATTTGTATCAATAGACAACGTCAACTCTTCTGCTCAATCTATTAACATTGGTGTACCTCAAAGTTCTATCCTTGGTCCCTTACTCTTCCTCATTTACATCAATGATCTCCCTAACGCAACCTTTTCCAAACCTCGACTCTTCGCAGACGACACCTGTATAATGCTATGTGACTCATCCCTTCCGAATCTTGAGACTAAATGCAATACTGAACTGAATCAACTTAAAAGTTGGTGCAATACTAACAAGCTTCAAATAAACCCAAAAAAATCTAATGTCCTCCTTATCCCTTCGAAACTGAATTCGCCTCCCTTATGACAACTCCTTAATAGCTTGCCAAGAAATCATGTAAATATCTCGGTATGAACTTGGACTCGAAACTTTTATTCAAAAATCATGTAATTGAAGTCAAGGTGGCCAAAGGTGTAGGTATCTTAAGCAAGCTCCGTTTTCTGTTTCCCAAATCCACTCTTCTTCTATATTATGACCTTGTACATCCGCATTTACTATATGCTCTCCCCCTGTGGGGTTGCACCTATCAAATATACACTCAAAAACTTCAACTTCTTTAAAAAAAGGCCATACGGGTTATTTGCAATAGCAATCGTTTTTCTTCAGTTACACCTCTTTATTTCGAATTAGGTATTTTGAAAATTAATGAACTTTTCAAATTTGAAATTGGTAAACTAATGCACCAACACTCTCATAACCTTGTTCCTCCTGGCATATCCTTTCTATTCACCGATCTCTCCACAATCCATAGTAGACAAACAAGATCCCAAACCCAAAAAAGTCTTTACTTACCCAAATTTTCAACTCAACGTTGTCAAAGGTCTATTAAGTTTCAGGGCACCAAAACCTGGAACTCGTTTTCCCCTGAATTTAAAATCCTCTCGTTCAGAAAATTTAAATCTAAATTCAAAAATCAACTTATAGCTACTTATCACGTGGTCAATTAATCTAAGAAACTGACATCAATTCAACTTTCAAAACGCCTATTCCTATAAGTGGATTGTAAGAGCTAATTAAAATTTTAGGACACCATAAATTTTTATGTCGTTATTTTTAAGCGACCGAACAATGTCTGGGGTGGTTGCTTGACTCGAAGATCTTCGATGGTCGCTTCGCCGTCTCCCGTCTCGGCAATATTGTAGCAACTCATTGTTTGTTCATTTGTTAAATTTGAAGTTAATCTGTGATTTTTCGATTTGTGTAACTTGTGTTCTATTTTTTATGTGCCTGGTAAATAAATGAAATTACTACTACTACTACTTTATTTGTGCTCCACTTTTTTGTAAAGCTTTTTTCCGACAGTATCGGTGTGTTTTCTCATTAATCTAAAAAACGATTAGGCTATCCAGGGCCTAGAAGCAGTAAAATGTTATCAAAAATGGAAAAGCTCGAGTTATCTTTACCCATAATAATGTGTACAATAATAGATGATGTACTGCTGTACCAAGCTTTGCGAATTTTCAAATACAACGTAATGTTAAATGAAAGGAAAATCACCTTAAAACACACTAAGCGGATGATGGCGTTCTATCATCTATTAAACATACATAAAGGTTTTCAAAGCTCGGTTTGTCCTTACAACATCACAATGACCCGATGAATGGTTTCAAAATTGGTTTCGATTAAAAAATGAATTATTTCATGATCAGATACTACAATGCTTGAAACAAGAGTAATGTTGCCCTATAGTTCAATAAAAAGATAATAGCCAGTATATTTGCAATCATACTCACCAACAGGCGCGTAGCCAGGATTGTGCAATGGGGGAGCTGTGTCGAGAGTCTGGGGGCGAAGCCCCCAGTTACCGAGGGCAAGTCAAGCCGCAGAAAATTTTTGTATTTTTTACCTAAAAAAAGTAAATTGTAGTGCGTTTAACTGTATAATATGCTGTAACAACATCTTATGCATTATGTACTATACAAACACAAAATACTCCGACATCGTATGATTTATACACGTTATTGAACATGTTACAGCATGTTATGCTGCAGAACTGACTATAGTTGCAATATTGGATTCAATATTGGGTGGAGTGACAGATATGTCCTCGCAGCTGTGAAAACATCTAAACGATGAAAAAAACATTATCAAAGTTAGTAGCATTAGCATTAGCATTACAATCACCGTTAAAATTAAAAGATTAAAAAGCACAAAGTCAGTTTCGTTGGTAACGACTCATCAGGTGTCATGGATTCTGCAGAATATATAAAAGTCAAGGCCAAATGAAATGAATCGTTCCATAAAATTTCTTGGCAGAGTGAAGCCGCCGCCATTGCTTTACTGTAGCAACTGATTGGTGGAAGGACAGCTGACGGTGGGATTGTGCGAAGTCATGGCGGTAAGTCTCACAGCGTACTGCCTACAGGCTTGATGTTTTTCACCTTGTATTTGTTCTTGTGTCGGCATTTCGCTGTGATATCTGATCGGCTATTCAATGAAGTAGAAGGGTCGGCATAGAGGATCGCAAGCTTCTCAGATAAACAAAGGCTACAATTTCGAGACCCGGGTTGGTAAGCAGATGCTCCATCGATGATTGACCATTTGATAGTAGGATTGATGTTCGAATCTTTGGCTTTCATACTGCTTCAGAGAGTTCTGTCGCGTTTCTTCTTTCACGGTTCTTGAACGAACTGCAATGGCTGTAGTACCGGGTTTTGAACTCGGCTCCGGTGCACCCAATATAATATTTAGTGCGGGAACCCGAGTCGATGGAAGCTTTGTAGATAACAGCTTGTTCGCACGCGGCATCCACCGTTGAGAGCAGTTTGTTTTATTTCTGTTTTTGCATGCGGGGATTTCAGATGGTGTGTTCGCCATACCGTTGAGAAGCTTCTTATTATGGCTTGATATATGGGAGTCATGTTCGACATGCAACTGTAGCTGATTTCGACCGTGTTGCGGTTGCATATTCTATGTAAGCGGTGGTGCCTCGGAAAGTGCTTGTCGATTAGACAAAGGAACTGCCTTCCGATATTGTTTTTCACACTTTCGCTGAATGGTGGGTTGAACCACACCTCGTTCCTTTTGCGGTTTCGCTTCTTTTGGGGCGGTTTGTTATATTCAAGCTCTTCGCGGTAGCCGCTTTTTCGCATCGCATCGATGTATTTTGGCAGGGCTCTGTCGAATTCTTCCCGGTTGCATGATGGGCCCGATAGCCGCTTCGAAATCATGCTAGGCAGTTGTTATTTGATGACCGGCGGGTGGTTCGACAGAGCATTGATATAAAGTGGCTGGTCATTAGGCTTGCGGAAGGGGGAGTATTTTCCTGATTTTAGATCGAGAGTTAAGTCAAGAAAATCGGTTCGCGTGATGTCGGCTTCTGTGGAACTCTGCAAGCCGTGATCCATGCAGACCTTGATCAGCTTTATGGGTATTCTTTTTGTTGCTGGGCCCGATTATTCTTTTTTTCTGTTGATACCTTCATCACGTAACATTATCAAAGCGATACAAAAGCAATAAATATTCTTTCTGTTGATACCTTCAACATGTAACATTATCAACGTTATACAAAAGCAACAAAACTAAACGAACAATTAGCACAGCAAAGAGGTGCGAAACGTTTAGGGTAAAACAAACAATTAATTAATTACACATGGTTGTGCTGAAGTCGTACAAAGCGGAAGTCTTTGGATCAATTTTTGGCAAAATCGCTCGATGACGGAACCAATAATTTTGCCTTCACTCATGGGATTATTGGGGCCCTCTATCAGATGTGAAAAGTCTTTCATCAATATAATTATATCAATTTCTGCTCTAGGCCAACCCAGCCCTTAATTTCTAATATTCTAACTTTAGAAACTTTGGAATGGTTGTGGTTCTCTGTTGAGAGCTCTCCTACCCTCTGATCGCGAAGCGCTGCTCTATGGCAAAAAGCAAAGAGGTAACCTCATACCTGACCAATTTAATGTAACAATGGTTGCTGCTTTAAAATACTTTACGTAGCTCACACGAAAAAGATATGCAGTAATTGTAGGCTTATAAATAGTGATAGCCAAAATGCAATGTGACAAAAAAATTAGAGAAATAAAACTTTGTAAAATTAGAGAAGTTAGTTAGTTAGTTAGTTGCATATTTATCCTCCTATCACGAGAAAGCGATCAAAGCGTTATACGAGCTCGCTTAGGAGTTGCCAGCCATCTGTCTACCACACCAAGATGGGGGAATCCCGCTAAGTGCCTCAAGAGACAGACGCTCTATACCATTCGGCCATCTGAGCTGTTTAAATACCAGTGTGTGTGTGGAGCTAAAGCTTCCCTCCGTTAGCTACCCTACTGACGATAACGATGATGCAGCAGGTTGTAAGCATCATCCAAGTTTACAGCAGATAGTTTGGCATACCAATATTATGGGTGGGTAGAATTCAGCCCCGACCCCCCCTCAAGCTATACTACTGACCTTTGAAATAGTTTCATGTCAAGGGCATATTCCCAAATTTTTTCAGGGGGGAGCACCAAATTTCGTCACTTTTTCAAGCGTACCGTATTTTTTCCTGCGGAGTTAATTTTAAGCAACTTGAGTCACAAAAACGACTCTAGGGGGGTACGGGGGCATGCTCCCCCGGAAAATTTTTGAAAATTTACATACTGTAATGGCCATTTTAGTGCTTTTTGAACAATTTTCAGGCAAATTTTGTTTATATTTTTGGCCCCTAATTTTGAGTGATTCACCAAACATGATGCATTTTGTTCACACAGTTTCGATTATACGTGCTGAAGGCGAGTTAGGTATACTGTTATGAAAAGGTTCGAAATTATAGAAAAATTTGATTCATCTAAAGCATTGATGAAAATGGCTGGTGGGGGGAGGGATGCATCCGCCACATCCCCCCTTGATTCGACCCTGCTACTGATAAAAACGACAGTGGAGCAATTTGCAAGCACTATTCAAGTTTACAGCAGATAGTTGGCATACCAAGGGGGGGTACGCTACTGCTCACAAACGTTTCGGTAAAAACTTATACCATCATTAGTGTGAAACTACACAGGCACTAGGTTAGAATAAACAGCACAAGAAAGATATTATTCTAAACGCAGCATAACTATTACGTCCTAAACAGAGTAGTTAGGATTTAGATAAAGTAAAACTTAAGGTGGCAAATTAAACAGTTACGTGCAACTGGAGGGACTAGATTAGTAGTACAAATATTAAGTTCAAGTACTGTAGGATTAGTTAAGTCGTAACTTAGAAAAGAAAAGCTGAATATAAATGGAAATTAAACACGTTATTGAAAGCGATTTAGGCCTGCATTATAACGTAGCTAAACATTAAACAAACCAAATAATAACGTAGCTAAAAATGCATATTCTCGTTTAGTGAAAATAAAAAAGAAAAACAAATATTATTCACTGCTTCTTGATAAGCACAAACTGAGCATTAGAGAAACATGGAAGATTAGTAACTCAGTCCTAGGCAAAAAGAAGCAATGAAATTGTCACTCATTAAAAATAAATAATGAATTAACCTCAAACTTTGGTGATATTTCGAACCACTTTAACGATTTTTTTACATCAGTGGCAAGCAAGCTTGTATAAGATTTACCTTCATCTTCATCACTATCTTACCCTCAATTTAAAACCAGTCCTTGTTCTTCTCAAAATTCCCTTTATGTTCTTGCTACTACTCCTCATGAAATTAACAAAATCATTTCTGAAATAAAATCAAAGAAAAGCAGTGGCCTAGAAAAAATTCCAACTTTTCTACTCCACCAACTTCCTCCCAACATAGTCATTGCCCTATCGCATATTTTTAACTTATCAATAGCTCATATACAAATCCCCATATACAAATCCCCATATACAAATCGGGTAAACATTGCTCACCTAACAACTACAGGCCAATCTCCTTATTATCTCCTGTAAGTAAAGTCTTTGAAGGCTTGATATCTAAAAGATTGTTAGGATTTTTAAATGAGAATAATATCATAGCAGACCAGCAATTTGGTTTCCGTAAAAAACATGCTACTACTCACGTGGTTACTGATGTATACACACAAATAAGCGATAACCTAGATGTCAAAAAACATACATGCATTATTTTGTTAGACCTCCGAAAAGCATTCGACACTGTTAATCATAGTATATTATTGCAAAAACTTGAAAAGTATGGTATCAGAGGTAATGTTCTTCAATTTTTTCAAAGTTACTTGTCCAAAAGATTACAGTTTGTGTTTGTGAACAATTATAAATCTCATGAAAAAGAAGTCAAATGTGGTATTCCACAAGGCTCAAATCTGGGTCCAATCTTATTTTCTTTATATGTAAATGATATTCCTGCTATCACTAAACTTTCTGTCAGACTCTTTGCTGACGACACAGTTTTGATAATGAGTAATAGCGACTTGAAAGAACTCAACAAAACGGCAAATTGTGAATCAAAAAAAATTGAAAAATGGCTGTCCGTAAATAAACTGACCCTTAATTATTCGAAAACCAGTTTTATGCTCTTCTCACCAAAATCAAAATGCGCAAATGACTTTTCATTATCTATGCGAGGGAAAAAAATAAATAAAGTTGTAGAAGCAAAGTATCTAGGAATTCATGTCGACGAAAAATTGAATTGGAATGTCCATATTCAAAATATATGCAAAAAGATTTCTCAATACTGCGGAATATTTTATAATCTCAATCACTGCATTCACCAAAATCATTTGCAGCTTTTATATCACGCCCTTGTTTACCCCCACTTATTGTATGGAATTTTAACTTGGGGCTCAACTAATGATACTATTATACATCCTTTACAAGTTTTACAAAACAGATTAATTCGAATTATATGTCATGTAAAAAGAAATGAACATGTCACTAACAACTCATTATTTCAAAAACTGAAAATATTAAAAATCAAAGACATTTATCACCTAGAGCTAGCAAAATTTATGTACCAATATCACAATTCCAAACTACCTAAAGTATTTGATAAATATTTTACATGTGCTAACACTGTTCATAAACACGACACCAGAAGTGCAAGCTTCAGCAATTATTATCTTCGCTCAATTAACACTAACAGTGCTAGAAGAGCGTTGTCTTTTAGTGGAGCTCAAGTTTGGAATGGTTTAAACCTGGAATGGAGAGACTTCTCGTATCATAAGTTCAAAAAAAGTGTCAAAAACCTCCTTCTATCTAAATACCTGTAACAAGTAGCTTACAACATGGACGAATGGATGTGCGATATTGCCGTTTTAATCGATATGACAATTGGATGATGTTTTTGACTTTTTGGCATACTTCCACAAATATTGATGCCTTTAGTTTTGTAATACCGGTAGTAGGTAGTATAGAGCACCGGCATAGTGATTATTGACAGCACTAGCAACGTCGTGCTGTTTGCTGAGGATATGATAACCTTTAAGTTGCCGCTTCTGCTTGTTTGTTTTCGTTTTTACTTCCTGTTCAAGTTAGAGCTGTGTGTAGGATGGGCAACTGCAATCTCTCGTAAGTGTGGCCTTCGATGGATTCGAAGTGATGGGTGGCCATGACTAGATGAGCATTGGCTCTTTCGTGGTCTCCTTGCGTGTCTTTCTGATTGACAATGTGTTTAGTGTTTGTTTCACTTGCATATTGCGTTGGTTTTTCAGCTCAAATAAAATACTACTACTACTACTACTGCTCAAGGTGTGTATTTAGATGCATTAAAACAGCAAAAGTCATTCCAATATTAAAAAAAGGTAGCGCATTAGATGTCAATAACCATAGACCAAGCTTACTACCAGCGCTATCAAGAATTCTTGAAAAAATTATGCATAGGCGATCGTATTCATTTTTAACAAAAAATAATTTCTTTTACAAGTTACGGTTTGGATTCAGAAAAAAACATTCCACAAACCATGCAGCAACAGCTCTCATCGAATACATTTGTAATGCCTTTGAAAGCAAGGAATTTGCAATTGGTGTCTTCATAGACTTGTCAAAGGCATTTGACACCATTGATCATGCGATTTTACTGGATAAACTCTACAAGTACGGGATTAGAGGCACCGCGCATAACTGGTTTTACAGTTATTTGCATAACCGAACACAGCAAGTGGAATGTGGTGGAGTTCTTTCTTCTACTAAATCAATACTTTCAGGTGTACCGCAAGGCTCCATCTTGGGACCACTATTATTCTTAATCTATGTAAATAGCCTCCCCACTTGTTTGAATTGTGGACAAGCCTTGATGTTTGCAGATGACACAACCTTATTATTTTCAAGCAGGAGCTACGATTCTTCATTTAATATGGCTAATAGCAATTTAGAAAATGTTCAAGAGTGGCTGATTGCAAACAAGCTTTCTCTTAATGTGGCAAAGACTCAATACATTTTTGGGTGCTGCAACCATGCTTCTCATGTTACTTTTCTTGATCTTCTATTCTCCCCTTGCATGTTACAACGTTTATCGTTTAGTTGCTTCTTCCCTTTTCTCGTGCTGTCTAATTATACTGTATGTTATTTATGCATATTATTCTTGTGTTGACGGTACGGAAATAAAAGACACTAACTAACTAACATTGTATTTCATACTCCTCATAGTCGTGAACCACCATCTGATGCTTCTTTACGTATAAGAAATAAAACAATAACTAAATCCACATCAGTAAAATTCCTGGGGATAGTTATTTAAGAACATTTGTGCTGGAAAGAGCATATGGAATCTATAATTCAAAAAGTTAGAGCTAGTATTGCGGCTGTTTGCAAGTGAAAAACTACCTCGACGTTAATACGTCATTATTATTGTACCACACTCTTGTCATGAGCCACATTAGTTTCTGTATCTCAGCCTGGTGCTATGGAAATAAAACAATGGTAAATAAGATACAAAGGCAAGCAAACCAATTCATAAGAATAATATTTGGACTAAAAAAAACGATAGTGTAAAGACTATTAGTACACGTTATAACTTATTATCTGTCGACCAACTGTGTTACATTGAAACAGCTTTGTTTAAGTATAAATACAAAATGAAGCTACTACCGCAAGCCTTTGATAATACATTTCAAGCTAGAAACATCAATCACTCATATGGCTCGATTGCAACAAGAACAAATTCTGACTTTCCTTCCCAAATTTTGCCGAATATGTATAACGAAGCAATCAATGCAGTACAAGGGGCTTTGGCCCAAGTTTCTAACCATCTAAAACATAGTAAACTCGTAAGTAAATCTTTGTTCTCAAAGTTACGAGCTCATGTTTTAATTGCTCCCATCAATTCTTCACCATCTTAAGAGAAACATTGGCATAGGCATAAACCAACAACTTTTTCAATTGTTCTGCATCATCATCATCATCATCAGTCCTATTAAACCCTCATTATCATTCACATACCGTTGGTGTCATAATTTTATTTCACAAAACATATTTCCGACGTTGCATCGCACTGTTGCTGCTTCCACTTTCAATCTAACAATTTCGAGATGTATATTTAAACAATCATCATAGTATTAACGATTTGTGCTACCCTTGATCCAATTCTAAAGCAAAAAATCATACTCTGTGCGAAGTAGTTTGTATAAAAGTTTGTAAATAGGCTTTTTGTGCATAGTACCCGTACTGCTTTTTTTTTTGCGTGTGTATATACGTTCTTTCTCTGTAAAAAATGTGTTAATTGCTTTTTCAAATTTCACCTTTTTTTCCTAATATTTAGACCGTGTGAAGTTTTGGTTCGAAATTGTCACGCGTTACAACGTTCTACGTTTTGTTGCTACCTCCTTTTTTCGGCTATTGTTAACATTAGCATCAATTTTTCATTTGTTATTCCTTAGTCGCAAAACAAAAAAACACTACTTCTACACAAATAACGCACGAGGTGAATTAAATGTTTAATGAGTAAATGGGTTGGAAGAGTCGTCAATTTGAATTGTGGTTGACGATTTTGGATGAGCAGTTTCTTTGATGCGGAGTTTCCAAATGTTACAGCTGTAAGTTTGTATTTTGGGGGAATGAAAGTTCATCGTGAGGTCTGGGTTATTTTTCAAGAGTTGGGACACATCTGTTTCATCATTATTTGAGTTTTTTCGCTAATGGTCATTGATTCTAATTTTCAAGTTTCTTTTGGTTTGTCTAATCCATGATTGCCCGCATGAGTAATTGAGTTCATATACTACTCCTGAGCTGTATGGTAGTGCTTGACGGTCCTTGTATCTGAACTTTTGGCCAATAGTTGCTGTTTCATGCACCATAACAAATTTTGATTTTAGGGAAAGTTTTTTACATAAAAGTTGCCGAATTTCTTTTTCAATTTAATGAGATATGTCTCCAACGTAATGGTAATTTTAAGATCGAGAATTTGGGTCTTGTTCCGTTACCAGTATCTGGCTTTTCTTCGACTTCTGGAGTTTTTACTCTTTCATGCATTTTGTTGAAAAAAAAAATCGAAGTTGGTTATTAAGAAATCCAGTGGGAGAGCCGTTTTTCTTTAGCATGGTGGAAATAATTTTGAAGTCTTCGTGGATAAGTGAATAGGAATTGCAAATTTTGTAAGCTCGTCTCTTTTCCAAGTTACGACTTAAATAATCCTACAGTACTTGAACTCAGTACCACATATTCCTACCACTAATCTAGTCCCTCCAGCTGCACGTAATTGTTTCATTTGCCCCCTTTAGTTTTATTTTATTTAAATCCTAACTACTCTGTTTAGGACGTGATAGTGATGCTGTGTTTAAAATAATATCTTTCTTGCGCTGTTTATTCTAGCCTAGTACCTATTTAGTTTCACACTAATCATGGCATAAGTTTTTACTGGAACGTTTGTGAGTATGATTGAAGATATATTGGTTATTATCTTTGTGTTGAAGTTAAGTTCGAAAACCCATCTTAATCGCCCCATATTGTTAGTATCTTCCGCCACTGTATACACCATATCAGCACCTCCATCTTTATTCTTCTCATGTAAGTTGGATATTATATTATTTTTTCCTTTTTTTTTTCGATATTAGAAACTCCGGCCAGTAAAGCTCATTTACATTTGTCCGTTTTTTTTTTTAACCTTTATACTCATTTACATTAAATTTTTTGCTTACCAACATTAACTTTCATTACTGCGATGAAGTATTGAAGGTCGCACAAAGCAACAACAAAATCAGAATTACAACAAAAGTCTCGTCAGCGTTGCTACACTCAGCCATCCAGGCTAGACTCATTCCAGACTGCATAGATTCTTTTTTGCATTGCTCATTCTGAATATCTTGACTTCATCTCTTTTCTACGTTGTTCCCTCCATTTAGCAGGCGACTGGCCATGAACAACGATGCTTAATAAAAAACCTAATGACTTTTAACCCACAACTAAAAAACCGCTATCCAAACTAGCCTATATCACTACAAGCCTCCTCAGCAACCCACTTATTTGCAGCAGCAGATGCGTTTCGACCTCATTATGGCCTCATCAGTGCAGCATAGCAACCTCAAACTTCCTTAAAAAAATAAAAATTCTAACTTTCAAAAGAGCTACAAACCCCAACTCCAAGCCTTTACTGATACTTCTCAACGAAGTTATTATGAACCAGACATTGAACATTAAGTGAAGGTGCGAAGTGAGTTTACTTTTTTCGAGTCACCAACTGCCCGGTATCATGTCAAATGCGATAAGCCCCAGTCCTAAATCGAATCGCTTTCGTCGATTTTGTAAAAGTGAAGCTGAAGTATAATTTCGTCCAAAACCAATCTATTACATGGTTCCAGAATATTTCAAAAATCTTTACAATCACACATATGCTGACAAATATTTTCAACGTTTTTACATAACCAGGAAAATGCTTGTTGGTGTGATTCTGAATATTTGGTAGAAACGTTCTCTAGCCTACTACTGAACTACAGTTTTAACTTCGTTCTCTACAAAAGCTTGTAAATGTCTTTCAGCTCAGTAACATTGTAAATGATAAGACAACAAAAACAATAATTTTGGACAAAAGTAGTTTGGTCAATGTTTTTTCTCAACCTTTTTGATCCGCCGCTTAGCTCAGTTGTAACGCACATCGATATCGGTGCGAAAGGTGTAGGGTTCGATTCCTAAGCCGGTCAAATCGAACACAGTGTGGACAACTGCTCGCCACCGCTGCAATGTTTCTAAGGAGCTCTGCAGCCCAGGCGCTGTGTCTTGGAGGTATCCTTTTTGATCTTTTTGTTGGTTTTGCACGAATCTGATCGACTTCGTTTCAAATTTCAATTGTATGAATTGCGAAAACACACCCATCATTGTTTTGGGGATGTTGTTAATTGGTTGAATTATTTGGATATGTAATAGTAAGTACCTAGTTAAAGAAACTATTGGAAACATGATGTGATGTAGCCAATACGTAAAGATCTTATTCAGAAAACTTTGTAAAAAAAGTAGCCCATGAATGATTTCAACTGAGGCATGACTGAAAAAAAAAAATGCAGAATGAACAAAAATTTGTAACTATTCTAAATCTACAACTTCTGCGAGATTTTTCCTTAATAACATTGCAAACGCCACCAATATTCACTGGAATTAACATATTTATTCAAATTGCAATGCTATAGCTTATCACGCCACTCTCTTCAGCATATACAATAAACTTTGTTATGGTAAACTTTAAATAAACTACAAAATTACTAGAACTTTTCAACATACACAACCTTAATAAGCTATCACAACATCATAGGAATATCTTAGTTGCGAATGTGACTTATGCATGTCCCACCTTATTTTTTTAACCTAACCCGTATTAACCAAAAGGTGGCAGAATCACTCTTCCCCAGGCATAATTTTGTTATGTAAAATCCTTCCGAACTTACATTTGTGAAAAAGTTGTTCTTGATGAAAGACCGGTATTGTGGAAGCTTTCCTCAAGAACAAGTCTTTCCTAAATATGATTTGCATAAATTAGTTTTCGAACGATGAAAAGCACTTCTGGCTTCTCAAAATGATATATACTGTGTTTTTGTTTTTTTTTGGCAGATGTTCTGAGCCAAATTTTTAACCATTTTAAATTGATGCTGTTTAAATCTAAAGTTAGCCTAGCTTGATGTTGTGAAGTAGAAACCCATTGACTTGTTATACTGGTTACTACTGCTTACACCAAACTTGAGATTTGGATTGGAATGTTCTTTTAAGGACTTTGCTTTTATGCAAAGCTGGGCAACCGCTACTTGAAAAGTAGCGCCTCTGCCGCTACCGCTTTTTGATCAAAAAACAGCGGCGCTGCCGCTTACCGCTACTTGTTTACGAAAGCAGCGCCGCTACCGCTGCCGCTAGTGAGTGCAAAACAGCGAGCGCTGCCGCTATTTTAAAGAAAAAAAAAGTCAAAAGCACAAAGGCATTTTAATATTGTAGGCCCACCGGTGAAATTGCAACTTTGTTCACGGAAGTAGCATAGCAATGCGAGTAATAAAAATTAAAACAAGAGACAAAAAAGCCGACAATCGGATTCCATTTCATCCAATAAGATATAGGGCTTTTGGGGGAGAAGTTAATTTTGAAATGTGATTGAATGTAAATAGAAACCGATGGTCAGGTTTTTAGTGAATAACAAAAAACAGGTTGAAAAGAAATAATCAGAACATGTTGAAAATAAAACACAGATTGAAAATATAATAGAAACAAGTTAAAAAATAAAGGCAGATCGCAAACGGCGTTAAAAAATTAAAACTCCATTGATTGGTTGCATGCTCTTTTTGAAAAAACTAGCACTTCGAAATGCTGGTCCGTTCAGAGTTGGAACGACTCGAGTCAGTGACTTGACTCGAGTCGGACTCGAGTCGCATTTTTTAGTGACTCGAACTCGACTCGAGTCACTTTCATTTTTTTCGGAAATGACTCGACTCGAGTCACTTTTCTAAAAATGACTCGACTCGAATTTTGTCCTTACGACTCGAGTCACTTTCAGATTATTCTCAATCAAGAAGCCAGCAAACTTGCTTACTGTTTGTAGAATCTTTGCTTGCATGCAGTTATCATAGATAACAAACGGAAGTCCGGTACGTTAAATAAGTAGGGTTTTGTAAGGCAACAAGGCTACTTTTATTCACCAAGCAAGTACGACACTCTACAATTACGAAATGCAAAATTATGAGCACAGCCTACAAATCAGACAAATACAAGCAATGAGCAACGACAGCAGTCGCTTGGCAATTGGCATTGCAAGAATAAGGAGACAGTTGAAAAACCATTTCGGTTATAAGAAGCTTCACGTTCAAGCTATCAATACCAAGCCAAGTTAACTTATATTTGAATAGTTTTCTCATCAAAATTACTGTACTTAGCAAAACCACGGAGCGATGTTTGAAAGGTTTCATCATCTTGTCCGTCGGCCTTCGTATATCGCCACTCCGTATCAGTAACTTTCTACGCTATCAGTATGCTACAAACTATGAAAAACCGTTTCAAACCTTGTTGCATACACTTCTTCATCAACTGCATTTTTCAAGACTCGTGACTCGACTCGAGTCACTTTTTTTAGTGACTCGACTCGAGTCATCTTCCTTTTTTTCACAAAAGACTCGACTCGACTCGAGTCACTTTCTTCAAAAGACTCGACTCGACTCGAGTCACTTTTTCAAAAGACTCGACTCGACTCGAGTCAGAACCCCCAAGTGACTCGACTCGAGTCAGAACCCCCAAGTGACTCGACTCGAGTCAGAACCCCCAAGTGACTCGACTCGACTCGAGTCATCGAAAGGGGTGACTCGTTCCAACTCTGGGTCCGTTAAACCACTGCGATTAGACTTTAGCACGTCTTTTCCCACGGAAAAAAAGTCGTTCAATCGCCGCGCTTGACAGAATCGCGGTATTGGAGTCAATGAACATTGAACAAGTCCAGTGGCGTACGCAGGATTTTTCAATGGGGGGGTTTCAGTGACGTCACATCGTGATGACGTAAAAATGCTACAGTTAGCCTATAGTAGTTCAGAGGTATTAATGTGCATCGGATTGTAATGTTTCTAGTCTAAATTACTGCACAATTGCAGCTACCATGATTAAGCTACAGTATATAACGCCATAAGGAAGGAAACAATCCAGATATTTCATTCACACTTTTGCTTGATTCTTTGGGCTTCATTTAGGGAGCGAAAAGGTTTCACCGAAACTCAAGCTGTCAATCCGTGGTTAAAAATTTACTGAAAAAACTTTAGTTGACCTCATTTTTGGGTCATAGGAAGGTTAACTGACTAAAGTAGGCTAGCTTTCGCAACGTCACAAACAGGGTGTAGCCAGGAGGGTAAAACAAGTTATTGCTTCCCTCCAAAAAAATCTTTTTTCAAGAACCATCATTGATACAAACAACGCATATAAACATTTAATACGCACTCATTATGAAAGGAGCACTATCCAGTATCTCCTGTCTTGAATAATGAAGACAGTGAAGCATGAGAACAAACTGCCCTAGCTCCCTACCGAAACATTTTTAAACTAGCCTACCATAAGTTACGCGCGAGAGGAATCCCTGATCATGCGATTAAACTCAAAAACAGCGTCGATATTATCTAAGCATTTTTCACCCAAATCACAGCGTCAATATCATCAGATACTCTCAAGCACATAACCGGGGTGTCTGGGTAACGGAGCACTCCAGCTCCTGAGACAGTAGCGGGGCGTAAAAACAATTTTGCCACACCCTCCCCGTTCCGCCCCTGGACCTCTTTAAATCTTTCGTTGGTTTGGTCTTCCTTGGCAGTATTTTTATTTTTAGCACTTAAGGCAGCGTCAATTTAGATTTTTATATTTTAATAATTTTTCAACAAACCGGCCGGTTATAGCGCAGTGTCAAAGTTGTCGCTATCGATGTGGAAGGTCTAAGGTTCAATTCCCAGGCCGGTCAAATTGGACTCGGAGTAGCCAACGGCTCGCTACCGCTGCGACGTTTCTTCGGAGCTGCGTTGTCCAGGCGTTAAGCCGCGGGGTCGGGCCCCGCCACTCGCTACGACGCTGCAATACTACAGCGAGTTTAATGAAACGATTACAGTGAAGATTTGATTTTTTAAAAAAATTTTCTGTGCAGCCATAGTTACTGCAGATACTTCGTATTTAAGGGAACTCTCACTTACCAATTGCTTCACAGCAGCATCAATGACAAAATTGCAGTTCAAGCAAAACACATCAAAAAAGTTGGAATACCGGTATTGTTGCATCGTATCATAATAAAAGTTTCTCGAAATTAAATTAGAAAGTTGGACAGAACAGAAAAAAAGCATGACAGCAATTTCGGCAAGCTCCGCACGAAGAAAAGTCGGTTCGTTTCGAAAAAGAAAGGTTTCACTTTTTCTGCAATCGTCAACGTCAAGCGTAACGCACCAGAAAAGTTTGACTACCGGTATTATTGCATCACAATGAAAGTTTTTCGAGATTATGTAACATAAGGAAGACGTTGGATAGCACAGAAAAACATGATAATTGATAACAATTTCGGCAATCTCTGTGTGAAAAAAGGCGGATCGTTTCAAAAAGAGAGGTTTTTATTTTTTCAGTCGTCAATGGGGGGGTTTCGACCCCCGAACCTCCCCCCCCCGAGCGTACGCCACTGAACAAGTCCCTCAATATTTTGTTTTCAAAAAGTTCCGGCAAAGGTCGTTCACGATGGAATGCGGCTTCATTCAAAAACTCTTCCACCACATGCCTAACTGAAGCCTGACTTTGGGGTTTTGAATGACATGTAAGCTCTTGAAAAAAATGGTCTCCGCAGTCACTAGAGACAATACAAAAATATTTTCGCAGTTTGTGTCTAAAAGTAGAAGCTTGGCTAAAATAGATGAAAAGATCGAGGCTTCACCCATTATTAGTGTGAGAAATTATAGACTGAAAACTAGGTTTTATCACCTTATTACAGGACCAAAGTGGGGGGGTATGGCACCATGCCTCCCCAGCGTGCGCCTATGACTAAATGCACCATTTTTTTTTCGCACCAATTCAATGCTTTAATTGCCCATTCCAGCATGGACCAGAAAGGGGAGCCAAGTAAGTTTAAATGATTTAAACCTCCGTTTAATTCCTGCTACAATCGCGGAAAGCAAGGACTAAAAACAATCACCCTGAGTCTGGCCTGATTGACTCCCATTACAAAGGTTATCGTACTGCCATGTTACACCTCAAGCTCAATCCACATGTAAAGGCCCCCTACGAAAAATTTAGAGCATCGCCTGTCATCAAAGCAAGAAAGTAGACAGCTGCAATTAGCGCCTCTAACAAAGATAAGCATGAAATCACATCGCGGGCGCGGCATTCTCATTCCCAGATTGCTTTGCATCACACCTTATAGGCCTTAAGCAAATAACAAAGAAAATTTGAAACTTTAAAGAAAACTATCAAGCAGATCCCTCGTTTATCATTCTGCTGGAATTTTCTTCCTAGGCTACCTCACATATCTCCCGCTGAGAAGCCAATTCTGAGAGACTGAATTTTTTTACCAAAAAGTTTGTTTTCACAATCTCAGTTTAAAAAATTTAAAGTGAGATAGTGAGAAACAAAACTTTTAGTCGCTGTCTTCGAACGAGTTTAATCAGCGCCAGCGGGAGAGACTATTTGCATTAAATGGGGGCGCTAAAGCGCTGCCGCTACTCGGCTAAAATAACAGCGGCGCTGCCGCTTGTCGCTGGTGGCCGAAAAAAACAGCGGCGCTGCCGCTACCGCTAGCGAAAAAGTAGCGGCGCTAGTAGCGGTGCTGCTGAAAAGCGCCGCTGTGCCCAACTCTGCTTTTATGTGATTTGTTTTGGTTGTCATGCACCTGATGAGACCCATAAGGTCGAAACATTGCGCTTTGTCGTGCATTATTTTGTGTTGCTGTTTGCTGGTATTTTACACTGGTTATGCTGAATAAGTTTATGCATCAAATGTTTGGGTTTCTTACATCCTCGCCTGAGGAAGGGTGATTCTGCCACCTTTTGGTTAATACGGGTAAGGTAAAGAAAATAAGGTGGGACATGCATAAGTCACATTCACAACTAATATATTCCTATGATGCTGTGATAGCTTATTAGGGTTGTGTATGTTGAAAAGTTCTAGTAATTTTGTATTTTATTGGAATCTTATGCTTTCCATAATTTTGTTAAATAAACTAATCACTTCAAAACCAAAGGGTTACTACGGTACGGTTAGGTACGGAATTACGGTACGGTTAGATTTTGGAAAAAGTACGATACGGAATTACATACGGAATTTTTAAAAAAAGTACGGTACGGAAATACGGTATTATGTTTTCCGTACCGTACACTTTCCGTACTACAGTAATGCACGCTTTGCACTTTTGCTTCCAAGTACTGCGCTTTTCCTTCTTGCCTGTAACATTACCACGTCAGCATCGCTCGCCGCTCACCACTCACCACCAGTCACCTTTCGCAATCAAATGACAACATTGTGAACAAGTTAAATTGTTATGTCATAATTATAATTCGATTGTTCAACCGTAATCTTGCGTATCGTAAAACCAGTTCAACTTGTGGATTAGTTCTTTGGCAATCTGCCCCAATGCCTTGCATGATGTGGTTGTAGAGAGGATCTCTGGTGCTGTTGTCAAAACTCAACTGGTCAACACTCATTATTATCAAAATTATCAGGATCACTCTAATCATTATTCAATTTATAAGAAATATAATTCATCCTAAGTGGACATCATCAGTCTTTGTACAAAGATAATAATGAGTAAAACCAGTTCATGATAAAATTCTAATCAACGAAATTGTGCCGATCTATCATGAAAAGAGTAATTATCGTAAAAGGAGGAAGCAATAAAAGAAAATCCGAATCTACAAATAGTTATCGGTTAATAGCCTACGTAGCCTATCTTTTTCGAAAGAACAAAGTCATTTTAGTGGAGAGGTGATACCTCATTATTTTGTAGACCTGTAGCCTGGGTCTTTGCTGCAACTATTGTTCTTTGATTTATTGTTCTGATGTTTGAATACCGATTACTATGTTTAATATATTTATTGAGGCATTAAAACTTTTGATTTCGTCAGGTATGTAATCAGCAGGGGCACTGGGACACCCCCGCCTCCCTTGCCGGATGAAAACTTTTTTTAAGGTTGCTACCTAAGCGCAAACGAAAATGAGTCTCCTCCATCATTGGCTATAAAACCGACCCTGCCCCCCCCTAAAGTTTTCGCTTTTTTCTCTACTGGTATGGAGGATAACCAATGATGTTTTCTCGCCGATAAGAGCAAAGTTTTGTTCAACAGCTAAAAGAGAAGGACGATAAATCTGGACTTTGACGTGCCTTTTCAGCTCAGATGACCGAATGGTATGTGCGTCCGCCCCGGAAGCTGTAGACTTGGGTTTGATTCCGAGTCGGGTCAAACCAATGACTTTAAAATTGGTATTCACAGCTTCCCTGCTTGACGCTCAGCATTAAAGGGACAGTGTGGAGAACAAGCCGGCAAGTTTACTTGTTGTGCCGTTGGAAAAGGCACTTAGCGGGATTCCCCCATCATTGTGTGATCTAGACAGGTGGCCGGCAATTTCTAAGCGAGCTCGTATAGTGCATTGATAGCTTTCTCGTGATAGGAAGTTATGCAACCAAATACAAAATGCAAATTCTAGAATAGCTAGACACCAACCATCCGCATATCAAGAAGCTCAGTGACGCAATTATTTGCGGGCTGTCAATGTTAATAAAGTTTCCGAGATAATTCATAATTATGAGTAAACAAGCAATTTGGTAAAAGAAGGAGAGGAAGGCCAAAGAGAAGATGGATGGATTTGGTAAGAGAAGACATGTAGATGGTTGGAACAAGGGAGCGAGACGAAGTTGACCGAGTCTTATGGAGAAGACTTTTGCACTGTGGCGATCCCGAATAGGGAAAAGCCGAAAGAACAAGAAAAATGAGTAAATAAACAACATTGGTCCTTTCTCAAAATACAAGTTGTTATCAAAGCCAATGCCAAAAACTGAGCTCTTTTTGCGTGAGCAGCGAGTCGTGTTTTGTGTAATTAGAGATTTTTACTTGAAAAAATAAGAACGCCCCATCATATTCTTAAATAGATATCTTTTGGCAAGCGGTAACAAAAAGGCATCCCTGGTGAAGAAAGCCTTTGATTTTTACTCAAATTACTTTCCATAATAATTCTAAAATCGTGTCTATTTGTGTTAATTTTTGTGGGGTCCGCAACAACAAGTTGCTTAGCTTAGGGGTCCGCGACTTGAAAAAGGTTGAAAACCACTGCACTAGGATTTGACTTCGAGTCGGGAAGAACTAATGACATAAAGATTGCTCTTCACAGCTTCCCCGTTTGGCGTTTAGCGTTAAAAGTTCATATTGTCGGGAACAAGCCGTCCAGTTTACTTATAGTGCCGTTGGAAAAGGCATTTAGCAAGACTCCCCACCTCAGTAAATAGCCATGTGACCGGCAAGTCTTAAGCAAGCTTGTTACCTTTTCCTAACTTACACATCCGTAGGTCTCTTCCCTCCAAAAAGAGTACAAATTTCTAGTGGGACCACGCAGCCTACTCGCCATGGGGCCCAGTTTAACGAAAGGTTTACAACCAGAACGCGTAGCTCATAAGAAATCATTTTTACAAATGCAGTGAATTTCAACAAAATTCATTTGTGAGCAGCCCATACAACCTACTTTATCTTGACGTGATTTGCAGCCAGGAAGTCACGCCTTTACACTCAAATATGTTTTAAGATTGGTGCTTTTGCATGGTAAACTTTGCGTAGGATATTTAGCCATTGTTTCAATATGTTGCATATTATTTCGAAATATATACGTTAAAAAACAGTAAAAATCTTTCAAAGTTGTGACATCTAACAAAAACTTTGCAAAATTCAAATCAATCAATAAAAACTGTTATACATTAGTATTTTCTATCGAGAAAATTTCCGCGCAAGAAAAAAACTAAATAAAGATGTCAGGCACTACTGTAATATTTCGACTTTGCAGTTTGACAAAACATCAAAAAATCAACACAAATCTTCATTATACTCGCGGCATTACGCCGAAGCGTGTAACGAGTGGCGGGATCCATCGCCGCGGCTTAGCGCTTGGGCAACACAGCTCCAAAGAAACATCGCAGCGGTAACGAGCCGTTGGCGACACTGTGTTCAATGTGACCGGCCTGGGAATCGAACCCCCGACCTCCCGCACCGATAGCGATGTCCTTAACAAGGTAGTTAATCGTCGGTTCGGAAAAAAAAATTATTAGAATGTTGTTTTCAAAAAATCGAATTCTGAAACGTTCACAGCAAAGTGTCTCGTCAGCCGTGCTACGCACAGACAATCCTGGCTGAACTCCTAGCAAGGTTGCTGAAACTTTTATTTTGGTCGAAAAATTAAAAATAAGCAAATTAATTGCGGTAAGAATGAAGCATTCGTAGCCTCGTTGTAAAACCTGATGTCGAAAATGAATTAACTTGAAGCAAGTACAGTAGAGAAACAAAAACCATTTAAATGATTGCGCTGTGACGTATTTTTCAGCTCATGATTTCAGCTGCAACCGGCCGGTCAGCGCAATTGTTAAGCACATCGCTATCAGTGCGGAGGTCGGGGATTCAACTCCCGGCCAGGCCAAATCATACACAGTCGTAAATGGCTCGCAACAGCTGCGACGTTTCTCTGGAGCTATGTTGCTCAGGCGCTACGTTGCGAAAATGTACCCCGCCACTCGTTACGCGCTTCGGCGTAATACCGCGAGCACACCGCGAGTATAATAAAGTAAAATGTTATCCATTGAGGTTTTTTTTTCGCCAAAAATTTTAGCAACGTTCTAAAGTCCAAAGCAGGGGTGTGCAACCTTTTTCACTGGGGGGCCACTTTCGAAAATTTTAACAACGTCGAGAGCCAGTCATCGTCAAACATGTATAAAATTATAAAATGCTAAACACGACCCGTGTATTATAGACGGTACAAATAGCTAAATAAATCGATCTAAAAAAAATTTTTTTTTGTCCTGCCATCGTCGAGGGCCACATTGACTGGCCTGGAGGACCGGATTGTGGCCCGCGGGCCGTGGGTTGCACACCCCTAGTCTAAAGCAAAGTTTATTTCAATTTTCTTTTTTTTCATACCAATCACAGCAACACCCATGGCATACCAATGGAAAGAGTAAAGACTTTTTTGCGAAAGTCGATATGAAAACGTAAGATTACAAACTAGGTTAAAAAGTGACGCTGTTGTACAAAATAGAAAAACAAGGGACGGTTGTGTAATTTGCTGTAAAACCTCGCATTTCAGTTGTTTTCTTGATTAGCTGGCTTGTAATCTATTTCGTGATTGTGTAACTGCTGTTAGCCACGACGGCGATCTCTGTGTGTTGTTCGTACCTTAGCTGTCATGTGGAGTTAGTGCACGTCACTGCAGTGACGTGGTTGCAGTGACGTGCTAGCTAAATAATTTTTGCTATAGAGTGTCAATAAGTATCTGGTAAGTTCTGCAGCTATTTAGCTAATTCAATCTCTTAAGCTGATTCGTGCATGGTCTCCTATTAGACTCGTTTTAGTATGTCTATGCATTCAGCTTCGGGGAGTGAGAGTTCACATGCAAGCGAAGACGATGGTTTCACTGAGGTGAAACATAAACAAAAGTTGAAGCGAAAGTCGCAAAAAGGCAACTCCAGCAGTTCTGGTGATGAGCAAACAAATAAAATTAAAAAAGCTGCAAACTTTTAGCTACAACCAGTCATTAAGCCACCGATAAAAGCAAACCTCTGGCGTGCTACAGTCCAGTAACTGTAGATAGATGCTTGCGAAGGTCTATTGGCCAATATGACTCGTGCAAGCCCATTAAAAATGGCAATTTAATTGTTGAATGTCAGTCTGGCAATCAGATCAAAACCCTACTTAACCAAGACAGTACCTCCGATTACAACGGAACATGTATCTCCGTCTCAGCTTCACTGATTAAACCAGTGGGAGCGAAAGGAGCTATTTACAATGTTCCACTAAATATTACAAGTGACGAACTATTGTGGAGCTTAAAACAACAGGAAGTTACGTTTGTCAAAAGATTTAAATTTAAAACTTACGACTCCGGCTCAAACCCTATATTTAATGACTTAAAAAACAGTTATGCTACAATTTCGTTGCCCGGAATTACCAAATACGGTGCAAGTTGGTTATTTATACTTTAATGTGAAGCAGTACATTCCGCAACCGTTGCGTTGCTATAAATGCAATCGGTTCGGTCACGTTGCTGCGAATTGTAGAGGTAAGGAAAGATGTGCTAAGTGTGGTAAAGACCACAAAACAATCTCATGTGACAACGGTGTTTTGAGATGTGTGAACTGCAATGGTAATCACAGCGCCACGAGCAAAGAATGCCCACGATACATTAAAGAGGCACAAGTACTCAAAGTTAAAGTTGAGAAAAAACTAACTTACGCCGAAGCGTGCAAACAGTGTGCTAATATATCCAGCAATAACGGCACTTCTGCTGGTTATCCCACTTGGCAGGATGCCAAACAATTTCCTGCACTCCCTCATGGTAATGGGGCTAGCCCCGTTGCCACAAGGCATATTCCGGCAATACAAGAGCAACCTTGCAACGAATCTCTTCTTTCTCAGGAAGAGCATCAGGTGCAATCCCAAACTATGGATAAAGTCGATTTTGCTAACAATTTTATGTTTGGCAACCCTATTTATTTCATTGAATTTTTGGCCGAAGTAATCAGTTTAACTCTAGTGGCTAAAGACGAAACTAAAACTATTGACATTTATAATGTAATCTCTCAATCCGTTGGCAAACACTTGGGTATTCCCATTGAACCTGAGCAACTTAAATCTATGATCTAATGGCTTGAAAATCTCTCACAATACTTCAGTGGAACTGCAGATCAATATTTCGCAAACTTCCCGAATTTAAAAATTATCTGAACAGTTTAAACTATTTACCTCAAATCATTTGTTTGCGGGAAACTTTTTTAAATCTCAGGTACAGCCCTCAAATTACAGGTTATAAAATTTTACGTAAAGATCGTTGCTCGTATGCTGCAGGTGCGGGCGGCGGAATCTGTATGTTTGTGCGAAATGACCTTTCTTTTACAGAATTAAACATCTCTCATTCAGCGTTGCAAGGAGGCAAGGAAATAATGGGGATAACGGTGAAAGGTATTAACATCTATCACAGGCCAAGCAACAATTTATCGCCCGTTTTGTTGAACTTAGTTTCAGCAAACGAAACCTTTGTATTTTGCGGCGACTTCAATGCACATCATCCTGCGTGGGGAAGTGCATCAGTCAATACTACCGGTTCTCATCTCATGCGGTTCATCGATAACGGAGATCATGTATTGCTAAATACGACCGTACCTACTCATTTCACTCTTTCTAATCAAATCCAATGGTCGCTTTTAGACTTGACCATTGTTTCAGCAAACATTGCAAGTATGTGCAATACAAAAGTTACTCAGGACTTTCTGGGTAGTGATCACAGTGTGATACTCACTACCATTCAAGGATTTGAAGCTCCCACTAAACTTCAGATACCAAGATGGAATTTCCATAGAGCGGATTGGTCTGCCTTTACAAGTGAGTGTTTACATCAAATCACTGACCAAACCATTTCTAAAAATACTAACTGGTTTGCTGACCAAGTCATCGAAGCCCTACTGGCTGTGGCCACAGCCACCATCCCTCAAACAAAACCGTACAGAACAAATCCGGTACCGTGGTGGAATAAACAATGCACGGTGGCAATCCGTAATAGAAAGCATGCATTTAATCGCATGATGCGAACGAGACACCCGCAGGATATAATAACATTCAAACGAACCAGAGCTATAACCAGGAAAACTATCCTGCAAGCCAAAAAAAAAAGCTGGAAGCACTATTGCGAGTCAATAAACAACAACGCCAAACTTGCAACAGTTTGGAAAACGTTAAAAAAGTTTTCTGGCCAAAGCTGCGATACCTACATGCCAGCACTAAAAAATGGCACTGGTTTTGCAAAAGCAGATCATGAAAAAGCAAATGTGCTGGCTGAACAATTTCATTCAGCAAGTTCAACTTTTATTACAATAATGAATTTTTACTGAACAGGGGCCAACTTCAAAAAACCCTAACGAATAAATTAAAATGGCAGTCCGAGGATTGCTGCATCGATAACAGGATCAACCTACCGTTAACTACAATTGAATTCAGAAATTGTGCTCGCACAACAAAAATCTCTGCGCCTGGCGGAGACAGGTTGTGCTACGAAATGTTCAAACATTTACCGGAACCTGCTATAGATATTGTTTTAAAATTATTTAATACAATTTGGTCCACAGGGGAGGTGCCCAGGAACTGATTGCACTCGATCATAACACCGATTCACAAGGCCAACAAACCAGCTAACATTGCTATGTCTTATCGTCCCATTTCTTTAACCAGCAACCTTTGCAAACTGATGGAAAAAATGGTTGCTACAAGACTAAAATGGTGTTTAGAAAAAAACAACTTATTTAATAACTTACAATCTGGTTTTAGATCTCGAAGACGAACCACAGATCATCTGATTCGGTTGCACGATGCCATTTACAAAGCCTTGGCAAACACACGGTTTGTCTTAACAGTGTTTTTAGATATCGAGAAAGCGTACAATATGGTTTGCCGCGATGCATTACTTCTCAAGCTACTACAACTTGGCATATCAGGTGAAATTTTTCAGTATATCAAATCATTCTTAACAACCAACCGAACTTTTCAGGTTAGAATAGGTTCATTCTATTCCCATGCTAAAAATCTGGAAAACGGATTGCCACAAGGTAGCATCCTGAGTCCGATACTCTTCTCGATCATGATAAATGACTTACCAGACGTTTTAACTTGCCCTACAGCATTGTATGCGGACGATTGCTGTTTTTGGCAAATTGGAACCGACATGAACGAAATTCATAACGAAGTCCAAGAAAACCTAAATAGAGTCTCTGCATGGTGAAATAAATGGGGTTTTAACTTTCCAGCTCAAAATCTGCAGCCGTTTTATTTACTCGAAAATACAAGGTGCCCAATGTGTGCCTTAAAATAAACGGTCATATCCTGCCGGTTAAAAAAGATTTTAGATATCTAGGTATTATCTTCCAATCAAATGGTGGTAGTAGTAGGATTTTTTTATTTTTAACCATAAAACAACGCCATCATCAACACAAAAAACAGCTTGGTTAAAAATAAGGACAGCGACAAAACGTTATACGTTGAACATGCTCAAGATAAAAACATAGAACTAAAGCGTTTAAAAAAAAATTAGCACGGTCGCTGCACCTAAATTAGCACGGTCGCTGCACCTAAATGTTACATACAATAAACACACTAAATATGTTGTGGACAAATGCAGGAAACGAATCAATCTTCTCGAAGCTGTAAAAGGTACTAATTGGGGAGCGGCTAAAGCTCCAATGCTTTCGCTTTACAGGGCATTAGTTCGTTCTATCACAGATTACGGCATGGAGGTATATTTTACGTCAACAAATGTAAACAAACTTGAAATTGAAAAAATTCAGAATGAAGCATTGCGGCTGTGCACTGGTGGACTCAGAAGCACTCCAGTGTGTACTTTACAGCACGCCTGCAATGAAATGCCGCCTCACTTACAACATGTAAAACTTTGCTTGTCTTACAAGGCGCATCTATTAACGTTTGCTCATCACCCGGCTCATTCTGTTATTACGGATAGTTGGTATGGTTGGTTCCCGGACTCGCCAAATTATCGATCATTTAACCTGCTAACCAGTAATTTCTTTTCAGGAAGTTTCAAAATTCGAAAATTGTATGCACCCTGCAACCCACTGTGGCGATTACCACCATGTCAAATTGATTTGAGTTTACGTAATATAGTAAGCTCGACCAACCCACAAGCAGCGAATCAATTGTTCTTAGAACACACCTCAAACAATTACAATAACTATCTATTGTTATATACAGACGGATCGAAGACGGACCTTGGTACAAGCAGCGCTCTATTTGTTCACAGGCACGATGTAAAACGAGTGATTAAAATTAACAATAATGCTACTGTTTATACTGCGGAGCTTTACGCTATTACAACAGCACTAATCTGGATTTCAAAAACACGGTATGCTAAGAATTTAATTATCTCCGACAGTTTAAGTTCAATTACAGCTATTCATAACCATGAAACCAATTACAGGCATCCCTTAGTGGAAAAAATTAAAATGTTACATTATTTTTTAGACTCTATCGGTGTCGAGGTTGTATATTTATGGGTACCAGCTCACTGTGGAATTAAAGGAAATGAAATCGCTGATACTCTCGCCAGAATCGCTACCGGACGTATGAAATCCCACCATCTGGATCCATCGACAATTACTCGGAGTGAAGCTAACTTGGAACTTCCTCTTCCAGATACAAAATTGATGATAAATAATTACTGTATTTCCCTTTGGCAGAAACACTATGAATCCATTTCTACCGGTTTTCAATACAAGCAATGCTTCCCATCAGTTCGAAATTTAAATATCTTAAATTCCTCTCAAATTTTTAGACTACAAACTGGTCACTGTAGACTTAACAAACATATGCATCGTATCGGACTCCATCCAACCGGACTCTGTTCAACCTGCTCCATTCCAGAAGACGTTCATCACTTCATCTTTATCTGTCCTAAGTACTCATTACCTCGTTCAATTTTGCAAACACGGTTACAATCTTTAAATGTCAACTTCAGTTTTCCATCTATTTTTTGTGTTGAAGCTATAGCACCTTTACTTAACTTTATTAAATCGTCTCAACGAGAAATTTAATCTCTTTCTATTCTTAGTACAATATGCTTCATGGGAGGTACTATTAGAGGATGGTTGTGGTTCGTATTCGGCGCGACCTCGTGCCCGGTGTCGGGGGTGGGGGGCGTTGGGGCGCTGGATTCTGCTCGGGCGGAAAGCTGCAGATTCCGTCTGGGTGACTTCGGCGTTGGGCGTTTTGCTGTTTCCGGCTCGTGGTGCGGGCTCGCGGTCGGTGGGGAGCGGCAGCTGTTCTCGAAAAGAGCCTTTTTTTTTTTTTTTCTTTTCTTGTTTTACTGTATTGTTATAGTTGTTTGAACCGTACCATTTATGATGTTTTTGTTTAAATGTGTAAATTTAGGTGGAGAGTGCCGGGACTGGTTGGGGGGGAGGGGTGAGTTGAAACTTGGCGGCTGGCACAGCTTCACCCAATTTAGCCATTAGGGCTCTGTCTGCTGTGGTCAGTATTCTATTGTCATTTGCTTTGGACTTGGCACTCTTCACTTAAATTATGGCGTTGTAGAACTTGTTGCAGCCTACAATCTAATTTCTACCAATCATTATTTTTACTTTAGTCCAGGCGCTAAAAAACTTCCGTTGTTGTAAAGCGCCTCTAAAAGCCCATAATAATAATAATAATAATAATTTGGAGTTAGTGCACGTCACTGCAGTTGTAGATTTGTGAGCTCTAATCAACTGATGTTTGCAATTTTTGTTTAGATTCTCATTTTAGTATAATAAAGTCATAATTTTGGTTTGAGTTAAAAGTAGTGTTACAAAATGAATAAGTGTTTGAGACCGCAAGTCTTTGATGGAGATGCCAGCTCGCCAGAAGGTGCAAGAAAGTGGTTGCATTGGAGACGAACATTCCAAAGCTACATTGGAAGAATTGACAATGTTACAGATGCAGACAAATTAGATATGCTGATCAATCTAGTTGACACTACTGTCTATTCCTACATTAGCGAATGCACTGAATACGATGATGCTATAGCTAAATTGAATAGCGCTTACGTTAAACCTGTCAACGAAATATTCGCAAGATACCGTCTCAGCAGTTGCCAATAAGAATTGGGAGAGACTCTTGAACATTTTCTCCAGCGACTTAAGGTATTGGGTAATGATTGTAATTTTGTGGATGCAACTGCGGCTGAATGTAAAGAAACAACGATTCGTGATGCTTTTGTCGCAGGACTGCGTTCGTCACACATAAGGCAGCGATTACTCGAAGATAATCAACTTCAACTAAACAATGTTTTTGACAAAGCAAGATCGCTTCGCGAAGCACGCAAAAATGCGGAATGTTATTCGGCAGGCAGCAGCGCAGAAGGAATAGCTTTTGTGAGTTCAAGTGACGTTGCGGTTGCGTTCGACTCCGACAACAAATCTTCAAGGGAGATGTAGTAACTGTCTGACTATTAAGCGGGAAAATTGTGGATACTGTGGTGGATTACCGCATAAACGTAATAATGGTCCAGCTTTTCGTTGTGTGTGTTACAAGTGTAATCGAAAAGGCCATTTTGCAAAGGTTTGTCGGTTGACTGGCCAGAGCTCCAGAGCAGTTGCCAGTGTCGCTAAAGAAAATTCTGATGATCTTAATTTGGCCGCTCTATCTGCAACCAGCCATTCACAACAAGATGACAAACTTAATGTTTACATTATGCTAAATGGAGTGCTCGCTAATGCGCTGATTGATACCGTTGCAAAGAACAATCACATAGACTCGAAATTTTGTCGTACTGCAGGATTAAAAAGTAAAAGTAACGATGCGGAGTTGTCGCTAGGTTTAACGGTTAAAGGACCTAGTGTTAAAACAATGGGCTCCTGTTCGGCTTCTGTCGAGCTACGAGGTCGCAATTACGAAGGTGTAAAATTTCTCATTTTGGAAAATTTACTGTGGGATGTAATCCTCGGACAGGAATTTTTGAGTCAACATGAAAGTGCAAACATTGTTTTTGGCGGGTCAGAATCGCCTTTAAACTTGGGTGCCTTGAAACCTCTTACCGGCATCAAACCTGTTAAATTATTTGAACACTTAAGCTTGGATTGTCATCCTGTGATAACGAAGAGACGCAAGTACTCTAAAGTGGAAGAAGATTTTGTAAGCAGCGAGGTTGCCAAACTACTAGCGGATGATATTATTGAATTGAGTTCATCACCATGGCCAGCGCAAGTTGTAGTGACGAAAAATGCTAACCATAAAAAACGCATGTGCATCGATTATAGCCAAACTGTGAACAAGTTCACGTATTTAGATGGTTATCCTCTGCCAACCATGCAGAGTGTTGTTCGAAACGTATCGAAATATAACTGGTTTTTAAAACTTGATCTCCGTGGTGCGTATCACCAAGTACCTCTTTCTGTTGAAGAACGCAAATATACGGCTTTTGAAGCTGGAGGTCAACTCTATCAATTTAAGCGCATTCCGTTTGGCCTAAAAAACGCCGTCCCGTGCTTTCAACGAGTCGACAATCATATTATCTTTGATTTTAATTGTGAAGGTACGTTCGCGTATCTTGACGATATCATTGTTTGCGGCGAAACGCGAGAAGAGCATGACAAGAACTTACAATCTTTTTTGAATGCTGCAAAACAATGCAATCTCACGCTGAATGAAAGTAAATGTAAGTAGTAAATGTAAATAGAAAGTAAATGTGTCTACGTTACTGACAATTTGAAATTGCTGGGTTATCATATAACACGCGGAGTTATGCGACCAGATGCGGATTGAGTAAAACCTATCGCTGAATTGCCGATGCCATCAAATGCCAAAGAGCTGCAATGACTAATTGACGTGTTTTCATATTACGCCCAATGGATTCCTCAATTTTCAGAGAAGATAAAACCGTTGATAATAGAGAAACAATTTCCCCTTGGTGAGAAGGCTCGACAAACTCTTGAATTTCTAAAACGCGATTTAATTGTTGCCACACTCCGAGTTATTGATGAAAACCTACCATTTGTCATTAAAACTGATGCATCGGAAAATGCCATATCGGCATCATTGAATCAGGAAAACCAACCAGTGACTTTTTTCTCTACGATGCTCAACAAAAATGAAATGTCTCATTCGAGCATTGAAAAGGAAGCATCAGCGATTGTGGAGGCCATACGTAAATGGGCCCAATTTTTGGCTGGCAGACATTTTACTGTCATCACCGATCAACCATCTGTATCCTTTATGTATAGCGCAACAAACCATGGCAAAATAAAGAATAATAAAATACTGAGGTGGCGCATGGAATTAAGTGAATTCGATTTCAATATTGTTTACCGCTCTGGTGAAAAGAATAGTGTTCCCGATTTTGCGCAAGTGTTCATGACAATACGTAACGCGAGCTTCACGAAGCATTATGCCACCCTGGGGTTAACAGACTTAGTCATTTTGTGCCTGCAAAAAACTTGCCTTACTCTGCAGAGGATGTTCGTAGAGTAGTTTCACAATGTCCAGTGTGTTCTGAACTTCGACCTAATTTTTACAATCCACAGAGGGCTCAGCTGATCAAAGCGACTTAGCCGTTTGAAAGACTTTCACTGGACTTTAAGGGGCCTTTGCCCTCTACATCGACGAATAAATATTTATTAACCATTATTGACGAGTATTCTCGCTTTCCGTTTTGCTTTGCTTGTTCTAATGTCAATGCTGTGAAAGCTCATCACCTCCATTTCGTCACCACTCACTACATCTAGAAGAAAAATGAGGCATGTCTCTGACCCAGGGGTGTAGTCAGGCCGAGGGCAAAGGGGGCAGTTGCCCCCCTCGAAATATTTTTAGTTACCAATAGCCTACGAACAAAGATACTAATGCTATAACGTAAGTCTACTAGCAACGCTAGCAGAGGCGGATTAAGACCACTCGGGAGTATCCGTGTGTTCATAGGCGCACGCAGAGGGGAGCACGGTGCCATGCCCCCCTCCCTTTTGCCCTCCAATACGGTGCTAAAACCTAACTTTCAGTCTATAATTTCTCTAGCTAATAATGGTTGCAGCCTCCTTTCACTTATTTTAGCCAAGTATCTGCTTTAGGCATAAGCTGCAAAAATATTTTTGCGTTGTTTATAGTGACTGCACTTGCAGACCTGCATGCCCTTTTTCGATAAAAAAAGTGCGTCAAAATGAGTGTTTTCTATATGAAAACCGCAAAAATTAGTTGATGGCTGGAGGGTACGCCCCCAGACCTCCGTAGCCTCCGGCGAATAAAGTTGTACTCAAGGCTACGAACTCGAACTTGAACTCGAACTCGCTAGAACTCAATCGTTTTTGCCGAACTCTAACTTGAACTCAAAAAATAAAATTTTTTGAACTCGAACTTGAACTAAAAAAAAAACAATCGAGTTCGAGTTCACTAATTGAGTGCTTCAAATTTATTGATTCAAGTCTCTCAAAACGAATTTCACTTTTGATTTTTTGTTATAGATTGAATAATTGCAATGTTGCGGTTTTGGTGCCGATATTGCATTATTTTGCATTTCATTTTGCGTTGTCTCATTGAAACTGAGTTATTGCATCATCATTGGTGTTCCGATAGCTTTCAATCAAAACGTAGAGCAACGCAGCGGCCTGCTCACCTGCAGCTGTTCGCGTGTTACTAAGTTAAGGTTTGGTTGTGGTTGGAATATTTTGAAGCTGAGTAGATCGGTAAATAGGTCAAGAGAGTGCTCTAGGCTTTAGTGGTAAGGTACGAAAGTTTAATTTCGTAGAGTTTGATGCTGAGTCTGCTGACATTGTTTAAAGATCTTGTTTTCAGTGTTTCGGCTGGATTCGTAAAATATTTTTTTTAATTAGAGTTGGGTGGCGCTGAAAAAAAGTTTGGGATTCAATCTAGTGGATTTGCTGACATTTTATTAAAGATGGCGCTAAAAGAAGTTACAGAGAATTTAATAAGAGACGGCAGAGAAGAAAAATGGAAGCAAGTCTAGCGCAGCTTGCTTTACGTGTAAATGAAAGCATAAATTGGGCGGTCAAAGCGTGTTGCCTAAAAAGATACAGGATCACCTTACTGAAAAACTGTACTCTGAACCCTGTGAGTATCTTTTAAAAAAGGTGTTGAAATCCCCGTAAAAATAACCATTATTATGAAATTAGCCTCCTTTATTGATTTTTCAGCGCCACTCTAATCTGACTTGAAAACATAATTTCACAAAACATTAAAAAGCGGTCGTAAAAGTCAGTCAGAACAAGAATAAGTAAAGACCAAAATTCTTTCCAGGAAGCGTTGATGAAAAGGCTTACCATCAGGGGAGCGAACTCGAACTTAAACTCGATTGTTTTTGCCGAACTCGAACTTGAACTCGAAAAAAATTTTTTGTATTCCAACTTGAACTCGGATTTGCAAATATCTCCTGAACTCGAACTCGGTTAAAAATCTATCAAGTTCGCAGCCTTGGTTATGCCCCCCTCCCCCTTTTTGCCAAATCCTGGGTACGCCACTGCGTGTGTCCTTTTTCGACAAAAAACTACACTAAAATTGAGTGTTTTTTTGTAAAAACCCTAAAAATCCGTGTCGGCTGGGGGCTCTGCCCTCAGACCCCCGGTTGAGCCCCCTCCCTTTGCCGAAACCTTTGGTGCGCCACTGAACAAGCCTATGAAGTGTTGCCTCCCTCCCCCCGAAATTTTGGGCTGGCTACATCACTGCTCTGACCGTTCCATCCTTTTACTCTTAAGGCATAAACTTCTGTAAAATTAAAAGTTTCACGTTATTGCACGCAGTCAACATTCATGTGCATGTGTGCGATTCAACATTGATGTGCAAATTGTGCACGAGTGCGATTTAATCATATTTCCGTGTAGGCAATCCCTTTGTTAATCTCTGACAGCGGAAGAAATGTATAAATTCAATTACATTGCGTAATTTCATCGTTCGGTTAAATGCAAGTACTCGATTCAAACGCAGCAATCTTATAATTACAAAATAATGGCACCAGCTAAGTTGACGAAATCACGGATTTGCCGCTAAGTGCATTCCGTATTACAACTAGAGTCACAGAAAGTAACTTTTGCAACTTTTTTTGTCGCAATTCAAAAATTGTTAATTTTTTTTCAAGCTTCTAATTTTTTTCCAGGTTTTTTTTTCAGCGCACGAAATTCACCGATGGGCTTCTACAAAACGCGACATTTTTCCAAAAATCAAAACGATTGCTCAATCGCTCCACTTATTTTTTTGAGGAATATTAACTTCCTGGTTTTGAACAATAAGTAAGAACGGTAGGAGCCAACGAAATTATGTTACCGTTTTACGTTGCAAGCTTAGTGGACGTCAACTGCTGCCATAAACACGTCATGCTATAGATGTACATAAAACGTCAATTTTTCAACTTTTCACAAACATTTTTCGGGCAGCCCCCTGCATTTCAGATTCAGAGGATTTTCCCAGGTGACTGGTCCTGCATACTCAACAACTCTTTAAAAATATTTGATGTGGTGAATATAGCGGATGTGCGACAAATTATTGCGAGAGATGAATATGAATGCTTGATTTGTGATAACAACACCTGATGTTATTATGAACCTTTTTGATAAAATCACGATCAACAGACAACAAACTTATGCATGCCTAAATCGCATAATAAAACATTTTGGCTTGCAAAAGGTTTGGATTTTCTGGACCACAATGACCAGAATAAAGCGCAGCGTACCAAGTCACAGTTACGATTTGTCGTGCCAATACCGTAAGTTTACAGAAAATTCTACTTTTGTATTTGGATGTCTCTATTATTCGACACTATAAAACAGACTCTTTGCATTGCCCTACGTAAACTTCTACATGTAGATCCGCTGAAGCAGCTTGTTTAGGTCATTTTTTTGATTTTTTTCATAGATTTAAAACGAACCATAAGCCGCTTGAATATTGTTCAGTTGATTTTTGTGATGTATGTTATTTTTGTAAAAAGAAGCAAGCAACAAATGCAGCAATATCTGTTTGAAAAAAAGCTGGTCATGCAACTACTATAGATTTCGCTGACATAGATACATGCTCTCAAATGTTAAAAAGTTTTCCACTTAATATTATTTTTAACTGCTTTATGACTGAAATTGACAATTGAGAATTTTGAAATAAACGTAAGAGTTTTTTTGTTCATTAAAATTTTTGTGACCAATAGCAAAAACTCAATTAGAAGCATGAATCAAAAGCTGCAATGTGAGTAACCAATGTCGAAACTGTATTCTGGCAAGAATAAACAGATAGAAAATGGTATGTATTTTTGTATAAACACGTATTAGGCGACCAGCTTATCAAAATATTGCAATAAAAAATATCTCACTCATGTGCGATGAAGCTAAAAAACGTTTGCAACATACGATAATAGTTATTGAAGACACATTTTAAAAAAATATGCGTAAAATTTCTCATCCGTAGAAAACTGTATACAAAGAAGCGAAAATCTTCATAAGCATTGCACAGTGATGTATTTCTTCAGTTCATGCACATGGCAGTTGCATCCGATTGATGATCAACCAAACTCACTCTTCTACCAAACATTTTTACGAACTTGCCATTCGATGCATGTTTCAGTGCCAACTGACGAGTTTGTGGGATGCGAACCATCTCAAACACCCGTTTGTCCGAACGAGATAATCGACCAGTTGGTGGTGTGTTTTTGTCTAGGAATAAACGACCGTTCTTTACGCTGATGAAAAACCACTTTGAACCACGTTGGACACCATAAACTTGCAGAAACGATCCTTGATAAGTTTTCCAGACTTTCCAACCACTAAACAATGAACTACTACCAGCTAAAATTCTTCCGTTAGTATTTTCTAACCATTGAACCATCAACTGCGATTGAGTTACACAGTCATACAGTAGAACGTCGTTCATTTGTATAATAGGGATTCCATTGCAAGTAGCCGGAATGACACAACACATAATAAACATTAAGTGATGTGATTCCATGTTTCTTCAATCTGCTCACCGGTGAATATTTTATCTTTCTTCTTTCTTGATCGTTGACTGAATTAATTGACTATTTAATCAATAACTTCTATATCTTTTATGTGCACGACCCATTCGACGCAACCAATTCAGCCAACATTGAATGCTGCTGTTATATCAGCCCAACAAACCCACCCACTTAAATTAAAGCAATTACGTAATTTTATTTGTGCGTTATTTTAAAAAAATTATTTTTCTTTATTTTATAACGGTATTATTATCATTACTGATCAGATGACCGAGAAAATGGATAGTCTGCATCTAGAGCGATAGATTCTGGGTCCGAATTTGGATCGAGTCAAGCCAAAAGGACAAAACCTGGCATTCGCAGTTTTCCAGTTGATGGTTCCGCTAAAAAGATGTAAAATAAAATCTGCAAATACCATTGTTGTGGCATTGGGTAAAGCGGTTCGGGAAGTTCTCCCACCTTGAAATAGACGACAACTCTCCAGAAGAATGGAAATGCTAACAAAATACAGCCAATGATACGCCATTCCTGCACAGTGTTCTACATTCCTTGTACATTAGTAGTAAGTGTGTTGCCTAAATGCTAAGCAGAAAAATGGCCAGAGCTGGCTCGTCATAACCTTTTGCATATCCCGCAAGTATGACAAAAAAATAAAAAATCAACATCACTGAACCTTTTGACCCACACTTATTACCATGTTCGGTTAACCGATAAAAGGCAAATGTATGACCAGAATGGCGGACCCGAATAACCGCAATTCGAAATAACCGCAATTCGAAAAGGTTACCGATCCCACGTGACGGGTTCGATTCGCGGCTGGAGCAGATCGCATTTGACATATATACCGGGGTCCTGCTGGTTCAAAGAGTACAATCTCACTTCGCAGTCTCTCTCAATTACTGTTAATTTTTTTGTTCGATATAATTTGAAATAAATACCAATAGACGCGCTGCGGCACTTTACTTGAAATATGCTGCAAGCAATTTTTATACAGTTTATCAAAGAAATAGAATTTTATTTGAATCAACCGCTTGAAAATCGCGCCAAAAATCTGAATGACCAATTGATATTTGAATCAGCCACAAGTGATTTAATACCAAAATGCGGATGTGTTTATTCCTCATCAGCGTATGCGTTTGATGGTCGAGTGACCCCTTCACAGCCTCCTGTCTGCAAAATTACTTCGATTTTCCCTAATTTACTTGTCGTGCTGTTACTGTACGTAATTACGCAATTCTATTTATGGTTCTTTGATGCTTATGGTTCTTCGTTGCTTTGTGGCTGTATTTTAATAACCAAGAATAGCATGTTCATGTTGATTTATTGTTTTAGGAAATACAGGCGAAAATAAACTATTACTGCTGTACGTCTACTATTATTTGCGGAAAAATAAATTGACTTGAGTGGTAAGATCTGCCTTTGGAGTTGTTGACTCGGGTCTGATCCCGATTCGGGTCAAACCAATAATGATTGCTCGATAGTCGATAATGCAATTGCTATTAGTCCACCTGCAGCTGCCCTACAAGCTGCAGTTATTTATCTTATTTAATCAAAAAGTAATAGAGAAATAATCAAAAAGCAATGTAATAAATAGCATCAAAAATAAAATATAATGTACGGCAGTAAGAGTAAGTTATTCAAAAGTACAATTTTTTTTAAAAACAATATATTAAGAATATTAGTTTCAGAAAAATGGATAAATTTTTGACTGGTTATAAGAGAAAATCCAATAGTACCGGTAATGAAAATAGTGATGTTGGCACTAGTAGCGAGAGTAAAAGGAACAAAGAACAGGAAGGAAGCACCACCAAGAAAAGAAAATACGACCCATCCTATTTATCCTTCGGATTTACGAGTGTTATTAATGCTGAGGTAGAAAAAACAATGCGTTTGCTTTGCTCGAAAGTCTTGGCTGCTGATAGCATGAGACCCGGAAAATTAAAGCGGCACCTTGAAACTACGCATTCTGATTACGTTGATAAGCCTAAAGAATTTTTTCAAAGAAAATTGGATGAGTTTACTAAACAAAAGCAGATGCTAAAAAAAGTAGTTCATTCTCCATCAAATGCATTATTAGCATCGTACTTAGTGTCTTACAGGATCGCGAAATGTAAAAAACCACACACAGTAGCAGACACTTTAGTCTTGCCAGCAGCTATTGATATGGTCAAAATAATGTTTGGAGAATCATATGCGAAACAGCTACGGCAAATCCCGCTTTCTGATAATACAGTTAACAGAGAATTAATGATATATCTGAAGATATTTGCGATCAGTTAGTTTCTAGAGTGCGTACTTCGAAATTCGCGATATAAGTAGATGAAGCAACTGATGTAGCCAAAGACGCACATTTAATTGCCTATGTTCGATATGTTGAAGAGACTGATGCCATGGAAGATATATTATTTTGCAAACCCATTCGTGAAAAAGGCACAGCCAACGAAATTTTTAATATGATTGACGTATTTTTTTAATGAGAACGACATATTGTGGAGTAATTGCGTTGGGCTTATGTACGGTGCACGGTCAATGTCGGGGCACAAAGCTGGTCTTCAAGCATTTGTTGAAAAGAAAACACCTGACGTTCTCTGGACGCACTGCATGCTCCACAGAGCAGCTCTCGTATCCAAAAATATATGCGAAGAACTTAACAACGTTTTTACAAACGTAACGAAAGTTATAAATTACATAAAAAACAGTCCATTAAAAGTTAGACTGTTTGCAAAGCTGTGTGAAGATATGGGAGCTAATTACTCGTCGCTTCTGTACTATTGTGAAGTGCGCTGGCTATGTCGTGCAAACGTAATTTAAAAGGTACTTCAACTCAAAGACGAAATTGCAATTTTTCTCGATGAAAATCATGATGAGGACTCGAACATGTTTAGGGATGATAATTTTATTGTTAAACTCACGTATTTGGTTGAAATTTTCGGAAAATTGAGTGTTTTTAATAATTAATGCAAGGACCACAAATGCATTTGCTGATGCAAAAAGATAAAGTAAAAGCGTTTGTAAAAAAGTTGAATCTGTAGAAAACAAATTTGCAAAAAAACAACCTTGACATGTTTCCACTTCTAAATTCATGCACCCAAGTTAATGTAGAAGCCAACAAAAATCTGTTTGTCGAACACTTGAATTGGTTTGTTACTTCATTTTTCGAATTACTTTGATGATCTTGATTTTACCAAAGATGCGTGGATACAGAATCCATTTATCGACGAAGAAGACGATGAATTTGGATTGACAATTATTGAGAAAAAACAATTGATTGAATCATCTTGTGATACAACTGCATTGAAACAGAGATTTCAGAATGTGTCTCTGGTTCAATTTTGGTTGAATCTCAATTCGGAATATAATGCTTTGTCAAGAAAAGCTTTAAAAGCACTGCTGCCATTCGCAACATCATATTTATGCGAAATAAGATTTTCTGCGTTGGCTGCAATGAAATCGAAATATCGAGCTCGCTTGATTGTAGAAAAAGAGCTACGAGTAGCCATCTCGTCATTGAAAGACAAAAATAAACGTTGTTATTCTTTTTATGTTCCATAATTCGTGTTTTTATAATTTTATAAAATGAGGGGAGGCGTCGTATGATTGAGTATTTTTAAGGGATGCGCGGCAACACAAAGTTTGAAAACCACTGCCTTACGCCTTAAGCACGCATAATCGAAAATGTGCGCGCCAAATGCATCATATTTGGCAAAGCTCTCAGAATCAGGGTCAAAAGATTTAAAGAAAATTTGCCTGAGGATTATTAAAAAAGCACTACAAATAGCCATTACAGCATGTAAATTTTCAAAAATTTTTCGAGAGAGCATGCCACCGGACCCTCCTAGAGCTTTTCTTGTTTCTCAATCATTTTCAAATTTGTTCTGCCGCAAAAAAAAACGCTTTAAAGAAATATGGAAATCATGGCTTCCCCCTTTTAAAATTTCTCGCTGCGCCACTGTTTATGACTAAAAAGTTATGCGGCCCGCTTGCTTATTGGTAAGTAACAAAGTGGCCCGCGACAGCAAATAGGTTTGTCACCCCTGGTTTAAGCTAATGTGTTAACTAGAAAGTTCAACAAGCAAACAACAACAACAAATGATTATTTTGCACCAGACGGGATACGTTTCGACTATTAAATAAAGTCTCTTCAGTGGTGCTTAAAACTTCAAATCCATGAAGTAAATCCATCAACATACAATGCATTCTACCTAGCACCTTTAAAGGTTGCTTCTATATCAAACTCAAGTTTTTGGCCCCAAACAACGATACCCAATGAAAGAAAATATAACCACTAATCCACAACTAAGTTCCCGGTAGCCTAACTAGCCCACATCACTATAAGCCCCTATGGCAACCCACTAATTTGCAGCTGCAGACGCGTTTCGACCTTATTATGGTCTCATCAGTGCAGCATAGCAACCTCCCACCTTCCTAAAAAAAAAAAAAAAAAAATTCTAACCTTCAAAAGAACTACACACTCCTAATCTAAGCCTCTCCTCGTTCTGCTCAAGGTAGAACATTTGAAATAAAACCTTCAAGAAAATAATACAGGCTGGATTATGATGTCACAGATTCGCTGTAAACAATCGATAAGAATAGAAAAGTCCGGTTGGTTTAAACACTATTTTCCCGGTAATCTGAGAAGGAATATTTTGTTTAAGGTTTGTAACTATACCAGTTACCAAAACCTACAAAAAACCTCTCTGCCCAACCCGTTCGCCCGTGAAAAAGCGGGGGACAAGGCAGGCACTGTGTCTGCGCATGCAGCCCAGAAAACACAGTGAACGTCAGCGCTTATCGGTGGTTTAAACATCAATATCCCGGTACGTTTGTCGAACTGCATGTACAACATGCAGTTCGACAAACTGCATGTATGTACAACAACAAATGACTAAAGCAGTTAAAATGATGTTTCGATGACGTAAAACATCTTTCGTTGTCTGGAAATTGAAAATGACCGAAGTATAAAACAACAAAGAAGACGTGGGCTAGTAGCAGACACTGCGATATATTAGGATCCTGTGTTTCTTCGCGAGTCGGCGTTAAAATTCAACCAAGAATCTACCGGTAACTTCTTAAGTGATTTAGAAACTAATAGTAATCAGAAGTATCAGAAGTAATGCATAATAAAAAGCAGAAAAAAGACGGTCATTGTAGCAAATACTATCTGCGCTATGAGCCACAACTCTCTGAGCCACCACAAAAAGGTTGAGAAAGACTATTAACCGCCTCGATTAAAACATGTAATAATTTACAAAATAAGCCTTTTTTAAACCTCAATCTGTAACGAAACATTTTTATTCATTGTTAAAGCTGTTGCTGACTGTGAAAGCAAATAAGTATGTGAACAAGTTCATATCTCGCCGTGGCAACTATCTTCCCCTCTACTACCTTTTCCTAATCTACCGTTTATCAAAGAGGTAATAAAAGGCGGAGTCATTCGCTTCTATTTAAGCTTTTGTTAGTTAGTGCACAGCACTAGTAATGATAAAACTATCATTTAACATTTGCCATTACAACTCACTGTGGTCAACCAAGGCAAAGCGGCTAGAGAAGCTACAAGGGGAACATGAGCTGCAAGCCCTTCCGTTGCGAAATTCCACCAGGGCCGTTAGTTATAAAAACAATGTAAATTGAAAAGATTAGACGTGAATGAATTGAAATGTCTCCCTGGATAGATGCAAAAGATGCTTATTGCTTGTGTGTTGAACATCCTTTGTAAAGTGGTAAGGCGACAGGTATAAAACCAGGCTAGCAAACTCGAACTTGAGCTCAAACTCCAAAGACAAAAATCCCTGAACTGGAACTTAAATCCGAACTCGAAAAGACTTGATTGAGTTTTGAACTTATTCTAAGCGAGACAAAAATTACTTAAACTTAGCATGAACTCGGAAAATCACTGAACTCGAACTCTCAAAATTAAAAATGAAAAATTCGAACCTGGTTTGCAAATTTTTTTGTGAACTCGAACTCGATTAAAAATGGTGCGAGTTCGCAGCCCTGACTGTGCTCAACTGCTCGGAACTTCGACACTGTTCTTCTTCAACAAACATTAATGACCAGCTACGATTAACCCCGCAATATTAAAAAAAAATACCATAGAGTTGCAATCGCCAGCAAATTTGAAATTGAAAGCATTTTTATTAAAAAAACTGAACGTTTTCGATCCATTTCTTCGGGTCCTCATCAGAGAAAAGTAATTATACTTTTTGCAGTAACAGCAAAACTTTTGAAATAATAGTATTTTAAATGGTAGTAAATATTATGGTAATACGACACAATACGAGCAATTATTAAATCATATTAAGACAATATCAGAGCAAAGCATATTGACGGTCAACGTATTACGAGTGCTCAGCATTAACTCCTACGACTTCAACGACATATCAAAGAACGTAAGCAAAAGCAATTCCAACATTAAAACACCTTTAACAGAAACGAAGACCCACTGGCATATAACTGAAAGTTTAATTTGGGATTCCGCTTTTTATCAATAAGGCTTCTTGAATTTTGGTCTCATATTCATTTTGGGGTGTTGCGACCATGTGTTACGGGTATTGCGACCGTGCCTGCTAATTCCCTCATCTTCAAGTTTCATTATTGCTGGCATGTTACAACTTTAATCGTTTGTTGCTTCTTCCCTTTTTTGTATCCGTTTGTAGGCCTAGTCCTAGTTGAATTCCTGCATTGCTGTGTTCTATTTACTTTGACGGTGCAGAAATAGAAGACACTTCTACTATTACACTTTTTCACAACTTTAAAATTGTTTACCGTTAAACTTTCAGATTTGCATTTTTCACAAGTTAAAATGTGATCTTTTACAGCAGTATTTTTTAAATTTAATTGAAGGTTCAAATGCTCGTTTGCTCTAATGCCTAAATGTCGCGTTGTCATACCGATGTATGATATTGTTACATCGTGCGAACGTCTGAATTTATATACCACATTTGACAACAGAGCATGAGGAGTTAAACACTTCAAATTAAAATAGGATCCAGTTTTAAAGGAAGTGTAGTAGAAGGATAAATCTATTTGGAACTTCGTTTTGACCAGAGCTGAGAGACGTTTTGCCAATTTGTGTGAGGGTTTCCCGAAATATGGTATGCCAATTCTACGCAAATACTCTTTTTTTTCTTTGTCTTTTTCAGCTTTTTTTTGACGATCTTCAAATTTTTGGAGGGCATTTTCAAAAAAAAAATGCTTTCCGAAAATTAGATTTGAAAAATAAAATTAAAAATTTTAAAATGCCCTTGAAAAATTTCAAACAAGCTAGAGTTTCGAAACTTTAACTGCAAACGTGTCATCATGTGGTGGTGTAATGTTTAACGACTGGGTACTCTAGGTCACGTGACATAGGTCAAATAACTGGTCAATTGGTCAAAATACTTGCCAAAGGTCAAAAAAGGTCAAAAAACTTGTCAACTTTACGAAAGTTTATGAAAACTAAACCGAAGCGGCTAGCAACTTTAAACTTTCAGGGTAGGCGTATCATGATGTGGTGATGCACTGTTTTATGATTGGACAATCTAGGTCACGTGATTTGGGGTCAAAGGTCAAAAAATCTGTCGAGTTTACGACAGCTCAAAACAACTACATCTAGAAAGCTGAAGTTTTGAAATTTTCAATGTAATGTGTTACATTATGGCATTACCCTAATGGGTGTTTGGGCCCCTAGAAAGTTTTAACGGAAAGCCATTAGTAGTTGCTTGCAACTGCCATCTAGTGTTGGTATTTTTTTTGTTTACGTTCTTTGATATCTCGTTGAAATCGTGGGAGTTAATGCTGTGTACTCGTAATACGTTGAACGTCAATATGCTTTGCTCTGATATTGTCTTAGTGTAATTTAATGATTGCACGTATTGTGTCATATTACCATAATATTTACTACCATTTAAAATGCTATTATTTCGAAAGTTTTGCTGTTACTGTAAAAAGCGTAATTACTTTTCTCTGATAAGGACTTGACGAAATGGATCGAAAACGTTCAGTTTTTTAATAAAAATGCTTTCAATTTTAAATTTGCTGGCAATTGCAACTTTATGGTTTAGAAAAAGCACCTCTTTACCGAAGCTTTATTACTGGTATAGAAAAAAATGTTGAAGAGTGCAATGTAGTGTACGTTTAAATTTAGAATTTTTATGACAGAGATCGTTACAGCTTCTCGTCATCATGTTGCTTGAATTTTACGATTAAAATTCGTTTTCGCACCAACTCAAACATTAAGCTACTTGTCTGCAGTTGTATTTTTACAAAATCACTGGTAGTTGATGGCAGCACTGGTCATACCGTTCATAGAGCGATGTCACTAAGCCAATACTTTACACAACAACACAAACACTAAATAATTAATCACTAAATATTTTGCTTTAGATTTTGCGTAAACTATATATGCAAATGTTAGCGATCAGAAAGAAGTCGTCGTCGTGTAGTTGAGCATCCTATTCCGACGGTTTAGATGTTGACGGCGTTGACTTTAAGCCAGCGTCGGGTGTCATCATCCAGGACCAACAGACCTTGTATTCCTTTTGGTGCACGATGTAGGGGGCATGTAGAAATGATGTGGTCTGCAGTTTATTCAGAGGCACCACACTCACAATTCGGTGAAGGAGCAGCACCCCATTTGTACATGGATGAATGGAATCGCCCTACGCCAGTCCGCAGACGATTCAGTTTTACCCAAGATGTTCTGGGAAAACCCATTCCAAGAGGCTTAGGACTGGCCCTGGGAATAAAAGCATGAGGCCTTGATGCACTTTTCAAGTACTCCATGTTCCATACATAATCCATCCACCGCGCTGCGCGAATGTCTGATTCGGTCAGACTATCCAGTAGTTTCTGTGCAGCGGGTACAAACGGGCGTCTTGATTTGAGCCTTCCCTGGGGCGCATTTTGTTTCCCGACCAGCTGCTCATGTAGAATATAAGCAGGGTTAAGGGTGGCGCGGTTAGCCAGGGAGAGTGTCGCTCCTCGACGGCGAAGCTCAGCTGGCTGGATGCCTGCGAGGATTGGCAAGTTACAAAGTTACAAGTTGCAAAGTTACAATGACAGATCGAAACCAAATCTGCCGACCCGGAAGGGTATCCACTCTTCCCGATGCTCAGAAAGAAGTGAATCAATGATACTGTAGATAGAATGCACTTTTCAAAATTTGGCTTTTATAATGCAAAGCCTTTTCGTAGAATTTATGCGAATTTTTACAAACCTTGAGCTTTTTCGGCGTGTTTTTATTTTGCGTACAAGAATTCTCAAAAATAGTTTGGTCAAGCAAACCACATGATTTTATAGCCTATTACAAACACCTACGATAGTGTTTCTCAACCCTTTTCCTGCGCGACTCAAAATAATTAAAAAGCTCTACTGTATCTGGAAGAATAGCTGCGACCCACCTAAACTGAGCAAAAGTGACCACAAATACTGTAAAAAAGAATACCGTAACATAAAAATTGTTTTTACTTCAACAAAATTTCGTAATCGAGGCTTAACATTAAACACATTGGATACTTTGCATCCGGACGGTTTCTGCATTTGTCCTTCGTACATGACAGAGTGGAAATCCATTCACATACGCATATCAAATAATTTTTTCAAGACTTCTACATACGAGACGGAGTATTCGTTTGCTAATAATCTCGTCAACACTAATCACGTCTTCTATAAAAGTAATAATAACCTGCACTGCCCTATTTATAGAATAATATTTTGGGCAAAAAAGCTTAAGATTATTCCACAAACTTCCGCTAGATTTAAGACTAAATAGACAATTATCTCACAAAACAATTGTTATGACATAAAATATACCAACGTTAGATGACGTGCAAACATTTTTGTTTTCAAACACAATTTCTCGAGATTTTCAGACAAAAAAAAATTAGAAAATCAATGTCTCACTAATGATTTAAAGACAAACCAAGTACTGCAGAGCGCTCCTACTGAGACAGCGACCCATCGGTAAAGTCTTGGCGACCCACATTTGGGTCGCGACCCATGGTTTGAGAAACGCAGACCTTCGGTAAAGATCTTTGTGTGATTTTATGTGTAATTCGGTAAGAGGCCTTCGTTTTTTTGGAGGGAGGAATCATTCCTATCGATCAACAAAACTCACCAGATAATAAACAGGATTTCAGTGCATCTAGCTGAATTGGAGGGAATCTTTTAATCAAACGTAACTTATGAAAATAAAATGAAAACTATCAAAATAAAGAAATGAATAATAGGCTTTGCATCGTGGAAACTGAAAGAGGAAGAATTTGAGCTCTTCCAGAAAGCTAAACTGCATTTCAAATAAAAAACCGCTGAAGTTTTAGCGTTGATGGATGAAACACAGGTGACACACCAATAAGGTCAGAAAGTTTACTCGAGCTGTACATGGCAAAATTCAGCACTTAAAAATTTTATTAAACCGAGTAACAGGTTAGTTTGTGATGATTGAAACTTTTCGATTGTCAAAAGCAATACTCAAAAGTTGACTATTACGGCACCGCAATCTATAATCAACTATGTAGAATTGAATATAAGGAATTTTGGGGGGGATTACCATTCAGCCAGAAGTCCCTCAAAATTAAAGCATACCGGTACATTTAGAATCAATCTTCCAAAACGTGGAAACTCTTGGAGTATTTTTGTCTTATTTCAATCAGGCAATGCTCTCCTTCTTAAAAATACGAATGCACCGAAAGAACATTGAAAGAGAAAGAATAAATACAAAAAAAAAAAGAACACAAGTTAACGAAACATGTTAAAGCATGTCGAAAGAAAAGAAAAACAGCGAGGAAAAATAACACGCAATGTCGTTACTCCAAAAAAAATCAAAAGCAAACATAAAGAAGCAGACCAAAGTTGAAAGTGCATAATTCGCCTTGAAAATGCACAGAACCAAGAGCAAAAGAGAATGTTGATAATAACTCACGACAATCCTTTTAATCAATTTTAAATAAAAGTGTACATAAGTTGGAACACGAGCACCCGCAAGACCTATGCAAATGTTTAAAAAAGTATAATAAAAAACTCGATATATCTATTTAAACTTGCACTATCGTAGTAATGCAACTCATACGTAATCAACTATAAATGAGTGGGTTAGCGCTCTGCAGTTTCCGTAATGCGTTAGTTGCGTGGAATCAGCTCAATATATAAAAGACGGCTGCACTTGATCATTCAATCACACAAAATAATTCAATCAAGGATCAAGAAAGAAGAAAGATAAAATATTCATCGGTGAGCAGATTGAAGAAACATGGAATCGCATCACGTAATGTTTATTATGTGTTGTGTCATTCTGGCTACTTGCAATGGAATCCCTATTACACAAATGAACGACGTTTTACTGTATGAATGTGTAACTCAATCGCAGTTGATGGTTCAATGGTTAGGAAATACTAACGGAAGAATTTTAGCTGGTAGTAGTTCATTGTTTAGTGGTTGGAAAGTCTGGAAAACTTATCAAGGATCGTTTCTGCAAGTTTATGGTGTCCAACGTGGTTCAAAGTGGTTTTTCATCAGCGTAAAGAACGGTCGTTTATTCCTAGACAAAAACACACCACCAACTGGTCGATTATCTCGTTCGGACAAACGGGTGTTTGAGATGGTTCGCATCCCACAAACTCGTCAGTTGGCACTGAAACATGCATCGAGTGGCAAGTTCGTGAAAATGTTTGGTAGAAGAGTGAGTTTGGTTGATCATCAATCGGATGCAACTGCCATGTGCATAAACTGAAGAAATACATCACTGTGCAATGCTTATCAACGTTTCCATTGTTTTGTATCACACCTTTTTTACTTTTTTAAATGATATTTTTTTATAGTGAGGAACCGTACAAAATATTTTTACATCACATTTTTATGAAAATTTTTATGTTGCAAGCGTTTTATATTTTCTTGGTACTATTCGTGGTATTCGCTGCTGTTTTTCTCTGTTGTTACTATTTTTATGAAATTTTTGCAAAATAAATTTTTTGAAACAAGAAATGGCTTAATTTGTTTCGACAATGGAACAATGTAAGAGTGAGAATGTTAGAGAAAGCGTGTACCGGTGATTAACATTATGTATGAGCAGCCTAAATGAAACACTGATGTCTGCAAAAGTCCAACAAATTGCAAGATAGTGGTTGATTTGTTTTGGAAACAGCGATCATTCCCTCTCACTCAGCAATGTTTCCTTTGTTAATCTCATTTTTCTTCTTTTGCACGATGGCATAAAACCCATCTCAGCGTAAACTTGTAGGCGTGACAATGGCACCAGAAATGAGCCGAAACTTTAGCCAAAGGGTTTTTAGCTGTTGATATGTGCAATTAAATTAGCTATTAACTACCAGCTTTACCGTATGTCACAATAGTTTTGTTTGAAGTTCACTGATTGACTGGATCCAATAAGCTTTCTCGTTTCAATTAGCTGATTGATGATCAAGTTCTGAAAGTAGCCGACAAAGAAATGGAAAGGGTGTAAATAAGGTAATAGAAGAACATTTTTTTAATAACGAGGAGTATAAGCATGGAATGGTATTTTACTATCAATTAAAGTCTTTCAATACTTTTAAAAAACTATATGAATTCTATTTACTTGATAATAACAATTTGTTGTACTTTCAAATTCCCAGTAGTGGTGAAACGAGATGTCGATTCAGAGCAGCTGGCAATATTTTCTGTTTTTTGATTTGTTGAAATTTCGAAGTTTTTTGATTTTTATTTATTTTAAAATCTTTTTTTTTTTTTTTTTTAAGTTGTTGACTAAAAGATTTTTTATCCCTTCACAGCTTTCCGGCGGCTAACTTACACTTTTATTTTCGCAAATTAATATGACGTGTTTGTGTAAACTTAGAAGTATTTGTGATGTTGCAGCGATCACTGACTGAGAAACAGACTGAAATTAAAAACATAATAATTACATCACTTACCTTTTTTATGTAATCTACCACAATAATTACGGAACTTCTCTAAAATCGTAAAAAATCAAGATTTCCGTACGCAAGTCAAAGTAAGTTTTACTTAAGCTGCGACGTTGTTCAGACTAATTTTAAATTAGCAATTCCTTTTTGTCAGCAATATGTTATAATTAATATTTAAAATATATAAAAATCAAATGTTTAATGTGTATACAGCCTACCCATTTGGATTCCATACGTTTGAATTATATTGAAACAATACGGCCTATCAGTCCGCTACCTTTTCAGCGAAAAATTGATAATGACGGCTAAGGTAAAAGGATTTTTGTTTGTGGTTTGTACCTATAGCAGTTACAAGAACTCGCAAAAACCCTCTCTGCCAAATTTGTTCTCCCGTGAAAATTTCTTTAAAGGTCGTTTTTAATTACTTAAGAAGTCGTACGAACTGGTGTAGTTACAAACCACAAGCAAAAAACCCTTCTTAAGCGTAGGGTATTAGGGAAGTCCGAGTGAGATGGCCATGCTTTTTATAAATCTCCGTGGTTTTCTTCCTACTTACTTAAAACGTACGTAAAAGGGTGAGTTGATACGGTTAAGGACTAGAGTTGCATTCTTGTGCCTCATCAGTTTAAATATGTCGTACATAGAATAAGCATTTCACATTTTTAAAATGACGTCATTAACCATCTCACTTGAGAAGTGTAGGTGAGATGGCCAATATGATTGCATCACAAAATAAGAAAGATTTATCGTAAAACAAACAAAAATGGACATGTTTGTAACGCTCAATCTATCACAATGCTGTTTTATTCTTGCGCCGCTACAAACGGAACCCGAATTGAGCAGAAATTTCTATTATTTCGGAACGTTTGTATTGGTCAGTCATGCTAGAGCTATAGGCTTGCTAACGCTTTGCTGTAACATTAAACTTGCTTACTTCTTGCCATGATACCATATGTGAAGTTTGCACTCAGAAGCATATGCTCGAGCCTCGACGGTATGGCCATTTCATAAGTGGGTGTCCATCTGTTCCACAGCTTAAGAAGAGATGGCCACCCACGTGAATATACGATAACTAGCTCTCAGGAGGTACCTGCTTTGTGATTGCATTATTGGAACCGTAAATTCCCTGATGCGAAGACTATAGAGCGAAAACACGCCCGCAAAAAATATTACTGCTTGCTATATCCTGCTGAAAATTTTCACCCAACCTTAAAAATTATTTTGGCTATATCTCACAAACGTTTGTAAATTTCGACAGCAATTTCAGACATGTTGCTGCACCATGTGCTGATTTAAAACTGACGAAGTCAATCTTGCGTAGCATGTAAAACTAAGAAAATAGCGGCTAATGGCCATCTTTTCTCCATGGCCATATCTCCCGGAATACCCCTAGATGGCTTTGCGTAAATGTCGGTCACACCAACTGCACTGATAAGACCTGACAGGTCGAAATAGTGTTCACTGTCTGCAGTTATGTATACATCCTTGCGTTTTTGCATTAATGAAGATTTGATTTTGATTTTTTATTAGAACTTGCCAATCAGAAATTGGTACAAAATCAAGATCTTTGATTGAAATCAAAAACTGTGATTCTGAGTTCACGCGTAGCTGTATGCAGGTGCTTCGTTTTTTTGTTTAATGTGTATCAGCTGATTCGATTTGTTCGGTTTAATATTGTAGATGTTTCACTCTGTCGTTGATGTAATTTAATGTAATTGATATGTGATCGATATATTGTTGGAATTCGTAATATTTGACTGCAAAACGTAACGGTGATTTGAAAAAAATATTTTCGAAAATAGAATGTTTTTTGGTTTGATTTGAAATATTGCTGTATAATATGCTATGATTATGTAACGGTAATATCGTTTTGATGTAGTTATTTTATCACTTTTTGCAACAATGAAAAGAAAAACTAGTAAAACAAATGTATGACTGAAACTGTGTTTTGAAGTGATTAGTTAATTTGAAATTTGCCATAACAAAGTTTATTGCATATGCTGAAGAGAGTCACGTGATACGCTATAGCATTGCAATTTGAATAAATGTGTTAATTCTAGTGAATATTGGTGGCTTTTGCAATGTTATTAAGGAAAAATCTCGCAGAAGTTGTAAATTTAAAATAGTTAAAAATTTTTGTTTATTCTGCATTTTTTTTTCAGTCATGCCTCAGTTGAAATCATTCACAAGCTACATTTTTTACAAAGTTTTCTGAATAAGATCTTTACGTTTTGGTTACATCACGTCTTATTTCCAACGGTTTCTTTGACGGGGTACTTACTACTATATATCCAATTAATTCAACCTGTTAACAAAATCCCCAAAACGATGATAGATGTATTAAGATGGGTTTTCGAACTCAACTTCAATAAAAATATAATAGCCAGTATATTAGCAATCATACTCACAAACGTTTCGGTAAAAACTTATACCATCATCAGTTTCACACTGATGATGGCCTATGTAGTTTCACACTGATGATGTAGTTTCATACTGATGATGGTATAAGTTTTTACCGAAACGTTTGTGGGTGTGATTGCCAATATACTGGCTATTATCTTCTTATTCAAGATGATAGATGTGTTTTCGCAATTCATACAATTGAAATTTGAAACGAAGTCGATCAGATTCGTGCAAAACCAATAAAAAACGGCAGAGGTCTTCTTATGAACTAAATGCGCATCAAGATCAAAAAGGATAAAAAAAACAACAAATCTTTGTTATATATACTCTCGGCATTACACCGCTATCTCCAAGACATAGCGCTTGAGCTGCAGAGCCCCTTAGAAACATTGCAGCGGTGGCGAGCAGTTGGCCACACTGTGTTCAATTTGACCGGCTTAGGAATCGAACCCTAGACCTTCCGCACTATTAGCAATGTGCTTAACAACAGAGCTAATCGGCGTTTCAAAAAGGTAGAGAATAAAGTTGACTAAACTACTTTTGTGCAAAATTATTGTTTTTGTTGTCTTATTATTTACAATGTTACTGAGCTGAAAGACATTTACAAGCTTTTGCAGAGCACGAAGTCAAAACTGTACTTCAATAGTAGGCTAGAGAACGTTTCTACCGAACATTCAGATGAGCACTCTGCCAGAGGAGATTGAGCCTCATTCATACTTGGAACATTCAGAATCACATCAACAAGCATTTTCCTGGCCATTAAAAACGTTGAAAATATTTGTCAGCATATGTGTGATTGTAAAGATTTTTGAAATATTCTGGAACCATGTAATAGATTGGTTTTGGACGAAATTATACTTCAGCTTCACTTTTACAAAATCGACGAAAGCGATTCGATTTAGGACTGGGGCTTATCGCATTTGACATGATACCGGGCAGTTGGTGACTCGAAAAAAGTAAACTCACTTCGCACCTTCACTTAATGTTCAATGTCTGGTTTGTGATAACTTCGTTGAGAAGTATCAGTAAAGGCTTGAAGTTGGGGTTTGTAGCTCTTTGGAAGGTTAGAGTTTTTATTTTTTTTTAAGGAAGTTTGAGGTTGCTATACTGCACTGATAAGACCATAATGAGGTCGAAACGCATCTGCTGCTGCAAATAAGTGGGTTGCCGTGAAGGCTTGTAGTGATATGGGTTAGTTTGAAAACCGGTCTTTTAGTTGTGGGTTAGAAGTCATAAGCTTTTTCATTGGGCATCGTTGTTCATGGCCAGTCGCCTGCTAAATGGAGGGAACAACCTAGAAAAGAGATGAAGTCGAGATATTCAGAATGAGCAATGCAAAAAAGAGTCTGTACAGTCTGGAATGAGTCTAGCCTGGATGGCTGAGCGTAGCAACGCTGACGAGACTTTTGTTGTAATTCTGATTTTGTTGTTGCTTTGTGCATCCTTTATTTCATCGCAGTAATGAAAGTTAATGTTGGTAAGCAAAAAATAAAATGTAAATGAGCAAAAAAGTTTAAAAAAAAAACGGAAAAATGTAAATGAGCTTTACTATAGCCGGAGTTTCTAATATCGAAAAAAAAAAAATGGAAAAAATAAATTAATATCCAACTTACATGAGAAGCATAAAGATGGAGGTGCTGATATAGTGCATACAGTGGCGTAAGATCCTAACAATATGGGGTGATTAGGATGGGTTTTCGAACTCAACTTCAACAAAAAGATAATAACCAGTATATTGGCAATCATACTCACAAGCGTTTCAGTAAAAACTTATACCATGATGTGTGTGAAACTATATAGGCACTAGGCTAGAATAAACAGCACAAGAAAGATATTATTTTAAACACAGCATCACTATCACGTCCTAAACAGAGTAGTTAGGATTTAAATAAAATAAATTAAAGGAGGCAAATTAAACAATTACGTGCAACATTCGGAAACTCCGCATCAAAGAAACTCTACTCATCCAAAATCTTCAACCACAATTCAATACTGACGATTTTTTCAACCCCATTTACTTATTTAACATTTAGTTCACCTCGCGCAATATTCGTGTGGACCAAAATTGCTTTCAGTAACGTGTTTAATTTCTCTTTATATTCAACGTCTCTTTTCTAAGTTACGACTTAACTAATCCTACAGTACTTGAACTTAATATTCCTACTACTAATCTAGTCCCTCTAGTTGCACGTTGTTTAATTTGCCCCCTTTAGTTTCACTTTATCTAAATCTTAACTACTCTGTTTATGACGTAATAATTATGCCTTATTTATCATAATTTTTTTCTTGTGCTGGTTATTCTAGCCTAGTGTCTATGTAGTTTCACACTGATGATGGTATAAGTTTTTACCGAAACGTTTGTGAGCAGTAGCGTTGCTAGAATAGGAGGGCTACAGTCCCCCCCATTGGTATGCCAACTATCTGTTGTAAACTTGAATAGTACTTGCAAACTGCTCCACTATCGTTTTTGTCAGTAGCAGAGGCGAATCAGGGGGGATGTGGGGGATGCATACCTCCCACCAGCCATTTTCAACAATGTTTTTCAGGCCTGCCCAACCTTTTGGTGTTGCGGGCCACTTTCGCATGAAGAAATTTATTGCGGGCCGCAAACGTTTTTACCGCACTTAAATACCAATTAAGATGTAATTTGCGTAAGAATTTAAACAATAATTTCTTGCCGTCTAATAATAAACAAGTTCTTGCCCTTTGATATTGCCATACTCAGCTTCCTGTCGGCTTTTATAATGGCGTTTGAAGTTATATTCCTTCACGACAGATATTGCTTCTTGACAGACCAGGCATAGGGGCTTTCTATTACTTTCAATAAATAAAAATTGCATAGCCCATTGCTCATTAAAAACTCCGTTTTCGTCGCAGTATTCACGTTTTCGGCTTACAGGTTTGCTCATTTTTGCTAAATCGCTTATTAAATTCTGCTACTATTCGTACAGTACCGCAATAAAACCTATACCTCCTCTATCCACTAATACTAGCAGGTGGCAGTAACTGCCAGCAGAATCCGATAACTTGAACATAAACAATTAAGCTTTCGTGACGTAAGAACCCTTAATTTTGATAAATTTTATGCGATACGCGTGGTGATGATGATTGATAAGTCGCTATAATGTTGCACATGGTGGTAACACTGCGTGCAACTTGCCACCTTGCACGCATGCAAACCAATTCTGAAAAATTTGGCATATTTTCCAAGCGTTTGTTGTGCGAGTGTTTGGGTGGTAGGCCCATTACAGAGATAACATGGATAATTTTGGTGTGTTTTGACGGCAAATTTACTTGAGCCTATAAAAGATACTAAACTTTTAATTAAAAAGTCTACTTACAAACTTGTTACATCGCGGACCACTTAAAACCACCTCGCGGGCCGCAGGTTGGGCAGCCTGGTTTTAGATGAATAAAACTTTTCCATAATTTCGAACCTCTTCATAACAATATGCCTGAGTCGCCTTAAGCACGCATAATCGAAACTGTGTGAACAAAATGCATCATAAGTGAAGCACTCAAAATTAGGGGCCAAAAACATAAACAAAATTTGCCTGAAAATTGTTCAAAAAGCAGTAAAATGGCCATTACAGTATGTAAATTTTCAAAAATTTTCCGGAGGAGCATGCCCCCAAGCCCCCTAGTGTCCTTTTTGTTACTCAAGTTGCTTAAAATTAACCCTGCTGGAAAAAACTACGCTTGAAAAAGTCACGAAATTCGGTGGCCTCCCTGAAAAATTATTTAAATACGCCCTTAACATAAAACAATATCAAAGGGCTTATTTACGCTCGTTTTCCGGTCTAAAAGTCTTAACGTTTTTGCATTTAGTTAACATTCAATCTAATTCAAAATTACATCCCCCTACCAAAACTTTCTGGATCCGCCCCCGGTCAGTAGTATAGCTGGGGGGGGGAGGGGAGGGGCTAAATTCTTTCTACCCATCATATTGGTATGCTCAACTATTTGCTGTAAACTTGGAGTGCTTACAACCTGCTGCACCATCGCTATCGTCTGTAGCGTAGTTAGCGGAGGGAAGCTTCAGCTCCCCCACACCCGCTGGTATGCTTCTCTAATTTTAAAAAGTTTTATTTCTCTAATTTTTCGTCACATTACATTTTGGCTATCAGTATTTATAAGCCTACAATTACTGCATATCTTTTACATGTGAGCTAAGTAAAGTATTTTAAAGCAGCAGCCATTGTTACATTAAATTGGTGAGGCATGAGGTTACTTTTCTGCTTTTTGTTCTAGAGCAGCGCTTCCCGATCAGTGGGTAGGAGAGCTCTTAACAGATGACCGCAACCATTCCAAAGTTTCTAAAGTTAGAATATTAGAAATTAAGGGCTGGGTTGGCCTAGAGCAGAAATTGATATAATTTATCTTGATGAAAGACTTTTCACATCTGATAGAGGGCCCCATAATCTCATGAGTGAAGGCAAAATTATTAATTCTGTCATCGAATGACTTCGCCAAAAATTGATTCAAAGACTTCCGCTTTGTACGACTTCAGCACAACCACGTGTAATTAATTAATTGTTTGTTTTACCCTAAACGTTTCGCACCTCTTTGCAGTGCTAATTGTTCCTTTAGTTTTGTTGCTTTTGTATAACGTTGACAATGTTACATTTCTTGATCGTTGACTGAATTAATTGACTATTTAATCAATAACTTCTATATCTTTTATGTGCACGACCCATTCGACGCAACCAATTCAGCCAACATTGAATGCTGCTGTTATATCAGCCCAACAAACCCACCCACTTAAATTAAAGCAATTACGTAATTTTATTTGTGCGTTATTTTAAAAAAATTATTTTTCTTTATTTTATAACGGTATTATTATCATTACTGATCAGATGACCGAAAAAATGGATAGTCTGCATCTAGAGCGATAGATTCTGGGTCCGAATTTGGATCGAGTCAAGCCAAAAGGACAAAACCTGGCATTCGCAGTTTTCCAGTTGATGGTTCCGCTAAAAAGATGTAAAATAAAATCTGCAAATACCATTGTTGTGGCATTGGGTAAAGCGGTTCGGGAAGTTCTCCCACCTTGAAATAGACGACAACTCTCCAGAAGAATGGAAATGCTAACAAAATACAGCCAATGATACGCCATTCCTGCACAGTGTTCTACATTCCTTGTACATTCGTAGTAAGTGTGTTGCCTAAATGCTAAGCAGAAAAATGGCCAGAGCTGGCTCGTCATAACCTTTTGCATATCCCGCAAGTATGACAAAAAAATAAAAAATCATCATCACTGAACTTTTTGACCCACACTTATTACCATGTTCGATTAACCGATAAAAGGCAAATGTATGACCAGAATGGCGGACCCGAATAACCGCAATTCGAAATAACCGCAATTCGAAAAGGTTACCGATCCCACGTGACGGGTTCGATTCGCGGCTGGAGCAGATCGCATTTGACATATATACCGGGGTCCTGCTGGTTCAAAGAGTACAATCTCACTTCGCAGTCTCTCTCAATTACTGTTAATTTTTTTGTTCGATATAATTTGAAATAAATACCAATAGACGCGCTGCGGCACTTTACTTGAAATATGCTGCAAGCAATTTTTATACAGTTTATCAAAGAAATAGAATTTTATTTGAATCAACCGCTTGAAAATCGCGCCAAAAATCTGAATGACCAATTGATATTTGAGTCAGCCACAAGTGATTTAATACCAAAATGCGGATGTGTTTATTCCTCATCAGCGTATGCGTTTGATGGTCGAGTGACCCCTTCACAGCCTCCTGTCTGCAAAATTACTTCGATTTTCCCTAATTTACTTGTCGTGCTGTTACTGTACGTAATTACGCAATTCTATTTATGGTTCTTTGATGCTTATGGTTCTTCGTTGCTTTGTGGCTGTATTTTAATAACCAAGAATAGCATGTTCATGTTGATTTATTGTTTTAGGAAATACAGGCGAAAATAAACTATTACTGCTGTACGTCTACTATTATTTGCGGAAAAATAAATTGACTTGAGTGGTAAGATCTGCCTTTGGAGTTGTTGACTCGGGTCTGATCCCGATTCGGGTCAAACCAATAACTTTAAACTTAGTACAGTATTTACAACTTCCCTGCTTGACGTTCACCAGTAAAGAGACAGTGTGGAAAACAAGTCGGCAAGTTGACTGGTTGTGCCGTTGGAAAAGGCACTTAGCGGGATTTCCCTATCTCAGACAAATGGCCGGCAACTCCTAAGCGAGCTCGTTATGACACTTTGATCGATATCTCGGACAAGACGATAAATATGCAACTGCTGTAACTAAAACTACTGTATATTTGATAAAACATACTATTCTATTTTATTTCGAAGCAGTGTCAGATTCTACTGCCCACGCCTTTTCGTTGTTTCAAACTTAGGTTATTTTCAATTTCCAGACAAGGAAAGACGTTTTACGTCATGGAAACAATGATTTAACAGTTATTTTACGAATTCATAGGTTAGTGTCCAAACTGTCCAAGTTTACATATTACTATTTAGGTTATACAAAACTTTTATATAATTAATTAGTTTTAGTTTAAATGCATATTTATCCTCCTATCGCGAGAAAGCGATCAATGCGCTATTCGAGCTCGCTTAGGAGTTGCCGGCCATCTGTCTACCACACGAAAATGGGGAATGCCGCTAAGCGCCTTTCCCTACGGCACAGCAAGTAAACTTGCCGGCTTGTTCTCCACACTGTCCCTTTAATGCAGAGCGTCAAGCAGGGAAGGTTTTTAATACCAAGGTTTTTTTACAAGTTTAGTATGTAAAATTTTATAATTTTTACAATTGTAAATTTTATACAAGTTATAAGAATTTTTACATACATTGGTATTGTATGTAAAATTATGGAATGTAAATGGTATGTAAAAAATAA